>JARQOD010000003.1:401837422-401893655 GCA_033576555.1 Oophaga sylvatica | reverse complement strand
GGGGGTGAGGGGGCCCTCAACCAAAATTTGGGGGTAAAGGGGGGAAAGTTTAAAACCCCCAATTTGGGGGGAGGGGACCCAAGCATACCAGGGTTGGGGGGAGGGGGGCCCCAAAAAACCAGATTGGGGGTTTTTGGGGGGCCATTACCAGGGGGAAGGGGGTGAGGGAACCTTTCATACCAGGGGTTGGGGGGGGGAGGGGACCATGCTACCGGTTGGGGGTGAGGGGACCTGCATTTCCCCCTTTGGGGGTTTAGGGGGCATACAACAGAAAATTTGGGGGTAAAAGGGGGGGCCCTGATAAAGGAAAAGGGAATGAGGGGGTACCCTTCCCCCAAATTTTTTTTAAGGGGGCATGCATACCAGTTGGGGGGGGAGGGGGCTGCATACCAATTGGGGAAAAGGGGCCATGTACAATTTGGGGGTGGGGGGGACCTGCATACCAGGGGTTTGGGGTTTAGGGGGTACCAAAAACCTATGATAGGGGTGAGGGGGGCGAATACCCCAATTTGGGGGTGAGGGGGCCTGATACCAAAATTTGGGGGGGAGGGGACCATGCTGCAGGATTTCGGGGGTTTAGGTGACCATGCACCGGTTGGGGGTGAGGGGGCCATGCATACCAGGTTTTGGGGGGAGGGGGCCATGTTCCAAAATTGGGGGGGGGGGGACCATGCATACCCGGGAAAAAGGGGGGGGAAAAAAAAGCATACCCCCTGGGGGGAGGGACCATGGTACCAGGGGGGGGGGGTTTAGGGACCTTACAAAAAACCCCCCATTGGGGGGGGGGGGGACCATCATACCAGGATAGGGGGGGGGGAGGGGCCCCCCTACCAGGGTGGGGGGGGAGGGGACCATGGGATACCCGGGGTTGGGGGTGAGGGACAAACTCCCCCATGGGGGGGGGGGGGACCTCATACCCCGGGAATTTGGGGGGAAGAAAAGGGGGGGGGGGGGCCATGATACCAGGAAGGGGGGGGAAAGGGAAAACCCCCCATCAGGAAATTGGGGGGGTTGGGGGGGAGCCCAAACCCGGAAAATTTGGGGGGGGGGGGGACCATGAAAACAGGGTTTTGGGGGGGGAGGGGGGCCATCAAAGAAAGGAATTTTTCTGGGGTGAGGGGACCCCGCATACCCGGGTTGGGGTGAGGGGGGACAAAACCTCCTTTGATAGGGGTGGGGGACGATGATACCAGAATTGGGGGGGGGAGGGGCCCCTTACCGGTTTGGGGGTGGGGGGGGCCCCTGCATGACAATTTGGGGGGGAAAAAACCCCTGCTTTTCCGGGTTTTGGGGGTGAGGGGCCCCCCATACCAGGGTTTTTTGGGGGGGTGGGGGGCCATGCCTTCCCAAAATTGGGGGTGAGGGGGGCCCTGCATACCAAATGGGGGGGGGAAAAAAAACCCTGCAAAACCGGTGGGGGGGGGGGGGGCCCCTCGTACCGGGGGAAAAGGGGGTTTTAGGAACCATGATATCAGGATTGGGCATGGGGGGCCCTGGGATATCAGGAATTTGGGGGGGGGGGGGACCAGAAAACAGGATAGGGGGTTTAGGGGACCATGTACCAGGATGGGGGGGAAGGACCCTGAACCGGGGTAGGGGGGGGGGGGGGAAACCCTGCCCTACCAGGATTGGGGGTGAGGGGAAAAAGATACCAGGTAGGGGGGTTGGGGGGGCCATGCATACGGGGTAGGGGGTGGGGGGCCCCTGATCCCCGATTTGGGGGTGGGGAAAACCCTGATACAGGTTTGGGGGGGGTGAGGGGGAATTTTATAAAAGGTAGGTGGGTGAGGGTTTCATGCATACGGGTTTGGGGGGGTGAGGGAACCTGAAACCAGAAAGGGGGGGAAAGGGGGGGCCATGTATACCAGGGTTTTGGGGGATGGGGGCCATGCAAAACCCGGATTGGGGGGGGGGGTGCCAACCCCCCTTTTATGGATGAGGGGGACCATGCAAGCAGCTTTGGGGGTTTAGGGGGGCCATGGGTACGGGTTTTGGGGGGGGGGGCCCCCCCTTCCGGGGTTGGGGGGGGGGGGGCCTTTTTCCCAAAAATTTGGGGGGGGGAGAGGACCCTGAATCCCCAAAAAAGGGGGGTGAGAAAACCCCTGCATACCAGGATGGGGGGGGAGGGACCAGTATCGGGTTTTGGGGGGGAGGGGACCAGGGTCCGGGGTGGGGGGTGAGGCCCCTACATCCGGTTTTGGGGGGTGAGGGGCCCTCTTTTCCGGGGTTGGGGGGGGGGGTAACATGCACCCCCGGATAGAGGGGTACCATGCATAAACCCTGGTTGGGGGGTGAGGGGACATGATACCAAATTGGGGGTAAGGGGTGCCAAGTATACCAGGATTGGGGGGTGAGGGGACCATCATACCAGGATTGGGGGGGGTTAAGGGATATGATACCGGGAAATTGGGGGGCTTTGGGGGCCCCGCAGACGGGTTTTTTTGGGTGGGGGGCCCCTGCTACCAGGATTGGGGTGGGGGGTTTATACTCAAAAATTTGGGTGAGGGGACGATGCATCCAGGGAATTTTGGGGGGGGAGGGGGGCTAAAAACCCGGATTGGGGATGAGGGGACCGGGGATGACAGGATTTGGGGATGGGGGACCTGATCCGGGGGGGGGAGTGGGGGGGTACCATTTAACCCCTTGGGTGGGGGGGAGGGGACGATGCATCCCAAAAAAATTGGGGGGTGAGGGGCCATGCTCCCCGGATTGGGGGCCCGGGGGACCATGCATGACGGATTTGGGGGGGGGAGGTGACCAGCTTTCCCCGGTTTTTGGGGGGGAGGGGACCAGCTCCAGATTGGGGGGGTGGGGGGGCCCCTGTTTTTAAAATTGGGGGGTGGGGGGCCCCTGCATACCAGAATAGGGGGGTGAGAGAACCATTAAAACCCAAAAGGGGGGGGGGTTTTACCATCGTCCCCGGATGGGGTTTAGGAGACCATGCATATCAGGATTGGGATGAGGGGGCCATGCATATTTGGGGTTGGGGGTGGGGAGAAAATGTCCCGGGAAAAGGGAGGTGAGGGTACCATGAAACCCGGGGTGGGGGGGGGGGCCCCCTGATCCCCAAAAGGGGGGGGGAGGGGACCATGCCCCTACCAGGTGGGGGGGGGGGGAGCCCCAAAAAATCCGGGGTTTGGGGGGGAGAGGACAATGCCCCGGGGGGGGGGGGGAGGGGGACCATAAAAACCCGGGGGGGGGGGGTGAGGGGCCACAACCAGGATGGGGGGTGGGGGAACCATTTCATACCAGGATTGGGGGGTGGGGGGGACCATGTACAGGTTTGGGGGGGTGAGGGGTCCCAAACAACCGGGGAAAGGGGAAGGGGGGGCCCATGATCCCCAAAAATTGGGGGGGAAAGGGGGGGCCCCCTGTATACCGGGTTGGGATGAGGGGACCATGCATCCCCCTTTTGGGGGGGGGGGTCCATACACCCCTTTTTTGGGATGGGGGGCCCCTGCTCCAGAATTGGGTGGTGAGGGGACCATGCAAAACCGGTTTGGGGGGGGAGGGGGGCCTGATGACCGGATTGGGGGTGAGGTGACCATGCTACCAGTTGGGGGGTGGGGGGGGCCTGCATACCTTTTTGGGGTAAAGGGGGGATGCATACCAAAAATTTGGGGGGGGGGGGGCCCCTGATACCGGGGGTAGGGGGGTAGGAGCCCCCTGATCCCCGGTTTGGGGGGGGAGAGGAAAAGCATCCCGGATAGGGGTGGGGGGCCATGCTTTCCATGATTGAGGGTGGGGGGACCATGCAAATTTCCGGGAAAGGGGGGGGGGGGGGGAACCATGCATACCAGGATTGGGGGGGTGGGGGGGACCAGATACCCGGTTGGGGGGGTGGGGGGTACCATGCATCCCCGGTTTGGGGGGGGGGGCCCCAAAAAAAAACCAAAAATTTGGGGGGAAAGGGGGGGCCCCTGTATACCCGGAATGGGGGGGGGGGGGTCCCCTACATCCATGATAGGGGAGGGGCGAGCATCCCCAAATTTGGGGGGGGGAGGGGCCCCTGCTCCAGGTTTGGGGGGGCTGGGGGGACCATGTTTACGGATTTCGGGATGGGGGGAAACCCTGCATACCAGGATTGGAGTGAGGGGGTACCATACTCCTATGATGGGGGTGAGGGGGATCCATCCCGTATTGGGGGTGAGGGACCTTTTATACAGGATTGGGGAGGGGGCCCCGCATGACCGGGGTTCGGGTGAGGGACCATGCACCCCCGGTTTGGGGGGGTGAGGGGACCGGCCAAAACCCGGTTTTGGTGGGGGGGAGGGGACCAAACTTTCCAAGAAGGGGGGGGGGAGGGGACCATGATCCCAAAAATAGGGGGGGGAAACCATGAAAACCGGATAGGGGAAAAGGGGGGACATGGTCCCGGATGGGGGTTGAGGAGACCATGCATATGGTTGGGATGAGGGGCCATGCATATCAGGATTGGGGGGGGGGGCCCCTGCAACCCCGGATAGGGGGGTGGGGGACCATGCTCCCCGGGGTAGGGGGGGGGGAGGAACCATGCTACCAGATTGGGGGTGAGAAAGGGAAAAGCATCCAGGATTGGGGGGGTGAGGGGAAACCCTGCAACCGGGGTAGGGGGTGAAAGGGGCCATGCATACCAGGTTTTGGGGGGGGGGGGACCAGCATACCAGGAAAGGGGGTGGGGCCCCCTGCTTTTCCCGGATTGGGGGGGGGGGGGGCCTGCCCACCAGGTTGGGGGATGAGGGGGCCATGCATCCCCGGTTTTGGGGGTGAGGGGACCATAAAACCAGAATTGGGGGGTAAGGGGTGCCATGTTACCGGAAGGGGGGGAGGGGCCCTGCATCCCCGGAGGGGGAAAGAGGGGGGGGACAATCACCCTTTTATGGGTGAGGGGACGATGCATACCAGAATTGGGGGGTGGGGGACCATGCTCCGGTTGGGGGTGAGGGGCCCCGGGATTTACGGTTTTTGGGGTGAAAGGGCCCCTGCATTTCCCGGAGGGGGGGTTTAGGGGCCCCGCAAACCGGGTTTTGGGGGGGTGGGGGACCGCTTCCAAGTTTTGGGGGGGGGGGGCCCTGCTCCCCGAAAGGGGGGGGGAGAGAAACCCTGAAACCCGGGAAAAAGGGGGGAGGGGCCCCTGGGGAAACCGGGAAAAAAGGGGGGTTTAGGAGACCATGATATCAGGTTTGGGGGGATGGGGGGGACCATGCTTATCAGGATTGGGGGGGGGAGACCTGCATACCAGATAGGGGGGTGAGGGTACCATGCATACCAGGATAGGGGGTGAGGGGACCATGCATACCAGGATAGGGGGGTGAGAGGACCATGCATACCAGGATAGGGGGGTGAGGAGACCATGCATACCAGGATTGGGGGTGAGAGGACAATGCATACCAGGATAGGGGGGTGAGGGGACCATGCATACCAGGATAGGGGGTGAGGGGACCATGCATACCAGGATAGGGGGGTGAGGGAACCATGCATACCAGGATTGGGGGGTGAGGGGCATTCATACAGGATAGGTGGGTGGGGGGGTACCATGCATACCAGGATTGGGGGATGAGGGAACCATGCATACCAGAATTGGGAGTAAGGGGTGCCATGTATACCAGGATTGGGATGAGGGGACCATGCATACCAGGATGTGAGGGTGAGGGGGGTGCCATACACCTATGAATGGATGAGGGGGGACCATGCATAGCAGCTTTGGGGTTGAGGGACCATGGGTACGTGGATTGGGGGTGAGGGACCATGCATTCCAGGATTGGGGGGAGGGGACCATATATTCCAAGATTGGGGGGTGAGAGGACCATGAATACCAAGATAGGGGGGTGAGAGAACCATGCATACCAGATAGGGGTGAGGGGACCATGCATATCAGGATTGGGGTGAGGGGACCATGCATACCAGGAGGGGGGGTGAGAGATCCAAACATACCAGGATTGGGAGGTGAGGAGGCCATGCATACCAGGATTGGGGATGAGGGTAACATGCATACCAGGATAGAGGGGTACCATGCATACCATGTTGGGGGGTGAGGGGACCATGCATACCAAAATTTGGGGAGGTAAGGGGTGCCATGTATCCCAGGATTGGGGATGAGGGACCATGCATACCAGGATTGGGGGGTGAAGGGTACCATACATCCTACGATAGGGATGAGGGGGGACCATGCATGCCAGAATTGGGGGTGATGGGACCATTAATACCAGGATTGGGGGTGAGGGGACCATGCATACCAGGATTGGGGGGTGAGGGGACCATGCATACCAGGATTGGGGGGCTGAGGGAACCATGAATACCAGGATATGGATGAGCAGTACCATGCATACCAGGATAGGGATGAGGGGTACCATGCATACTAGGATTGGGGGGTGAGGGGACCATGCATATCAGGATGAATGGGGTGCCATGCATACCAGATTTGGGTGGGGGTGAGGGACCATACATACCAAGATAGGGATGAGGGGTACCATGCATACCAGGATAGGGATTAGGGGTGCCATGCATACCAGGATAGGAGGGGGCAGCACATACCAGGAAGGGAGACCATATACCTATAAAAATGCTTGCCACCCGGGCGTAGAACGGGTTCATAGCTATATTACTATATCAGACTGAGGAGAAGTGCGGCCATATTACTATATCACACTGAGAAGGGCGGCATATTACTATTTGTATTTTACTATATCACACTTAGGAGAAAGGCGACCATATTACTATATATATATATTACTAGATGTTGGAATATGTTTGGTGCAACAACTCCATTCCTGTCTATGAGTGTTTAGTTACTAGATTTGTATGCTATTTATAAAGTTAAAAGACAGATGTAGCGGCGCAAGTATATATGTGCCAGATCCCTGCAAGTACAAAAACTCCTACCACAAGGAGAAAGGAGAGTAATAAAAATACTAAGGCAGTACTCGCGCTTTGAATCAAACACACTCACAATACTGATCGTAACACTCACCTGAAGTTCTAAGAAGGTTTATGCACGGATATTTGAATGATAAGTCAGCGACTTATATTTGTGTGATAGTAGACCTTTCGTACACTGAACCACTAGGTGCAAGAAGAAAGAAATAAAATTAATAATCACATAAATAGGGCTAATATAAGTCTAAAAATCCGCTCATAGGATTAAGAAGGACAAAATTGCATATACGTCCCATAAAAAATGTGCCTTTTAAGTAATTCCTAGGGAGAAAAAATACCGATACTAAGGTACTTAAAGTGAATCTCTAGATGTGCAAATACACATATATAATGTGCATGTAGAATACAAATAAGGTGCATTTAATACGGTATAAATATACCCAAAAAAGTGCCAACTGTGCGATGTTGGAGTGCAAGATTCTATAGGAAAAAACAGCTTTATATAATATACCATGTACCCGTTTTCTTATTGAACATCGTGAAGTGGTAAACAAAAGAGAATCCTGGTGGTCCTATGTGATTGAATAGGAGTGAAAACGGTGATATCAAGATAGTCCACTAGCGGTACCTTATGTACAGAGTATTAATGTGCCCAGTATCCTGACCGGAAAAAAGATACTTAGCTTGAGATGACATTCAGAACGATCCGGTATTGGTGAAAAAGAAAGAGTCCTGGAGAGCTGCCCCGGCCGGTGGCAAGCTCTCCTCCTCACTAGCGCTGCTACACAGCTGCACTCCGGGAGGCGTCGGTAGTCCACAGGTGCTGATACCGTTCCAGCACGGCCCTCCTCCTCACAGTGCTGCCGTGCGTCTGTTCTCCGGGGAGCGTCTGCAGTATCCGGACGCTGACACGTGATGTGATCACATGATGTCCTTGTTCATCCCTGATGAAGGAGGCCGTTAGCTCTCCGAAACGCGTAGGATGGTATTGTGGCTCTTTCTGCACACCGTAGCCTGAACAAGGACATCACGTGATCACATCACATGTCAGCGTCCCGGATACTGCAGACGCTCCCCGGAGAACAGAGGCACGGCAGCACTGTGAGGAGGAGGGCCGTGCTGGAACGGTATCAGCACCTGTGGACTACCGACGCCTCCCGAGGCAGCTGTGTAGCAGCGCTAGTGAGGAGGAAGCTTGCCACCGGCCGGGGCAGCTCTCCAGGACTCTTTCTTTTTCACCAATACCGGATCGTTCTGAATGTCATCTCAAGCTAAGTATCTTTTTTCCGGTAAGGATACTGGGCACATTAATACTCTGTACATAAGGTACCGCTAGTGGATTATCTTGATATCACCGTTTTACTCCTATTCAATCACATAGGACCACCAGGATTCTCTTTGTTTACCACTTCACGATGTTCAATAAGAAAACGGGTACATGGTATATTATATAAAGCTGTTTTTTCCTATAGAATCTTGCACTCCAACATCGCACAGTTGGCACTTTTTTGGGTATATTTATACCGTATTAAATGCACGTTATTTGTATTCTACATGCACATTATATATGTGTATTTGCACATCTAGAGATTCACTTTAAGTACCTTGGTATCGGTATTTTTTCTCCCTAGGATTACTTAAAAGGCACATGTTTTATGGGACGTATATGCAATTTTGTCCTTCTTAATCCTATGAGCGGATTTTTAGACTTATATTAGCCCTATTTATGTGGTTATTAATTTTATTTCTTTCTTCTTGCACCTAGTGGTTCAGTGTACGAAAGCGTCTACTATCACACAAATATAATCGCTGACTTATCATTCAAATATCCGTGCATAAACCTTCTTAGAACTTCAGGTGAGTGTTACGATCAGTATTGTGAGTGTGTTTGATTCAAAGCGCGAGTACTGCCTTAGTATTTTTATTTATAAAGTTAAACTAAAAAAATAAGCTCCCAGAGGCTCACACAGGAAGAGCATGTGACTGTATTTCCTGTGTCTGTGTATGGAAGATGAAGCAGATGCTGCACAGATGGAGACACATAAATGATTTATTCCTGATCCAGAGTGACACAGCAACAGAAGCCCAGAGCAAAAGCAGCACAGGCAACAGAGAAGATGTCCACTAGCAGCAATCCTGTTAAGTTCTCAGTGCCAAGACTCACTAACCAGAACAAACCAGTCCTGGAAATTCAAGGTGAAGATGCTGCTCATAAGAGAAGGTATGTGGAAATATTCTCAGGAACAAGTCCCTCATCCATTACCAGATAATTGGCTAGAGAAGATCAGAAAGCACAAACACGATCTCCCTCAGTGTAGATGATAATCAGATTGTGCATACATGCAAGTGTGCAACTGCAAAGGAGATGTGGGATGAGTTGCAGAAAGTGCATGAAAGATCAAATCTCAACAATAAGCTTTATCTCATGAGAAAAGCTGTATTAGCTAAGTGATGGACAGAATATGCAGGACTATATAAGAAACACCCTAGAGATTGTGGAGTATCTCAGGGGTATTGGAGAAGAAATTAAACATTTTCATGTTGCTGCAGTTCTACTAAGTGGTCTTCCAGAAGTTCTAACACACTCGTGACTGCACTTGATGCACGGCCACATGATGAGCTGACCCTAGAGTATGTTAAAGGCAAACTGTGGATGAATTCAAGAGAAAAACGCAGCATGTAAGCAGCAGTAATGAATCCAGAGCAGAAACAGCATTAAAGACACAGGATTTCCCTAAATATAAGAGCAATCTAAGAAAAACTCGTGAATGTTTTGTCTGTAAAAAGCCCGTCCACCTTAAATCAGACTGTATAACTTGGAAAGCAAAAATGAGTCAGCTTAAAAAGCAGACGTCATCAAAGGGTTAAAACAGCTGTAAAGGATTTTTCTGCATGTAATGAAGCTGCATTTAATGCCAGTACAGGCCCATCTGCAAAGCATATATGGTGTATAGATTCTGGTGCAAACAGTCATATGACAAATAACAAGGATTTCTTCACTGACCTTAATGAAAGCAAGTCAGAAAAGTTCATCTTACCTAATGGTCACTATATGATTTCAGAAGGATTAGGAGACGGCTACCTCCATTGTCCAGTTTCCTCAGCACAAAGCAGAAAGATCCCAATATAGGATGTTCTCTATGTAGCCAGCCTTGAAAGCAATCTTCTGTCAATAAAGAAGCTCACGCAAAAGGGGAATGTAGTTACTTTTAAAGATAACAGCTGCATCATCTCAAAGAAGGGTCACACTCTTGCAGAAGGAAAAATCCAACATGAACTTTATCAGCTAAAATGCAAAGAAAGAGTGTACAGTGCTAGACAAGATCTGTGTAAGAACTGTATCCATGTATGGCACAGACGTCTTGGGCACAGAGACCCAGAAGCCATAAGGAAGCTAGTTCAACTTGCAAATGGTACTGAAATCAACCAGTGTCAAATAATGAAGTGCACTAGCTGTCTTAAAGGGAAAATGTCCAGAAAATCCTTTCCTAAAATAAGCACCACCAAATCTGCACAACCTCTGAATCTGATACATACAGATGTATGTGGTCCAATGAATGTTCAAACTCCTAGCAAGAAGAGATATTTTCTCACATTTATTGATAACTATTCCAGATATACAGTCGCCTACCTGCTTCACAGTAAAGGCCCCGTCACACATAACGAGATCACTAGCGAGATTGTTGATACGTCACGGGTTTTGTGACGCAATAACGATTTCGCTAGCGATCTCGTTACGTCTGACAGGTAGCAACGATCAGGCCCCTGCTGTGAGATCACTGATCGTTACAAAGCTTCCTGGACCATTCCTGGGTCGTTGCGCTCCCGCTGGGCAGTGTGCATCGCTGTATTTGACACCTAACCAACGACCTCATTAGTGAATTCAGAACTGAAATACGTAGGCGTGCATAAATTGGACTTTTCTGCACCCCTCGTCCCCGATTGGTGGTCGCTACAGCGTTCTCATTTCCCGCCGTGCATAAAGAAAGCAACAGAATAGCGATTCCATCCTTTGTTTCTGACCTCGTGCTGGATTGCAGATCTTAGCAGAATTCTCCGGGTTGTGTGGAGTCACAGCCGACGAACACTACAATCCACAAACCAGAAAACTTGTCAGGAACAAAGCTCAGATGAATGGATACAGAGTCACAGCCGAAGAACGCTGCTACGATCCGAAACCAGAACGCAAACAGGAACAAAGGGACGGAACTGCTACAACGTGGTTTTATTTTTAACCTGCCGCCCAATCAGAACGCAGTAGTGTAAACCAATCGCAGCCCCTATCAAGGTGTGGATCGTTGAAATAGCTGCTGTGTGAAAGCATCCCAACGACAACGAGATCGTTAGTTAGATCGCTGGGGCGGCCGAAATCATTGGGAAGTTCTGCATGTTTGACAGCTCCCCAACGATCACGATACGGCTCTTCAGCGATCTCAAAATCGTGACGTAATAACGATCTCACTAGCGATCTCGTTATGTCTGACTGGGCCTTAAGGATGAAGTTCCACAGAAACTTGAAGAATATCTTGCTGTAATGGTTAACAAATTTGGAAGAATGCCAAAAGCCCTGTGTGCAGATAATGGAACCGAATATACAAGTGGTAAGGTGCAAACCATTTTGAGAAAGAACGGAATCGTGTTCCAGACTACCATTCCATACAACCCAGAACAAAATGGCATTGCAAAGAGAAAGAACCGTACTCTCTGTGAAAGTGTAAGAAGTATGTTATTTGATGCAAATCTACTTACAACGTATTGGGGAGAAGCCATCATGACAGCTTGCTATCTTCAAAACAGAGTGCCAGGTAAAAGCCACAAAATGAAACTCCATATGAGCAATGGAACTGCGAGAAGCCTAACCTGAAGCACCTCAGGATATTTGAAAACAAAACATTTGTGTATGTTCCAAAAGAAAACCGTTTCAAGTGGGAATCACATGCAAAGCAAGGAGTCCTGGTGGGCTATAGTGAAACTCAAAAGGGATAAAGAATCCTGCACCCAGAGACCAACACAGTAACAATCAGCAGAGATGTAGCGATTGATGAAAACTCTGTATTTCTCAAATTCCATGAAGTTACACCAGTTATTCAACTTAAGAAGCAAGAACAAGAATCTCAATCACCAAACCCAGACACCGAAAAGGAACACACTGAAGTGTGGATAAGCTCTGAAGCCACCAAGGAAGACACAAAAGAACCAAGTCAATCTTCAGTCAGGAGATCAGAGAGGCCAAACAAAGGTATCCCAGCTAGATGCCTTTCGTAAATGGTGAAAACACTTCCTGAACCAGAGCCACAGTCATGGCAAGAGATGCAAAAACTGCCTGTCCACAAGAAGCAGAAGTGGATAAATGTTGGGTAATGAAGAGATGGAGTCCCTTCACCAACTCCAGATATGGGAGCTTACTGAGCTACCACAAGGAAAAAGAGCTATCAGATGTAAGTGGGTCTTTAAAAACAAATATGACTCGGAAGGTAAAGTTCACTAGTTTAAGGCAAGATTGGTCGCAAAAGAGTACTCGCAAAAGTATGGTGAAGATTATGATGCTACATTCTCTCCAGTTGTGAAGCAAAAAACATTCAGAACTTTACTGTCCTTAGCTGCAGTTCAACAGATGACAGTGAGACATTTTGACATCAAAACAACCTTTCTACATGGTGACATTGAAGAAGAGTCGTACATGAGCCAACCCTAGGGATATATTAAAAAGGGTGAAGAGCACCTTGTTTGTAAAATGCAAAAATCTCTCTATGGACTTAAGCAGTCGGCAAGAGCTTGGAACTTGAAAATGAACAAAGTTTTGATTGATGAAGAATTTAAAAGATCTCAAGTTGATCCATGTTTGTATACGAAAAAAGGAGTGGATGTATGTTCTCCTATATGTAGATGATGTAATCATGTCTCATCAAGATGAAAAAGAAATTGCAAAGCTAGGTGAAATTCTCAACCAGCACCTTGGAAATATGACATATTATTTGGGAATCCAAATCCAGAAAGAGGAAGATGGGAGTTTTCTTCTCAACCAATGTTCTAAAATTTCCGCAATACTAAACCAGTTTGGAATGTCAGAAGCCAAAGGTGCGTCAACACCAATGGACCCGTCCTACTTAAAGTTGGAAGGAGACAAAGATCTGCTACCCAGCAATGAGAGTTACAGAAAAGCAGTGGGGGCGCTTCTGTACATAGCAACCACAACTCGTCCGGATATCACAGTCACAGTCGGAATTCTCTGCCACACCAAAGAGACTGGAATGCAATTAAGAGAATTCTTCAATATCTTAAAGAAACTCAAAGGCTAAATCTTAAGATATCTGCATCAGGAAATCTCACTCTCAGAGGTTATGTACAGTCATGGCCAAAAGTTTTGAGAATGACACAAATATTATATTTTCACATGATCTGCTGCCCTCTGGTTTTTATGTGTGTTTGACAGATGTTTTTATCACAGACAGAAGTATAATTGCAAACATATGAGTAACAAAAGCTTATATTGACAGTTAGAATGAGTTAATGCAGCAAGTCAATATTTGCAGTGTTAACCCTTCTTCTTCAGGACCTCTGCAATTCTCCCTGGCATGCTCTCAATCAACTTCTGGACCAAATCCTGACTGATAGCAGTCCATTCTTGCACAATCAATGCTTTCATTTTGTCAGACTTTTTAGGTTTTTGTTTGTCCACCCGTCTCTTGATGATTGACCACAAGTTCTCAATGGGATTAAGGTCTGGGGAGTTTCCAGGCCATGGACCCAAAATTTCTATGTTTTGTTCCCTGAGCCATTTAGTTATCACCTTTGCTTTATGGCAAGGTGCTCCATCATGCTGGAAAAGGCATTGTTGATCGCCAAACTGCTCTTGGAGGGTTGGGAGAAGTTGCTCTTGGAGGACATTCTGGTACCATTCTTTATTCATGGCTGTGTTTTTAGGCAAGACTGTGAGAGAGCCGATTCCCTTGGCTGAGAAGCAACCCCACACATGAATGGTTTCAGGATGCTTAACAGTTGGCATGAGACAAGACTGGTGGTAGCGCTCACCTTGTCTTCTCCGAATGAGGCGTTTTCCTGATGTCCCAAACAATCGAAAAGGGGATTCATCAGAGAAAATAACTTTACCCCAGTCCTCAGCAGTCCACTGCCTGTATCTTTTGCAGAATATCAGTCTGTCCATGATGTTTTTTCTGGAGAGAAGTGGCTTCTTTGCTGCCCTCCTTGAGACCAGGCCTTGCTCCAAGAGTCTCCGCCTCACAGTGCGTGCAGATGCACTCACACCTGCCTGCTGCCATTCCTGAGCAAGCTCTGCACTGCTGGTAGCCCGATCCCACAGCTGAAACACTTTTAAGAGACAATCCTGGCGCTTGCTGGTCTTTCTTGGGCGCCCTGAAGCCTTTTTGGCAACAATGGAACACCTCTCCTTGAAGTTCTTGATGATGCGATAGATTGTTGACTGAGGTGCAATCTTTCTAGCTGCGATACTCTTCCCTGTTAGGCCATTTTTGTGCATTGCAATGATGACTGCACGTGTTTCTTTAGAGATAACCATGGTTAACAGAAGAGAAACAATGATGCCAAGCACCAGCCTCCTTTTAAAGTGTCCAGTGGTGTCATTCTTACTTAATCATGACAGATTGATCTCCAGCCATGTCCTTATCAACACCCAACCTGTGTTAATGGAGCAATCACTGAAAAGAGGTTAGCTGGTCCTTTTAAGGCAGGGCAGCAATGATGTTGAAATGTGTTTTGGGGGATAAAGTTCATTTTCTAGCCAAATATTGACTTTGCAAGTAATTGCTGTTAAGCTGATCACTCTTTATAACATTCTGGAGTATATACAAATTGCCATTAGATAAAGTGAAGCAGTATACTTTGTAAAAATTAATATTGTGTCTTTCTCAAAACTTTTGGCCATGACTGTAGATGCAGATTGGGCTGGAGATTCAAGTGATCGGGAATCAACAAGTGGTTACTTGTTCAAGTTAGGCTGGGGTCACACTTGCGAGTGCAATGCGAGAAACTCGAGCATCAATACCCGGCACTGCCGCCGGCACTCGGGACCAGAGTGTGCGGCTGCAGGTAATTCTATGCAGCCGAACGCTCCGGTCCGAGTGCCTGCGGCATTGCCGGGTATTGATGAGGGAGACTCGTGCGAGTTTCTCGCAGCACAGTCACAAGTGTGACCCCGGCCTTAGGAGAAAATTAAATTTCTTAGTCCAGCAGAAAACAAGTGTCAGGCTTTGTGCACACGTTTGGGAATTTCCGCGGCAATCACGAACCTCCCTACGCATTTTATAGGTATGTGTATTCCCGCCAGAAACTAGAGTGCAGAATGCTAGCATTTTCCAAGCTATCGATAGCATCAGTTGGAAAACTGATTGACAGCTTGGTCACACTGGTCAAACAACGTGTTTGATAAGTGTGAGCAACTTTTTGCTATTGAGTCTGCCTATGCTGCATCAATAGTAAAAAGATCTAATGTTAAAAATAATAAAAAAAATAAAAAATCGTGCTATTCTCACCTTCCGGAGGCCCCCGTAGCTTTCCCGCCTCTCAGTGACGCTCCCGACTAATCCCGTTCCCAGGGATGCTTAGCGACAATGACCCCAGATGACGTAGCATCCCGCGAGACCGCTACGTCATCTGGGGTCATTGTCGATAAGCATCCCTTAGAACGGGATTGGCTAGGAGCGTCGCGAGGCGGGAAGGCTGCGGGGGCCGCCGGAAGGTGAGAATATCTCTATTTTTTATTTTAATTATTGTTTTACCAGGGTTATGGTACCCAGGGCCTGTAGGAGAGTCTCCTCTCCTCCAGACCCTGGGTACCATCCGCACATGAACCGCTCACTTTGCGCATGGTGGGCATAGCCACATGGGGAAAGTAAGCGGTTCAATGCATTCCTATGGTGGCGGAATCGCCGCGATTCCGGAAAAAGAATGAACATGCTGCGTTTTTTACCGCGATGCGTTTTTTCCGCACAAAAATTGCGGAATGCATTCTACTAATAGGATGCTTAATGCATGTGTTTTTTCAGCGTTTTTGCAGCAGAAAACCGCCGCAAAAACGCTAAAATCCTCAACGTGTGCACATAGCCTCAGTCACATTATCATCTACAGAAGCAGAATATATGTCTGCTGCTTATGCAAGTCAAGAAGTAATTTGGTTGAAACAACTTTTGGAAGATTTTGGCAAGCCATTAGCTCAACCAACAGTTATCTATGAGGACAACCAAGGATGCATTAAACTTGCCAGCAGTGAGAAAATTAGTGCAAGGACTAAGCACATTGATGTAAAACATAACCACTTACGTGACTTAGCGGAATGTGGTATACTCGAGTATTTTTAATGCGAGTCTGACAAGATGATAGCTGATGGCATGGCAAAGCCATTATCAAGAGCTAAGTTTGTGGACTTAAGAACCACAATGGGACTAACAGGATAAGTAGTTGACTGGGGGTGTTGGAATATGTTTGGTGCAACAACTCCATTCCTGTCTATTAGTTGCTAGATTTGCATGCTGGAAGTTAAAATAAAAGAAAAAAAACTCCCAGAGGCTCACACAGGGAGAGCATGTGACTGTATCTCCTGTTTTCCTGTGTCTGTATATGGAATATGAAGCAGCCTGCTGCAGATGCTGCACAGATAGACACACAAATTATTTATTCCTGATCTATTAAGCTTATCATATATTGTTCCTGAATAAACAATTTCTGTTGTCACACACTTGGAGAGTATCGTGAGTAATCCGCTGCCAACACTAGATCACCAATAAGGAGGAGGGCGACCATATTATTATACAGTATGTATATTACTATATCACACTGAGGAGAAGGGCGGCCATATTACTATATATATTACTATATCAAACTGAGTCGAAGGGTGGCCATATTTCTATATACAGTATATATTACGATATCACACTGAGGAGAAGGCATCCATATTATTATGAGTCGCACTACTTAGTACCAGGGCAATGGGGTACTCGGAGCCGAGCCCATGGAATTCTATGGGAGTTGTCACTGGTAGCGGTGGCTCGGTCCGTGGCCCTGGGCGCTCATCCAATGGGGGGGTATTTACAGGGGATTATTAGGATAGTTCGTGACGCCACCTGTGGTTTCTGGTAATTGTACCAGCGCTGCTGTAAGGGTCTTCACAGGGGATGTTATGGGGCAGCTTGGTGGTAAGTCTCCCACAGGTGAGACTGGTCCCTGGAAGTCTATGGTGGTGATGATGATGCAGGGTGTAGTAAGAATTCAGTCACACACAAGGTAGCTCCTTTTCATACCTTTTACTGATGATGGTTCAAGCAGATCCCGGGGAGCTGGTCGGGGTGGAGAGTGCACTTTCCGGTAACAGCTGAGCAGGTTAGAGGCCTCCTTAACTTCCAATGTGTAGGTGAGTCCAACTTGCTTGAAGCGAAGTTAACTCTGAATCTCCAGCTTTCTCAGTAGCTGTCCTGCCCGGCCAACATTGTGGTGGAGACTTCTAAGTGGTGAAAACTAAGCCTATATTGCTGATCAGGCTAGACCCGTTATCCCTGTCTCCGGTTACGTATTGACACTTAGGGCTGCTCTCTGCGACCTGTAGTCCAGATGCCTCCGGTAATCTTGTCACTAAGCTTGAAACTGTAGCAACGCCTCGGACTCCGGTGTCCGGCAATTTAGTGCAGGCAATCCAATACCTAAAGCACTTCTCTATCTTCTCCAATTAAATTTCTTAGTCCAGCAGAAAACAAGTGCCCTTCGCCCTGCTTCCCGCTCTTAACATAAGCACTTGTGGCGGTTGTGGAATAATGTCAGCTTCATCCAGAGCTCGCTGCACAGCTCTCAGTTTCCTCCAAAGTCCACACAGGACCGAGACTGAATGGCTGCTCTGTCCTTGAGACAGAAGCTAACAGGCTGAACTCCACTGAACACTAAGCTCCACTCAGACTGATCTTATCTCAGACAGATAACTATCCAGGGGATGACTCACTCCTAAAGGGTATGCCACACTGAACAATATCGCTAACGGGATCGCTAAAAAACGTCACTATTTAGCGATCCCGTTAGCGATGTTGTTGTGTGCGGCAGCTGCCAGCGACGAGCTCCCTGCTGTGATCTCGCTCGTCGCTGGAATCGTTACGGACCCTATTTTCTCGTCGGCGCTCCCGCTGGGTAAGTATATATCGCTAGTGTGGCACCTTTTCTTAGCGATTTAGCGGTACTTTTGTACCGCTAAAGTCGTTAAGAAGATCGCTAACGGCGATAGCGTCGTTAACTATATCGCTAAATGTGGCCGCACTTAGCGATATAGAAACAATCCCGCTAGCGATCGCATTAGTATGCGTCGTTATCGTGATCGCTAGCGGGATTGTTTAGTGTGGCAGTACCTTAAGCCTCCCGGAGCTAACTATCTGACTATCTCAGACAGGAAACTATCCAAGGGATGACTCACTCCTGAGCCTCCCGGAGCTAACTGACTGACTCCTCTCGGAAAACTATCTGACTAACCACGTGTCACTCCCCCTTATATCTCAGATGGGTGTGTCTGAAGAGTGAGTGGCAGTGAATGCATATCAAGCTTTGCTGTTACCTTCTAGTGCACTCTCCTGGACTTTTATGTGTGCCTGCGTAGCTGGGCTACACAATTATATATTACTATTTCACACTGAGGAGAAGGGCGGCCATATTACTATATATTTTACTATCTCAAACTGAGGACAAGGGCGGCCATATTACTATATCACACTGAGGAGAAGGGCGACCATATTACTATATATATATACATATTACTATATCACACTGAGGAGAAGGGCGGCCATATTACTATATATATTACTATATCACACTGAGGAGAAGGGCGGCCATATTACTATATATATTACTATGTCACACTGAGGAGAAGGGCGGCAAAGAATGCCAAGAGTGTGCAAAGCAGTCATCAAAGCAAAAGGTGACTACTTTGTAGAACCTAGAATACAAGACATATTTTCAGGTGTTTCACATTTTTTTGTTAAGTATATAATTCCACATGTGTTAATTCATAGTTTTGATGCCTTCAGTGTGAATGTACAATTATCATAGTCGTGAAAAAACAGAAAAATCTTTAAATGAGAAGGTGAGTCCAAACTTTTGGTCTGTACTGTATATATTACCATATAATCACTGAGGTGAAGGGCGGTCATATTACTATATATACAGTATATACTGTTTTAATCAAACTGAGAAGGGCATCCATATTACTATATATATTACTATATCACACTGAGGAGAAGGGTGGCCATATTACTATATATATTACTATATCAAACTGATGAGAAGGGTGGCCATATTACTATATCACACTGAGGAGATGGGCGGCCATATTACTATATCACACTGAGGAGAAGGGCGGCCATATTACTATATATATTACTTTATCACACTGAGCAGATGGGTGGCCATATTACTATATATATTACTGTATCACACTGAGGAGAAGGGCGGCCATATTACTATATATATTATTATTATTTATTTATATAGCACCATTGATTCCATGGTGCTGTATTGTAAATGAGAAGGGGTTACATACAAATTACAGATATCACTTACAGTAAACTAACAATGACAGACTGATACAGAGGGGGGAAGACCCTGCCCTTTCGGGCTTACATTCTACAGGATGCTAACCATAGGCAGCGCTGGCTTCTTCCCCTTTTTTGCTTGAGAATGGTGAGGAAGGAGACAGCAGGTTGGTGGGTTGCAGCAGTTCTGATGTTGGTTGAGGCGATATCTCTGGTAGTGGTGAGAAGGTAGCTGGGTCATTGCAGGCTGTAAGCTTTCCTGAAGAGTTGGGTTTTCAGGTTCCGTCTGAAGGATCCGAATGTGGTTGATAGTCGGACACGTTGGGGCAGAGAGTTCCAGAGGATGGGGATATTCGTGAGAAGTCTTGGAGGCGGTTGGGTGAGGAGCGAATAAGTGTGGAGGAGAGAAGGAGGTCTTGGGAGGATCGGAGATTACGTGAGGGAAGGTGTTGTGAATGGGTTTGAGATGAGTTCTGAGCAGAGGCTCCCTCTGGTGGTTACAAGCGGTACTAGTGAAGATTGTGAGGACTGGGAATCAGGTGTTACTGACTGGTCTTATATAAGGGAGTCATTTTCCCATCAGGGTTGCCGGTGATCAATTGTTCTGGTCTGAATCCTTCATTCCAGTTTCCCTTGTAGCCTGCTGTGTCGTGTCTGCATCTCCTGCTACCAGATAAGAATTTTTCTTCTTTTGTGTTGTTGCTATATTTTTGCATTTTGTCCTGCACTTCTTTGGGGGCCTTCTGGGTCCCCTCGGGGGGCTTCTGCCTTCTCAGTTTAGTTCAGCCACTGAGTTTTGTTCTTTTGCTTTTTCCAGTTTTTTCAGTGGCTGCTGTTTTGATTTTGTTACACCAGAGAACTAATTTAGGTGGTAGAGGTCGTGTGATCTCAGGTGATTTTGAAATTAGTAGAGTTGGTGTTTTTCAGGGTTTTCTGGGATTGCAGTAAGTACCCTTCCTGTCCTTTTCTATTTAGATAGTTTGGGCCCCAGTGTTTGCTCATTCTATTTTCTTTCTGTGTCAGTATTTCCTCTTGTCTAACCGCCATTACATGTTTGGGGGCTTTCTATTATCTTTGGGGTTCTGCTCCGGGGCAGATAGCTTTCCTATTTCTATCTTTAGGTGTAGTTAGTTTCTCAGGCTGTGACGAGGCATCTAGGACCAACGTAGGAACGCTCCACGGCTGCCTCTAGTTGTGGTGGTTAGTCAGGGTACTGCAATCCCATAGATTCCAACTGCTCTGGTGTATTGCCCTTTTTACCTGCACTCCTCAGCTACCTAAACATAACAGGAAGGTATCGGGAGATTAGTTCAGAGACATATGGGGGAGACAGGTTATAGATGGCCTTGTAGGTCAGTATTAGTAATTTGAACTGGATATGCTGAGGGAATGGGAGCCAGTGAAGAGATTTGCAGAGGGGAGAAGCGGAGGAGTAGCGAGGAGAGAAATGAATTAGTCAGGCAGCAGAATTAAGGATGGACTGGAGAGGAGTGAGGGTGTTAGCAGGGAGGCCAGAGAAAAGGATGTTGCAGTAGTCGAGGCGGGAGATGATGAGGGCATGCACAATCATTTTAGTAGATTAAGGGTTGAGGAAAAGTCAGATTCTGGAAATATTTTTGAGCTGAAGGCAACAGGAGGTAGAAAGAGCTTGGATGTGTGGTTTGAAGGACAGGGCAGAGTCAAGGGTTACTCCGAGGCAGCGGACTTCCGGTACGGGGAAAAGCGTGATGTCTGTATCACACTGAGGAGAAGGGCGGCCATATTACTATATCACACTGAGGAGAAGGGCGGCCATATTACTATATATATATATATATATATATATATATTACTGTATAACTCATATTTCTGCCAGATTCTTGTGTAATGCCTCATTTCCCTTTGATCTTGTACTATGAAAGATTTCCCTGTCAATAAACTTGGGTAACTGTCTCTCTGATTATTGCTTCATAGCTTGGGTACCCATAAGACAGAAAAAGCCAGAGTAGGATGGAAATCCCTCCTCTAACAAAGGGCGGCCATATTACTATATATATTACTATATCACACTGAGGAGAAGGTCGGCCATATTACTATATAGTACTGAGATCTGTGGAAATATTAGAAATGGATTTCGTACGTTGATGTTTCCTTCTAATCGCTGTAATTTTCCCGTTTCTTATTAGTCGCCAATAATTCTGTACAGATAAATTCTCCGGAGACAGAACCGCGCTGTGACTTCTTATATTCGGATTTAGTCACCTTCTGGTTGGCCGATCAGTAATATCATGATCCTCAGACATATATACAGCTGATAATTCTCCCCACAGTGTAGTCCTTACCCCACAGTATAAGTACACACAATGTTCGCTTAGGTTGACATTTAGCTGCTTTTGTGGCTGGATGGAAGTTGTGCTTGCTCTGAGCCTTCTTCGAGTGAGGGCGGCTCATCTCAGAGTTTTCTGCTGTTTCTTTTATGACATAGTTTTTGTAGCAATGCCTAAAGCATGCAGACTAAATCCTTTTCTTTGCCATTTTAGGGAACTGCCTGCTGGACACTCCCGGGACATATCTCATCCTCCCCCTAGAGCTTCCGGGAGGTCAGCTCGCTACGACTTGGACAACCAGTGTCGTCAGGTGTTCGGGGAAGAGTTCTCTCATTGTGCTAACACCCGGCAGGACGATGTCTGCTCTCAGCTGTGGTGCAAAGTGACGGATGAGACAGTGTGTCACACTAAGAACGGAAGCCTGCCCTGGGCCGACGGCACACCGTGTGGGCAGCGGCACATCTGCTGGGACGGGGTATGCCAGGTGGAAGATGAGTTCCTACTGCCTCAGGTAATGTTCTAACTACACAAGTTTAGCTGATTCTCAGTAATAGTGGAGCCAATAAGGCCTCTCAACCATCATGTCACTCATCCTCCAGAGTTTCAGTTCAGAAGCAGATTTCATGGAAAACATTTCCATATAAATTAGTCCAGTGGAATGGGTCAAAACAATATGGCGGCCATTTTCCACAGGAGCTGTCACCCACCATGCACAGATTCCCGAAGCAAGTGCTGCAGTTAGAGATTAATGATATCCCCCACATTGTGTATTAGTAGTGTTTGCTCTGACATGCCTTGTAACTGTCCCGTATGTGCCTTGCGGTGCCAGAAGTCCAGAGACTTTGTTATGTGACACACAGAGCATGCCAGATCCAACTTATATTGTGTCTTGTGTTTTAGGTGCCTGTGGATGGCAACTGGGGCAGCTGGAGCCCATGGGGTGAATGTTCCCGGACCTGCGGGGGAGGTGTCCGTTTCTCCTATAGAGAGTGTAATGACCCCCAGCCCCACAATGGAGGGAAATACTGTCAAGGTCTGAGAGCCAAGTACGAGTCGTGCAGCACACAGGAGTGTCCCCTGGGAGGTAAGGACCATCAATGCCCCAGCCAAAACCTCACTGTAGCTTTACTGTCCCTTTGAGATTGAGCTGATCTGTGTTCTTTGCTGTCCAACATCCCAAAATCTTCCAATTCTGATCTTTAGAGAAAAGTTTCCGGGATCTTCAGTGTGAAATACACAATTTCAGGGATCGTGTTGGTAATCTCAAAGTGTGGGTCCCTAAATACTCTGGGGTCTCACCACGGGATCGATGCAAGCTCATGTGTCAAGAACGTGGAGGAAGCGAATTTAAAGTCTTCCAGTCCAAGGTCAGTTCTCACTTGTTATGGATAATCTCTGAGAATTAAATGATAACAAGAAGTGTAAATGACCAGAGCCTTGATTGATAATGTGTTCACATCCGGGGGTTTTGGTACATAAAATCACGACTTCTGAGATCCCCTTCCATTCAAATGCATGCTCCATTTGCACAAGCGTGCATGTATTCTCAAGAGGTAGGAGCAAGACATTCCATCTCTAATGGCAGCTGATTTTCCTGGAGAACAAGGAATCAGGCATATTAAAATCCAAAGCGCCCAATTCTTCTTTCCCCAACTATCTGCAGTATCCATAGCACAGGGGTACCTTTAGTAATTGCTGAGGTCCGACTGCAGGGCTTCCCCACCGATCCTAAAAAGGGTCAGTCAAGTGCCGTCTGAGTGGAGCGGAGGTTTGTGACCTGACACAAACCCTCAAACTGCAGATGCCCACATCGCCTTTCCAGCGCAAAGTCAGCAGACACATGGGGAAACATGCAAGGTGACCATAGTGTTTAACTGGGAGTGGATTTGGTACGGCTCATCTCAGCTTTGTGTCTGTAGCAGAACATCTCCTCGATGGCACCGTTGTCTTCTGTCGGGTGCATTATTCTTCTTTCTGTTCTTTTAGTACCTAAGCACTGATTACAAGCGATGTGTGACGAGGTGGGTACATTACCTTCCTCATATCTGGTCTTTGTTCCTCTAGGTAGTGGATGGCACGCTGTGTGGGCCAGACAGCCTCTCCGTGTGTGTGCAGGGTCAGTGCTTCAAAGCTGGATGTGATCACATATTAAACTCCACCAAGAAAATGGACAAATGTGGAGTCTGTGGAGGAGACGGTTCGAGCTGCCGGAAAATAACCGGATCGCTCAGCAAGTGCAAGTATGATGCTCAGTATTACTTTTGTGTATCTGCACCGACTAACATCTGGTGCCGCTGACTCTATTTTTTGTTCTAGAATTAAGCGGCACATTGAATTTTTTTTTAATAGTTAATCTCAATAAGCAATTATTATGAGCTATAAATAACCTATCAAAGTAAAAAAAATACAAAAATACGAAAACATATTTAATCCAGAATTTTCTTAATTACAAAAAAAACACAAAAACAGAAGAATAAAAACACCCATAAAACCCGAAAAAGGGACAGTGTGGTCAAAAGTGGAGTCGCATTGTGGCATTCAAGACATAATACATTATAAATAATGATACACATATCATGAAAAGTCAAACACAATGAACAAGGGAAGACAGGTCACCATACACAATAGCAATGAAATAAATACATTCAGGAAAAATGATGCTTAGCAAAAAAATATAATTAACAGTTAGTTGGGGCGGCTCGGCTGTCATAACTGTAGAATAAATGCCACCAAGATGGCAAAACAAAAGAGAGTGGTCACCAAGGCCACCTATGATATCACAATAGTAAATGCCACGCTATGGCTACTGTCTGATATTATTGTATGTCATATATCACTTATATGTAATGATATTGTAATCACAGATGAGAGAATACTGTACAGAATAACGATGAATGATTGAGCCGCCTATCAGCTAATGGTTTGGGTGTCCGCAGGTACGGATACACGGATGTTGTCACCATCCCGGCTGGAGCCACCAGTATAGACGTGAAGCAGCGCAGTCACCGAAGTGTCATCTATGATGGCATCTACTTAGCCATCAGGAGAGCAGATGGAAGCTATCTCCTTAATGGGGATTATGCTGTGTCTTCCATTGAACAAGATGTGCATTTAAAAGGATCTGTCCTCCTATATAGCGGCTCTAATACTACATTGGAGAGGATACAAAGCTTCCAACCCCTTCCGGAAGTGCTGACAATACAACTCCTACGAGTAGTCAGAGAGTCCATTCCTCCGAAAATCAAGTATACCTTCTATGTTCCTAAGAGTATCCCGTACAGCCAAAAGAGAGCCAAGGACAAGTTATCCCATAATTTCCTCAGGCCGTTCCTATCATCTCAATGGGTGCTAGGAGACTGGTCTCAGTGCTCCAAGACTTGTGGTTCTGGATGGAAGAGGAGGACAGTGGATTGTCTGGATGTAGACAATGAGCCCTCAGATCAGTGTCCTCAAGAACTAAAGCCAGAGGACATTCGAGTGTGTGAGGACCTGCCGTGCCCTATGTGGAGAGTAGGGAGCTGGTCACATTGTTCTCAGACCTGTGGGGAAGGAATAAGGACACAGAGGGTGTATTGTTTGGATTATATGGGCAAAGAGACGGAGGAGGGAACATGTGACTCACAAAAACGCCCTTCAGGGGCCATGGTGCCTTGTAAGTTGGAAGAATGCTGAGGACAGTGAGACTCATGTCATACAGGCAGCTACAAACACGGACCCCACATCCGTGGGGTAGACTCGACATCTTACTCTTTGATCTATGAGCCTTTGCTGGCTTCTTACTGTGATACGATTCGGGGATGATCTGGGGATGACCGATCAGGTCTTGTTGGCAGCACTATATGACAAGAGCGGGAGATGAGCCTCAATACACACGTCATGTCCCACATAGCCTGGATCTCTACCTCACTAGGCAGCACGCAGCTCATGGCCGGGCCCTCTCCATACACCAGGGGGGTAACACTCAGAGGTAGTGGATGGAAAACGCCTTTTATATAATGTTCTCTTCAGACCAGCGCGCTCTGGCGGGAACGTGTTTGTAAAGTGCATTTCATCACTGTCGGGATTTACATAACCGTGTGTTTATCTTGATATGACACATCTGAGATGTGGAATTTTACCAGTCCAGAGATGCACATTTATACCCTTGTGTGAAGCGGACTAACAGCGTGATGATTAAACAGATGCGTTTCATTAATAGTAACGCCATATTTATTCCTCAGTGTAGATATCACCATCCAGAGCTGCGCCTATTGTTGTTAGCGTTACTTCACCTATGGTAGGTATCATGATGATGGAGGGGTGGCAGCAAGACCCACCAGAGGGTGGAAAGGACACATTTACATGCTGTAATATTATGGCACATGGGTATAGCAGATGTCAGCAGCAGAGGAACCTGCTCGGTGTGTGGCCTCAGAAAGTGATCCATCCGGTTTTGTTGCTTCATTCCCCTTTTTAGGCTCCAGAGCCTCAGACAAGATATCTGCTAAATCTGAACATCCTCGGGGAGAAAGAGGGCGGAGGAGATTTAGGAATCTGACGATCAGGGCTGGAAAGAAAGTTTCTTAGAAAATATTGGGGCACCTTACGCTGACTATTCCTGGTGCTCAGCAAGCATGTGAGATGCTGCAGCCATATTGTTACTTTTCCATTCTTATTACATGTGGGAGGTCACAGACGACACTCTCTTGGGCCTGTATAGACCGACACAAGGCTCAGCACCCATATCTACAGCTTCAGAAGTAGTTGCTTCTTGATGAAGCTATTCCATGTATAGTTCCTTCTAAAATAAAAGAATTTCACAAAATTTTTAAGCCGTTCTCCTTCGTGATGCTTCCATTGTGATTGTCTAAAATAGTTTCCATACAGGCAGCCAGCCGTATCTGGTGCTGCAGGTCATGCCATTCACTCAAACAGGAGAGCCACAGTCCATATATACATACAGCATGTATACATATATACATATCAGTAATGTAGCATTATAAGAGGTGAAGCTGATATCAGTCACATATAGAAGGTTCTGGAAATATCTGCTATAAAGCGGGTATTGTGGGCAGCATTCTGCACCTACTGACAAACACTACAGTCAGCCTCTTCCTGGAATGACTAATAACATGGAGCAGTAGATGGTTTTCTCTTGCTGTGTGACAGTAGAGGAGACTGGCAGAGGACTTTGCTTTAAGTTTTGTACTTATTGGAAACTTCTAAAGTCTGATAATGTGTTTACCGTGTCCAGGAGAGGGAGATGTCTTGATTTGCGGCAGCTGGACATGCTCTCCCTCCCGGTACCTCACTTCCAGGCGCTGCTGTTGCAAATTTACTGAGAACACAAAAATAGATTTGTTGTGCAAGAATTGTGATCTGCGGCTGCCAAGTATGTGTTACAGTTACAGTGACTCTTGCATTGCTGCCCTCCACCATCACTATAAGGCCGGGATCACACATGCGAGAAACACGTACGAGTCTCGCATGTGAATTCCCGGCACTGCCGCCGGCACTCGGGAGCGGAGTGTACGGCTGCATGTATTTCGTCCGTGTTTCTCAAATGTGTGATCCCCGCCTAACACAGAGCTGCGGACTCTCAGTCCAGGACTCAGATAGGGCAGATTTGGTGCAGAGCTGCACTGTGGTTTCTGCAGACCTTATGCTGTGTTCCAAGGCAGCAGCTGCAGGGATCCCAACCATATGCTCAGTACCAAGGCAGCAGTTCCATATATGCCAACCTAATGCTCAGTACAAAGGCAGCAGCTCCATGGATGCAAACCTAATGCTCAATACCAAGGCAGCAGCTCCATGGATGCAAACCTAATGCAAAGTACCCACGGATGACAACCTAACACTCAGTACTAAGGCAACAGCTCTACGACTGCCAACTAGTGATGAGCGAGTATACTCATTGATCAGCATGCTCGGGTGGTCTCGGAGTATTTTGGCGTGCTCGGAGATTTCGTTTTCGTCGTCTCAGCTGCATAATTTGCGACTGCTAGACAGGCTGATTACATGTGTGGAATGCCTGTTTGTTAGGGAATTCCCACATGTATTCAGCTTGTCCAGCAGCCACAAATCATGCAGCTGAGATGATGAAAACTAAATCTCCGAGCACACCAAAATACTCGGAGATCACCCGAGCATACTCGGGAAAACCTGAGCAACGATGCTACTCGCCCATCACTACGGCCAACCTAAGGCTCAGTATCAAGACAGCAGCTACATGGATGCGAACCTAATGCTCAGTACCAAGGCAGCGACTCCATTGATGCAAATCTTATGCTCAGTACCAAGGCAGCATCTTCAGGGATTCCAACCTAATGCTCAGTACTTAGGCAGCTGCTCCAGTGATGCCAACCCAACACTCAGTACTAAGGCATCAGCTCCAGGACTAACAACCTAATGCTCAGTATCAAGGCAGCTGCTCCAGGGATGCCAACCTAACACTCAGTAATAAGGCATCAGCTCCAGAACTGCCAACCTAATGCTCAGTATCAAGTCAGCAGCTCCAGGGATGCCAACCTATTGCTCTGTATCAAGGGCAGCAGCTCCAGGGATGTCAACCTAACATTCACTACCAAGGCAACAGCTGCAAGGTTGCCAACCTAATGCTCAGTACCAAGGCATCAGCTCAAGGACTGCCAACCTAATGCTCAGTATCAAGACAGCAGCTCCAGGACTGCCAACCTAATGCTCAGTATCAAGACAGCAGCTCCAGAGATGCCAAACTAATGCTCTGTATCAAGGCAGCAGCTCTGTATATGCCAGTCTAATGCTCAGTACCAATTCAGCAGCTCCAGGGATGCCAACCTAATGCTCATTATCAAAGCAGCAGCTCCAGTGATGCCAACCTAACATTCACTACCAAGGAAACAGCTGCAAGGATGCCAGCCTAATTCTCAGTACCAAGGCAGCAGCTCAAGGACTGCCAACCTAATGCTTAGTACCAAGGCAGCAGCTCAAGGACTGCCAACCTAATGCTTAGTACCAAGGCAGCAGCTCAAGGACTGCCAACCTAATGCTTAGTACCAAGGCAGCAGCTCCAGGACTGTCAGCCTTATACTTGGTACAAAGGCAGCAACTCCCAGACTGCTATTGTTACTCTCCACGAAAAAGCAGCAACACTCATTGGCCTTACCTTATGCTGAATTCTAAGGCAGCAGCTCCAGGGATGCCAACCTAACACTCAGTACTAAGACAGCAGCTCCAGGGATGCCAATCTGATGCTCAATACTAAGACAGCAGCTCCAGAGATACCAAACTAACAGTACCAAAGCAGCAGCTCCAAGGATGCCAACCTAACACTCAGTACTAAAGCAGTAGCTCCAGGGATGCCAACCTAATGCTCAGTACCATGGCAGCAAATCCATGGATGCCAACCTAATGCTCAGTACCAAGGCAACAACTCCAGGGATGTGAACTAATGCTCAGTACGAAGGCAGCAGCTTCAGGGATGCCAACCTAATGCTCACTACTAAGGCAGCATCTCCTGATTTGTTGTGCAAGAATTGTGATCTGCGGCTGCCAAGTATGTGTTACAGTTACAGTGACTCTTGCATTACGGCACTCACCATAACCATAACACAGAGCTGCGGACTCTCAGTCCAGGACTCAGTTAGATAGGGCAGATTTGGTGCAGATCTGCAATGTGGTTTCTGCAGACCTTATGCTGTATTAAAAGGCAGCAGCTCCAGGGATGCCAGCCGTACATGCAGTATCAAGGCAACAATTTCAGGGTCATAGAGTTTTTGGATAATAAAAGGTTAATTTGAAATAAGTTATCCTCTGATTAAAGGGAAGTGGGGAGGTTCTGCTTTGCAACAGCTGGTAAACATGTGGGGATTTGTGTGCAAATTTCCAAAACAGGCTGCCAAGCGTGGGAATAATTGTCAGTAGATCTGGTCAAGTCAAAACAGCTGGAGGCTGGAGCATGATGAGACCTGTAACCTGGGGCTACCTCTGCGGGCATCTCACAAACTCAGCGAATGTCACTGTCCTCTTAATGGTATTTTCTTTGCCCTTGACATTAGATTAATGTTCGCTAAACTGACAATTTCTGTAGGTTTGGCCCATCAGCTAATATTTATTGAGGCCTATCGACTCTTTTCAAATGGCAGATTTCAGAGGAAACAAATTATAGCATACCTCAAGAAGCAATCTTGAGCAGTAGAGTCTGCAGGGGACAGAGGAGTGTGGAGGAATCAGAAGAGTCGGGAGCACACAAGAGTCATGAGGAGATGGGCTTTTGGAGGGAAGAGTCTGCAGGAGATAAAGGAGTCTGTAGGGGCAGAGCACATTGCAGGGGATTGCGGAGTCGAAAGGAACAGAGAAGTTTGCAGGGGATAGCAAAGTTGGCATCAGCAAAAGAGTCTATAGAAGATAAGAGTCGGCCAGCAATGTACTGAGGACAATCTGAGCATGATCTCATAATAGGGTAAATAGAAGAACTAGGGTGGGCTATGATACAATACTGAGGCGGACTTGGGGTTAGTTATGATAGAGATTGGATTTAATGCTAGGTAATTTGACTTTGTCCTGGGTTCCCCTGCACACACCAAGACCTGGCCATAGACCTCCCTGTGAAGCTGTCCTATAAGTACATCATGGTATTGTCCAGCTGGATGTCTACATTACTAAATACCACCACCCGGGGTAATCTCTGTCTCTCCACTAGACTGAAGTATCTACCTGCATAAACCTGCAGAAGGATAGCACATGGGGGGCAGTTATGGATTTATAGTTTTGGGGAAAATAGTGTTGTCCTCTGTATGAGGGGGATCCGTGTGACATTCCTCCTGTTCAATCATAAGTTACAACACTTCATCTCAAAATATAGTTTTAGAAGAAGTGTTAGTTGTAGTTTTTAAGCCAGCAGCATCAAGAAGGAGAAGTCCTTCGTGTGTGATCCCAGCCGTAATTACCTGGCATACTTATAGAGAACACATCCTTAATAAAGGTCAGCTTCTTGCCGGAATCATTTTCTGAATTAGTCGTGTTTGGCAACTCTCTTTCCTCCATCTCCAGTAGAAGAAGCTCCTTCCATTTGCTGATAAATGATTAGAAAGGGAAGTTGTTGTCACTCTTCAGTCTGGGCCACAGATGGGCATGAAACGCCACGGCCCCATAATCTCACTGTCTCCGCTGCCATCCTGGGAGCCTGTGGCCAGGTCACATCCGATCTGTCTATACTATGAATGTGTGTGATAAATGACCCAAGGTTTAAATACAAAGGGACAATATCATTAAAACTGTATCATTTTGTAGACCTCTGTGGATTATTGTGAAGATGCTGATAGGTTAGAGAATAACGCTCCCTGCTGGTAGCACACATGGATTCTGTCTGGTCCTGTCATGTTGGGGGTTGTAGTGCTAAAATAATAGCAGATCCAAGATTTATGGCTATGACATAATACAGTTATGTGTCATAGTGTGTGATACTGCACAGTCGTACATCAGGGATGCAGTTTCATAACCTCTTCAGCTAAGGGTAAACTTGCCATTCTTACTCCCTTTATATATATATTCCTTATGCTTTAGCCAGCCCTTGTAAGGAAAGAGAATGGGAGCATGCACTCAACATGGATGGTGTCCAAATCTGACAGAGGCCACATAAAAAGATCCTGACAACCTGCTCCTCCATCATTTGCTTGTTGATGACACAAAGTTGAGATCACACTTATATGTGGGCCACGTGATACTAATGAGCTCTGCAGCACAGGAGTTTTGGCTGTATCTGCTTGTTGATTACAGTTCCATGACGTTGATGTGCGTCAGGGCCCATTATGACAGCTGGTTTGAGAAGAACCTGAAGCTCGAAGAGTTACAACTATTTTCTCAAATATGTCAGGGCTTTTAGCTTGATCCACAAGCATCATGAACCTAACGCTGTGTACAAAGCTTAACTGAGACAAATGATTTGTCTTGTTTTGCCCACAGTCTTCAGCTCAGGGTTGATCATCGATATAATTGCAAAGTCATCAACGATTGTGTGAGAGGGTATGAGCCTGGGGCGTATCTAGGGGGGGGGCAGCCGGGGCATGTGCCCCGGGCGCAGCCAGCAGGGGGGCGCAGTCAGGCCGCCTAATGCGTCGGTCCGCAGTGTCTCCCCCGCGGCTGCGTTCTGCCGCCCCTGGCCTGAGAGTCGGCGGTTCCCTGTGCCTGCTGTCAAGCTGACAGCCGACGCAGAGAAGCTGCCGCGTGCCGGCTCCCAGGGATCAATTGCACTGGTATCTATACAGACGCCAGCACAACTGAAGCTCTGACCTCCGGGTCAGAGCGACATCTGCAGCGTGATCAGGTCATGTGATCACGCTGCTGACGTCACTCGTCGTCGGCGCCCAGAAGGGTGAAGAGTGGTGGTGAGTGTGCTCCACTATAGAGCTGAAGAACCACCGAAGATTAACGGGGGCACATACTGTGTGAGTGTGTGTGTATGGGGGGGTGAATTTAGAGTGGGGATGGGGGGTTACTTTATGTGTGGGGGGATTTGGAGTGGGGATGGGGGGGTATTTTATGTGGGGGATTTGGAGTGGGGATGGGGGTTCTTTTATGTGGGGGGGATTTGGAGTGGGGAAGGGGGTTCTTTTATGTGGGGGGATTTGGAGTGGGGATGGGGGTTCTTTTATGTGGGGGGGATTTGGAGTGGGGATGGGGGTTCTTTTATGTGGGGGGGATTTGGAGTGGGGATGGGGGCTATTTTATGTGGGGGGGATTTGGAGTGGGGATGGGGGGGTTCTTTTATGAGTGGGGGGATTTGGAGTGGGGATGGGGGTTCTTTTATGTGGGGGGATTTGGAGTGGGGATGGGGGTTCTTTTATGTGGGGGGGATTTGGAGTGGGGATGGGGGCTATTTTATGTGGGGGGGATTTTGAGTGGGGATGGGGGGGTTCTTTTATGAGTGGGGGGATTTGGGATGGGGCTATTTCATGTGGGGGGATTTGGAGTGGTGATGGGGGTTCTTTTATGAGTGGGGGGATTTGGAGTGCGGATGGGGGGTTATTTTATGAGTGGAGGGATTTGGAGTGGGGATGGGGGTTCTTTTATGTGGGGGGGATTTGGAGTGGGGATGGGGGTTCTTTTATGTGGGGGGGATTTGGAGTGGGGATGGGGGCTATTTTATGTGGGGGGGATTTGGAGTGGGGATGGGGGGGTTCTTTTATGAGTGGGGGGATTTGGGATGGGGCTATTTCATGTGGGGGATTTGGAGTGGTGATGGGGGTTCTTTTATGAGTGGGGGGATTTGGAGTGCGGATGGGGGGTTATTTTATGAGTGGAGGGATTTGGAGTGGGGATGGGGGTTCTTTTATGTGTGGGGGGATTTGGAGTGGGGATGGGGCTATTTTATGTGGGGGGGATTTGGAGTGGGGATGGGGGTTCTTTTATGTGGGGGGGATTTGGAGTGGGGATGGGGGTTCTTTTATGTGGGGGGGATTTGGAGTGGGGATGGGGGCTATTTTATGTGGGGGGGATTTGGAGTGGGGATGGGGGGTTCTTTTATGAGTGGGGGGATTTGGGATGGGGCTATTTCATGTGGGGGGATTTGGAGTGGTGATGGGGTTCTTTTATGAGTGGGGGGATTTGGAGTGCGGATGGGGGGTTATTTTATGAGTGGAGGGATTTGGAGTGGGGATGGGGGTTCTTTTATGTGTGGGGGGATTTGGAGTGGGGATGGGGCTATTTTATGTGGGGGGGATTTGGAGTGGGATGAGGGGTTCTTTTATGAGTGGGGGGATTTGGAGTGGGGATGGGGGGCTATTTCATGTGGGGGGATTTGGAGTGGGGATGGAGGGTTCTTTTATGAGTGGGGGGACTTGGAGTGGGGATGGTGGCTATTTTATGTGGGAGGATTTGGAGTGGGGATTTGGGGTTATTTTAGGTGGGGGGGATTTGGAGTGGGGACAGGGGGTTCTTTTATGTGTAGGGGGATTTGGAGTGTGGATGGGGGTTATTTTATGTGTGGGGGACTTAGAGTGGGGATGGAGGGTTCTTTTATGTGTGGGGGGATTTGGAGTGTGGATGGGGGTACTTAATGTGTGTGGGGGATTTGGAGTGGGGATGGGGGGTTCTTTTATGTGTGGGAGGATTTGGAGTGTAGATGGGGGGTTATTTTATGTGTGGAGGGACTTAGAGTGGGGGTGGGGGATTCTTTTATGTGTGGGGGGATTTGGAGTGGGGATGGGGGTACTTAATATGTGTTTGGGGTACTTAATGTGTGTGGGGGGATTTGGAGTGGGGATGGGGTACTTAATGTGTGTGGGGGATTTGGAGTGGGGATGGGGGATTTAATGTGTGTGTGGGGATTTGGAGTGGGGATGGGGGCATTTAATATGTGTGGGGGGATTTGAGGGTACTGAAGAGTATGTATGTATGAGGGCATGTATGAGGAAACAGTATGGGGGATGGGTGCAGACAGTATGGGGAGCGAATGGGTGAATGTATGTGGACACAGTATGGGGAGTGAGGGTGATGGGATGTGTGCAGACACAGTATGGGGAGTCGGGTATGTATGAGCAGACAGTATAGAGAGTGAAGGGGTAAATATATGAGGAGACAGTATGCTGAACAGGGGGGATGTGAGAGGAGACAGTGTGAGGAGGGAGGGGAATAGTGTGAGATGACAGTATATTGCAGATATTTTTATTTAGGGACATTATAATGACTCTTCTGTCTTTAAGGGCATCGTGTGGAGAGTTGGTGCAGAAGAGCGGAGAAGATGGAGGTCTGCAGAGACGGCTGTGGATGAGAAAACTCATCATAGGATCTGGACAAGATGAAGAAAAGGAGAACGACTCCAGAGACGACGTCATCTATAAGGTACCTGGATGTAAATATTATTTGTGAAATTTACTAATTCTCATGTCTTTATTTGTTAGGAGCATTAAAGGGGTTCTCCAGGTCTGTGTCACATAGAATGACTGCAGACTCAGCACAAACCTGGACAACCCCTTTAATGCTCCTAACATAAATAAAAACATGAGAATTAGTCAATTTCAGAATTCTCACAGTGCGCACTGCACGCTGTTAGGATTCTCTCGTGCCGGTGACTTACATACATGCGGGTCACATGCTGACTAGACATGTGTGGCCTCTCTTAATGAAAATGAACAGAGCGAGGCCGGGCACGTCTAGTCGGAATGTGGCCAAAAGTATATAAATCACATGCTTGTGCTGACATGACCGTGTACTCTCGTCACCGGTAAGGGAGAATCTTAAAAGTGTGCAGTGCATTCGTTGTGAGAATTCAGAAGCTGCAATGTCAGGATTCAGCTCTGCAGGTTCCAGTAGTCATCACATGGACACTTCACTCATATGCGATTTTCATACTTATGGTCCTGTGACAACGAGCTTCTCTTCCTGCTTCTCTCAGATTTTTCACTGAACATTGAGAGCATTAGGGAGAGCAGCTCGTCAGTACATGACTAAGGCCGGAGTCACACACAACCACAAAAAATCGGTCCGTTTTAGACGGTCGACAATCGGATCAAAATAAAAACATCACACATCCTTCTGGCATCCGATTTTCCTTCAAAGATGCGATTTAATCGCATGTGTGTGTACCTTGTAACATCCGATTTTCTTCCGACTTGCGAGATTTTCTCACAGGCTTGCAAAACTGACATATAATGGATCCAAAAGAATAGTATTTAAATGCCAAAAGAAAGAATAGATATATACACATAGAGCACATATATATATATATATATGTCATTGTGACATATATATATACATATATTTATAATTCTTACACTTCTACATACTGTTATAGCCGCTAATTCAATTGCCGGCTTCAGTGAAATCACAGAAGCCGACATGCAATGATACATTGTTTCCACACATTTAACCATGTAATTTCATGTATTTTTATATATGTTTGAAACATACAATTACATGAGTATATGTGTGCTAAATTTCAGACATGTAGGGGTTAATTAAAGGTGTAAATTCGTTGAAAAAAAATGCGTGGGCTCCCGCTGTATTTTCTCCACCAGACAGACAAAGCAAGCGAGTGGGGGCAGATAATATTTGCCTAGGGAGGGTACATTTTTTTTGTGCCCCCCCTGGCTACTAACATCTGCCCCCAGACACCCCAGAAAGGGCAAATCTCTAATTAGATTCGCCCTTTCTGGCACTTTGCCCGTCTATTCCCATTGCCCTGTAGCGGTGGCGAATGGGTTAATAATCTGGCGTTAATGTCACCTTAGTATTGAAAGGTGACCTTAAGGCAGGTTAATAATTGATAGCTGTCAATTAGACAACTATCAATTATTAATCCTATTGTATGAAAGAAAAATCAAACACACACAGTTTAATAAAAAATAAGTTTAATTAAATAATCACACAGTTTTTGACCATATTTTATTTTCCTGCTAAAACCATTTCCTGTAATAAAAATAAAATAAAAAAGCAAAATTATACTTACCAATCCGATGTACAATCAGGTCCCACGGTGTAATCCATCAGAAAGGGTTAACAGGTTACAGGTCGCAGAGAGCTAATAATGCTGTCTCAGACCTGTATTCCCCTGAATGAATAAGTTCCTCTCCCAGCGAAAGTAGAGGAATAGATTCATGAATGGAGCTTAATTGATTTATTGGCAATTTAACTTTAGTGACCTGACCTAAAGGGAAAGTGGACACAATCAATTAAGCTTCATTCATGAAACACATCCTCTCCTGTCGCCAGGAGAGGAACTTATTCATTCAGGAGCTTTGAGCTGAGCATGCAGGATTACTTGCACTGCTTGGCTCAAAGCTAGTTAACCCTTTGTGAAGGATTACATCGTGGGACGTGACAGATCGGCGGAATAGGTAAGAATAATGTTGTTTTATTTTTTTTTTCTTTATTTTAGGAGATCAATGGCTTCGCACGGATTAAGTGTAAAATAAAATATGGTCAAAAACTGTGTGATTATTTAATTAAACTTATTTTTTATTAAACTGTGTGTGTTTGATTTTTCTTTCATACAATAGGATTAATAATTGATAGTTGTCTAATTGACAGCTATCAATTATTAACCTGCCTTAAGGTCACCTTTCAATACTAAGGTGACATTAACGCCAGATTATTAACCCATTCGCCACCGCTACAGGGCAATGGGAATAGACGGGCAAAGTGCCAGAAAGGGCGAATCTAATTAGAGATTTGCCCTTTCTGGGGTGTCTGGGGGCAGATGTTAGTAGCCAGGGGGGAGCACAAAAAAATGTACCCTCCCTAGGCTATTATTATCTGCCCCCACTCGCTTGCTTTGTCTGTCTGGTGGAGAAAATACAGCGGGAGCCCACGCATTTTTTTTTCAACGAATTTACACCTTTAATTAACCCCTACATGTCTGAAATTTAGCACACATATACTCATGTAATTGTATGTTTCAAACATATATAAAAATACATGAAATTACATGGTTAAATGTGTGGAAACAATGTATCATTTCATGTCGGCTTCTGTGATTTCACAAAACCCGGCAATTGAATTAGCGGCTATTACAGTATGTAGAAGTCTAGGAACTATAAATATATGTATATATACATGTCACAATGACATGTATATATATATATATGTATGTGTTCTATGTGTATATATCTATTCTTTCTAGTCTTTATTAAAGCTGTCAGTGTGATTTTACAGTATAGCCGGGGATGAATTGCCGGCTTTTCTAAAGGACACCGATGCGATTTCATCGCAAGTCACACAGTGTGGTCCGTTTGTAATCCGATTTTTCATCGCTCCCATAGACTTGCATTGGCGATTGTCGACCGACAATCGGTGACAATCGCAGCATGCTGCGATTGTACACGGACGTTTAAAACGGACCACAAAAAATCGGATACTGGGAGCTGCTCCATAGATTAACATAGGTCCGACTGCAATGCGATTTTTCATCGCATTGCAGTCGTCCGATTCTGTCGCCAGTGTGACGCCGGCCTAAGTGTGCAAATCGCATGTGTGCGGGGGGGGGGCGCCGAACCGAATTCTTGCCCCGGGTGCCAGAAAGCCTAGATACACCTTTGGTATGAGCTAACTGATCTTCGTGTGTGAGCTCATCCTCGTGTGAGCGATCTCATTATTGAAAGTGTGTATGTGAGCTCATCCTCAAGTGATTGAGCTAATTATTGAGAAAGGTGTTTGTGAGCTCATTATTAAGAGTGTTTGTGTGAGCTCATCCTCGTGTGAGCGATCTCATTATTGAAAGTGTGTATGTTAGCTCATCCTCAAGTGATTGAGCTAATTATTGAGAAAGGTGTTTGTGAGCTCATTATTAAGAGTGTTTGTGTGAGCTTATGCTTGTGTGAGCTAGCTCATTATTTAGAGTTTGTGTACAAGCGCATCTTCATGTGTGAGCTCATCCTCATGTGAGCGATCACATTATTAAAAGTGTATATGTGAGCTCTTCATGTCAGCGAGCTCAGAGTGTGTGTGCGAGCTGATCCTAATGTGTGTGAGCTCATCCTCATTTGAGTGATCTCATTATTGAAAGTGTGTATGTGAGCTCATTACTGAATGTATGTATGTGAGCTCATCCTCAAAGTGAGCAAGCTAATTATTGAGAGTGTGTGAGTTCATCCTTGTGTGAGCAAGCTCATTATTGAGAGTTTGTGTACTAGCTCATCCTCGTGTGTGAGCTCATCCTCATGTGAGCAATCTCATTATGGAAAGTATGTATGTGAGCTCATCCTCAAGTGAGTGAGCTAATTAATGAGAGGGTGTTTGTGAGCTCATTATTTAGTGTTTCTATATGATCATCCTCGTGTGAGAAAGCTCATTATTGTGAGTTTGTGTACAATTCATTCTAATGTGTGTGAGCTCATCCTCATGTGAGCGATCTCATTCTTAAAAGTGTGTATGTGAGTTCATCCTCATATGAGCAAGCTTATTATTAAGAGGGTGTGTGTGAGCTGATCCTAATGTGTGTGAACTCATCCTCGTGACCGATCTCATTATTCAAAGTGTGTATGTGAGCTTGACGGGGTCGTCTCGTCAAACACTCGTCCTCCAGTCACTCCAGATTAGATTATGAGCATGGGTCGACCAATCAAAGTATGAGTCAGACACAAGGCTGGTTCAAACTTAGAGCACGCTCAAGAATGGTACTAGTGGCACCGATCTCAGCAATGTCCTGCCTTTATTAGCATACATGGGGTTATATAGACATAACAAACAGGATGACCCACGTGGGGTAAGCTATATTCATCTAATATCCGGCCAGCCCTGATTGGCCCATGTCTCCAGACAGATATTGATGTCGTCTTCAATTGTTAAATGTCATTGTGGTCGTCATCAATGGCTTGATTCAACTTTGTCTGTCAGAAGTAGGCGTTGATCTGGGTCAATGTCTCAGGAACAGATGTTGGCGGATACTGGTGCTATCTTTGAACTAAGTTTCGATATGACTTGTCTTCAGAGCACAGAATAGAGGCAAAGCACACAAGCATATATATATATATGAAAATATAAGAATATAGAAATGGACATATGACATTAGACATTGGGCATATTATAATTGTCCTTTGCAATTGCAATCATGGGCAAACTGTTTATGTCTAGCACCTACCATCCCTGATTAATTACGTCTTGTTCTAACAGGCTGTATCTGCAAGGAAATATAGCTGCGTGGGCTCAGTTCTACATCTATGTAACACTCAATAGGTGTGACATTTGACATTAAAGTTCAGCCTTGCAACACTCCTTGATGTGGTCTGGCCCAGACGTCTTGACATTTCCTCAGAGGAAACAGATGTGGGTGTAGGTCGATGCTAGTGCAATCTTAGCTGAAGCATTGTTATATTTGATATATCTGGTTTCACTCGACAAGGAAAAACTTATTGTTTCTTAAAATGGCGGCGATGAAACAAAATGGAAGCGAAGCATACATATGTATGAAAGAATAACAGTATATGAATATTTACCTTGACAATTCCCCCTAAACACTAAGTTTTCCCTTGGCGTGGTGACCTTTGAGACTGTCCATGTGTGGGGAGAGGGGAGGTGGATTTCTTCACCCAGCTACCTCAGAGACTGCCCCCTTATGGGACGCCCCCAGACAGCTGGGTCCCTATGTTGGTTAACACATGGAGTTTTCCCATCTGTCCCTAAACTAATTCTTTTGATTGTATCGTGTCATAGAGGGTTTTGCCAAGAGGATCAGGCGGGGTATATTGTTCCATATCCCCTACATTCATATACATCTCTTCTTAATAAAGGAAAATACCTGAGGGGTCGGTTGCATTGGTTACAGCTTTCCTATATATGGGTACCACACAACACAGAGCTGAATACTGTAATACTAATCGGTGTGCCAAATCTATAAACTTTGAAATATTACTCATCATGCACCATCCACTAAAGCTAAGTGATGTCTAATGAACCTGTTATCATCATCATCTACACGGCTAAGTCTATTCCAAGCATCCGTTACTGCAAGGATGCAAGCAAATGTCATTAGTAGCATCATTCCTCTTCTGGAGGCTCTCCAAGGATCTTCTTACAATGAGATGCGTGGATCCAAGTTTCCTTGCCTTGTAGCTTGACTGCGGTATTTGTCGTCAGTAGAACTTGGAAAGGTCCATCAAATCTCGGATCCAGACTCTCTCTCACGTGTCTTTTAATGACTACCCAGTCTCCAGGCTGCAGACTCCCAGGATCCAGGTTCGGATCTTAAATTTAGTGTGTTGATCCCTTGAAATCATTCCTATCACAGTTGAATATTTGATAGAAATCGAACTTAAAGATAACCACAGGGTTGTAATATTAACCCAAAGGTGGGCATACTGGCACGAGGTCAGGATATAGCTCAAAGGATATGTAACAGAAGGTTCATGACTGCTGGCTAATCTTGTCCTTCTTGTAGTGGGAGGCGTGAATCCAGGTGCTCTTGCCCTCGAGCTTCGGGTCCTTGGGTGGACAGGACCACAGTGTAGGGACCCTCAAATCTGGGCTGGAGACAGTCTCTTCTCATAAATTTTTTTTTTTATATATATATATAAGGTCACCAGGCGAGAAATCATACACCGTGTCACCTGTAAATTCTGGGAGAGAAGCAGACACTGCAGAGTGGGTGTTAGTTAACTCTTTAGACAAAGCAATCACAAATTTACTACTTTATCATTGGTTTCAAATAATTCCTGGTGCCTAATGTCTTCTGTTTTTAACATACCAGCATGATGGAGTATTGAATGTATGGTGGCCCGAAGGGTGGCCCGTGACTCATTTGAATTTAGAGGATCATGGACTGGACCTGCTGCATGGATGATGATATCAGCGGGAAGGTCCCTGCATGGGTTGTCAGAGTCTGTCCAGGTGGCAAAGGGTCATAAGTGTGTATATGAGCCATGCATTCTGTAGTGACGATGGGACCACCAACTTGGGCTATTAATAGAGCCAGACCCCCTTTATTGGAGCAGTTGGAGTTGGCAGGACTAACTATAGCACCAACCCGATGTGTCAGGATATCACCGTACCCTATGGATAATGTCACTGGATTTCCGTTGCGGTCTGTGTAATGCTGTGAATGGCTGGGATACCAGTTTTCAAGTACACCGGGAGCTGGGGGCCTGACCGGGGTTTCCGTGAATCTTACAGAATGACTGTCCTCTCTGAGGATTTGTGAAGGAGAGGAAGGTGCCCCATCTCTGGAGTAGGGGTGGAATAGGCCCTAGGACCAGGGGTTGACAATGATGGTGGGGGAATGGAGGGAAGAAAAGATACTGGTGCTGCTGGGGATAGTGGTGGCTGTTGAGGGGCCCACCCCTCTTCTATCTCCTGATCCTCCTCCCCTTCATTAGATCCCATAATATCATGGCGGCGGCTTCTGATCATTGTTTGAAAAACTGAAGATTCATGCATTGCAGCAATGGCCGGGTTGGGGTGTGTGAAAGGGAACAATGGTGTTGCATCTGGTGCCATATTGGGAGCTGTGGCCTGCACAGGTGCGGGCGGGGGCTGGTAGTAGGCCCTGGTTGGTATCAGCAAGGGATATAGGCCTGACTGGGTGTGCTTGGGTGTCTCAAGATGGCCGCCGGAGGAGATGGGGTGTTGGTCATTTCCGGGTGTATTAAGATGGCCACCAGGTGCAGCAAGATGGCCGCTGGAGGAAGGGGAGGGACCATTTACGGGTGTGCCAAGATGGCTGCTAGAGGAAGTGGGTGTCCCAAGATGGCTGCTGGGTGTAGTGGGAGGGGCATTTCCTGGTGAGGGCCAGGGGCGGGGAGCCCCACAAACACGACAGGACTCCGCCCAGGGCGGGTTCTGTTCACTACACACACGGCACACCCACCCTTCCGGTGATTTGGTGTCGACTCCATTATAGGGCGGTGGCTGGGACGCACTGGGTACAGTGACGGGCATTATGGGGCTGACAGCCATTTTTATTACATCAACAAGGTCACATTCTGAACATTTTATATATCCAAACAAAGGCTCAGCATTTTCTGAACCTCCTGCACCGTCTACCTCTCTCCAGCCTTAAACTTTCAAATCATTTGCTACTCTGAGATGTGCTTGTGCTTGGTGCAGGAGTCCCTAATCACTTAACATTCCTTTTCTCTGGCTTACAAAATCTTTCCACACTGAAGGCTGAAGCCTCCCTGTACTGGGTAGGCCCATCATTTTGTATAAACTCCTCACATTTTTATTTTTTTTTTTTAACAGCCTTCTTGCCATCCCGTGACTGAAACAATCTCACCAACTCCCAAAGCACCACCCTCTAACTTGTGGGGTTTTTCTGATTTAAACATGCGCATCATGATATTAACAGAGTGCAATGATCTGTCGCGACTCAGACCACCGGCGTCACTTGCAGGTCACCACCCGTCAATGCAGAGTCCCCCTCGATACACTGACAAGACAAAGAGTCCTCCTCCATTTGTCTCTTCCCTAACTGTGGATGGTGACTTTACAGCACAGTTCACCGTGACACTCTACACAGCACAGAGTCCCCCTCGATGTGCTGACACCTGGGCTTCTCCTAATGAGACTTTCCAGGTTAGACAAAGAGTCCTCCTCTATTTGTCACTTTCTCAGACGAAGAGTCCTCCTCTATTCGTCTCCTAAGGAAATTTGGATATGCGCACCCCTACCACAATTCTCTACAAGATACTAGAAATTTGGACACTTTCAAACTGTCACGGGAGGCAACTATCTAGAACAGAGTACAGTGACCGGAGGAGGAGGAAGTGGTGCACACGAGTACGCGCAGGCACGCGACATCACTCGTTCTGACAGTGCTGGTTCGGGACGTGGCGTAGGATCGCTCACGGTCTCACCACTCGACCGGTCACCCACTCAGACCCAAACAGACAGCACAGTAGGGCCTCACAGTGACTGAGACACAGGCAAGTGGGACACATATACAGGATATATGTTCTCAACTTACCGTGTTCTGGAGGCTGCAGTCCTCGAAGTCAGTCACCGCGGGCACCACCGGAAGTCCTTGGACGGGTCTGGCGGGCAGCGAGCCGTTGGCCACGCCCCACGTTGTGGCGCCAATTGACGGGGTCGTCTCGTCAAACACTCGTCCTCCAGTCACTCCAGATTAGATTATGAGCATGGGTCGACCAATCAAAGTATGAGTCAGACACAAGGCTGGTTCAAACTTAGAGCACGCTCAAGAATGGTACTAGTGGCACCGATCTCAGCAATGTCCTGCCTTTATTAGCATACATGGGGTTATATAGACATAACAAACAGGATGACCCACGTGGGGTAAGCTATATTCATCTAATATCCGGCCAGCCCTGATTGGCCCATGTCTCCAGACAGATATTGATGTCGTCTTCAATTGTTAAATGTCATTGTGGTCGTCATCAATGGCTTGATTCAACTTTGTCTGTCAGAAGTAGGCGTTGATCTGGGTCAATGTCTCAGGAACAGATGTTGGCGGATACTGGTGCTATCTTTGAACTAAGTTTCGATATGACTTGTCTTCAGAGCACAGAATAGAGGCAAAGCACACAAGCATATATATATATATATATATATATATGAAAATATAAGAATATAGAAATGGACATATGACATTAGACATTGGGCATATTATAATTGTCCTTTGCAATTGCAATCATGGGCAAACTGTTTATGTCTAGCACCTACCATCCCTGATTAATTACGTCTTGTTTTAACAGGCTGTATCTGCAAGGAAATATAGCTGCGTGGGCTCAGTTCTACATCTATGTAACACTCAATAGGTGTGACATTTGACATTAAAGTTCAGCCTTGCAACACTCCTTGATGTGGTCTGGCCCAGACGTCTTGACATTTCCTCAGAGGAAACAGATGTGGGTGTAGGTCGATGCTAGTGCAATCTTAGCTGAAGCATTGTTATATTTGATATATCTGGTTTCACTCGACAAGGAAAAACTTATTGTTTCTTAAAATGGCGGCGATGAAACAAAATGGAAGCGAAGCATACATATGTATGAAAGAATAACAGTATATGAATATTTACCTTGACAAGCTCATCCTCAAGTGAGTGAGCTAATTATTGAGAAAGGTGTTTGCGAGCTCATTATTAAGAGTGTTTGTGTGATCTCATCCTTTTGTGAGCAAGCTCATTATTTAGAGTTTGTGTACGAGCGCATTTTCATGTGTGAGCTCATCCTCATGTGAGCGATCACATTATTAAAAGTGTGTATATTATTATTCTTATTATACATTTGAGTCGCACACAACCAGGGTTATGGGGTACTCGGCACCGAGCCCGTTGAAGTCTATGGGGAATGTCACGGGTAGCACAGCTCAGTCCGTTGCCCTGGGCGCTCATACAAAGGGGGATATTTACAGGGGATTGTAGTAATAGTTGTTCGTGACGCCACCTGTGGTTTCTGATCAATATGACCAGCGCTGCAGGGTAATTCTTCTGAGGGGATGTTACTAGGCAGCTAGATGTTAAGTCCCCCACAGGTGGGACTGTTCCCTCAAAGTCAATGGTGTTGCAGATAATAAGTCAGTCACACACAAGTTGTTCTCTTTCCATACCTTTACTGATGAAGGTGGCAGGTATGTCCCGGGAAGCTGCTCAGGGTGGAGTATGTACATCCAGATAATCGCTGAGTAGATTTAAGGCCTCCTGTCCCTTTTAAGTGTGGGAGTCCTAACCTGCGTGAAGTCAGATTTAACTCCAAATAGCACAGCTACGCCCGGCCAACATTGTGGTGGAAGTCTTCTTGTGGCAAGAACTAAGTCTCTATGGCTGCAGACCCGACTCCTGTTCTGCCTGACCCCGGTTACGTATCGGCACTTAGGGCTACCTTCTGTGAGCTGAAGTCTAGCAAGGATTCCGGTGTTTCTCTCACTAGCCGTAAAGGTTCTAGCAATACTTCGGACCCGGTGTCCGGTTAAGTCGAGTGAAGGTGATCTGTCACCGAAGTCACTCCTTTCTTGGGTCACCACTCGCCCATCGCCCTACTCTCATCCTTAACATAAGCACGAGGTAGCAGTAGGTGTAGTCGTCAGCTTCCTTTCTTCCAAAGCTCACTGACTGCTTCTCAGTTAACTCGATGTTCCAACAACTGTAGTCCCCTTCCTTCTGTTCCTTCAAAGACTCTGTCCAGAGCAGCTCTCAGGACCTTTCGTCAGACTGAATACACGCTTGCTCCGAGAGTCACTTTCCACATTCCTTAGGGAACTAACAGTCCGTCTGTTCTGAGATAACAGCTTGCAATCTTTCTCTGTCTTGTCTGACAGGATCTCTCCACACGTCTGGCTAGAATGACTCACTGCCTCAGACTCGTCTCCAACTCCCTCCAGTCTGGAATGAACTAATGAACTAATCTAACTGAACTCTCTGCTACCTATCTCACACCCTTAAATAGTCTAAGGTTCCCTCTAGTGGTAATCTAGGGAAGTGTGAGTGTGAATGAATATCAGATTTTGCAATTACCTTTCAGTACATACTCCTGAAACATGTGTGCCAAGCGCAGCTGGGCCACACATCCCCCCCTAGTTATCATCAGCACTCCCGGGCTGAAATAGAAAAACAATTTTATAATAACATTAACAATAACCCTTCCCTTGCGGGAGGTAAGGACACTTTAACGTTACAATGTATACAATAGCAAAATAGGAAAATATCAAAATAGTATTTACAATAAATAATTACAAGGCAAGATTCTTGTGGAGGACCCGCACCAAAAACCTCCCACGTGGGTCCTGGGTGGGCTGCAGGACTTCTCTGCTGCAGACCTCACTCTAGGCCACACCATACGGGTTTTTCTTCAGAGGTAGTAAGGCTTCATGTAAAACCAAGATGGGGCACCGAAGTGCGAACTATTTACAATTAAAGTTTTTGTGCTGCAAGAGTCCTCGGCACGCAGTCCTTGCATAAAACATTTCAAATAAATCACATTTTAATAATACTGCTGCATTACTCATTACCCAACTGGGGTATACTATTTAAAAATTATGCAAACATCATCAAATACTATTAATAAAGTGCAAATTCTTCTTCAACTTTATACAGATGCAGTAAACCCTGTCCGGGTCCTACTGGTCTTCTTCTTTGCAGATTGCGATGACGTCTTCCACTCCTGGGGCTGGAAGTAAGCGGTGCGATCTGGAACGCATCACTAACATATCATGTTCTGCTACCTGTGTCTGGGTAGCTACAGTCCTTGTCTCAATTTTACGATTGCTTTTGCGACTTGCTGGAGGCCTTACAGGTGCCTCTTCTGAATACAGATTTTTCCATCGATGATGCAGATTTGTGCAGTGGCTTACTTGGAGTTGCTGCGCTCTGTTGCGTTGCAGAATAGGTCGCAGTATACGATGCAGAATAAGTCGCAGTATACGATGCAGGATTGGTCGCAGTGTACGATGCAGGATTGGTCGCAGTATACGATGCAGGTGCGCGGCCTGGATCTGACGTGGCTGGGGCTTGGGACTCTGAGACACGGGATGCATTGCCGGCTTCAGGGACGGGGTCGGTGACACGGGAGACATTCAAGGCATACCACCCCTTAAGGCCCCAGTGCCGCGTGTAGGTGACTATATCCCCGATGATCAGATCCCTTCCCGGGTGCCCATCTGGCAGGTAAGACTCCACATCCCTGCGGTTGACAAATATCTCCTGGTACAGGCCTGGCTCATGGATGAACCCCCAGCCTCCCTGGAGTTTAAAGTCTCTAATGGCCCCCTGGCGCCTCGGTTCCCGGAGCGTACCTTTATCCTTCCTGACGCTTTCCTTATCAGCGAGATCCCTCTCCCGGTATCTCTGACGAAGCTGCTGCGCCTCTCTCTGCTCCTGTCGCTGTCACTGTTCATGTTCACGGCGTCGCCACTCGTTCTCCAGCTGGGCGGCATATTCTACGTCGTCCAGGTACTCCATCTCCTCCCAGTCGCCTTCCATCACGAACGGCTGGGCCTCCTCCGGTGTCCCTACCGGGGGACTGCATTCCGCTGCGGCCTCCAGGCCGGGCTGGCACTCCGGAACGGGCAGGGCCTCCTCAGCCTCCTTCTCTCCCGCCGCGTCCCCGGCGGAGTCAGGATCAGCACTTTTGGAGCCGGCCTCCGGTTTTTCATCAGCCGCTTGCAGTGGTGGCGCAGGTGACATCTGCGCATCCAGGGGGGAGAGCGTCGCGTCCCACAGCAGCCGCTGTTTCAGGGCACGCCAGCTTTTCTCCATCGCCTCCATCTCTTCACGGTGTCGGGCCATGTCCCTTAGCACCGCATCCACCTCCTCCACTTTCTGTATTCTTTGGTCGGTCTCCCGACCTGGGGACGGTTCAGGCACAGGCAGTAGCTCTTCAGAGGAACGAGGTCTGCGCACCGCCATTCCTCCACACAGCGTCTCCTGTCCTTCCGCCATCTCACTCCAGGCCAGACTGTGTTTCCCATCTGGAACAATCTGGTCCTTTCCGTGGAGGCGCGACTTTCGCTTTCTCTTCTTGGCATAGAGGATGAAGAGAAGGCGGATCTCCCTTGCAGTAGGGCAGGCTCTCACATTGTAATAGCACTTAGACAGGGCGCCCATCACTTTCGCGCCACAGGGGGGGGGTACGCCCACGAAGGCACGTCCACCTTCACCAGCGCCTCAGGGCGCGAATATGGCGGCAAAATGGCGGAAAATGGCGCCAAAAATCAAACAACAGCAACACAGTCTTTTTGCACAAAAACAGTCCAATTCTAGGCACACAGGACTCACATTTAGTAAGCTTCGTATCCTGTTCGTGACGCCAAAGAAAATGAGTCGCACACAACCAGGGTTATGGGGTACTCGGCACCGAGCCCGTTGAAGTCTATGGGGAATGTCACGGGTAGCACAGCTCAGTCCGTTGCCCTGGGCGCTCATACAAAGGGGGATATTTACAGGGGATTGTAGTAATAGTTGTTCGTGACGCCACCTGTGGTTTCTGATCAATATGACCAGCGCTGCAGGGTAATTCTTCTGAGGGGATGTTACTAGGCAGCTAGATATTAAGTCCCCCACAGGTGGGACTGTTCCCTCAAAGTCAATGGTGTTGCAGATAATAAGTCAGTCACACACAAGTTGTTCTCTTTCCATACCTTTACTGATGAAGGTGGCAGGTATGTCCCGGAAGCTGCTCAGGGTGGAGTATGTACATCCAGATAATCGCTGAGTAGATTTAAGGCCTCCTGTCCCTTTTAAGTGTGGGAGTCCTAACCTGCGTGAAGTCAGATTTAACTCCAAATAGCACAGCTACGCCCGGCCAACATTGTGGTGGAAGTCTTCTTGTGGCAAGAACTAAGTCTCTATGGCTGCAAACCCGACTCCTGTTCTGCCTGACCCCGGTTACGTATCGGCACTTAGGGCTACCTTCTGTGACTTGAAGTCCAGCAAGGATTCCGGTGTTTCTCTCACTAGCCGTAAAGGTTCTAGCAATACTTCGGACCTGGTGTCCGGTTAAGTCGAGTGAAAGTGATCTGTCACCGAAGTCACTCCTTTCTTGGGTCACCACTCGCCCATCGCCCTACTCTCATCCTTAACATAAGCACGAGGTAGCAGTAGGTGTAGTCGTCAGCTTCCTTTCTTCCAAAGCTCACTGACTGCTTCTCAGTTAACTCGATGTTCCAACAACTGTAGTCCCCTTCTTTCTGTTCCTTCAAAGACTCTGTCCAGAGCAGCTCTCAGGACCTTTCGTCAGACTGAATACACGCTTGCTCCGAGAGTCACTTTCCACATTCCTTAGGGAACTAACAGTCCGTCTGTTCTGAGATAACAGCTTGCAATCTTTCTCTGTCTTGTCTGACAGGATCTCTCCACACGTCTGGCTAGAATGACTCACTGCCTCAGACTCGTCTCCAACTCCCTCCAGTCTGGAATGAACTAATGAACTAATCTAACTGAACTCTCTGCTACCTATCTCACACCCTTAAATAGTCATAAGGTTCCCTCTAGTGGTAATCTAGGGAAGTGTGAGTGTGAATGAATATCAGATTTTGCAATTACCTTTCAGTGCATACTCCTGGAACATGTGTACCAAGCGCAGCTGGGCCACACACATTTATATAGCGCCATTTATTCCATGGCGCTTTACATGTGAAAAAGGGGAAATATAGACAAGTACAATAAACATGTGCAAGACAAGGGACACACAAGTACAGAAGGAGAGAGGACCCTGCCCGCGAGGGCTCACAGTCTACAGGTATGAGCTCTTCATGTCAGTGAGCCTATTGAGAGTGTGTGTGCGAGCTGATGCTAAAGTGTGTGAGCTCATCCTCATTTGAGTGATCTCATTATTGAAAGTGTATATTTGAGCTCATTACTGAATGTATGTATGTGAGCTCATCCCCAAATGAGCAAGCTAATTTTTGAGAGGGTGTTTGTGAGCTCATTATTGAGAGTGTTTGTGTGAGTACATCCTTGTGTGAGCAAGCTCATTAATGAGTGTTTGTGTACGAACTCATCCTCGTGTGTGAGCTCATCCTCATGTGAGCGATCTCATTACTGGAAGTATGTATGTGAGCTCTTTCTCAAGTGAGCGAGCTAATTATTGAGAGGGTTTTTGAGCTCATTATTTAGTGTTTATGTAAGCTCATCCTTGTGTGAGCAAGCTCATTATTGAGAGTTTGTGTACAAGTTCATCCTCATGTGAGCGATCTCATTCTTAAAAGTGTGTATGTGAGCTCATCCTCATATGAGCAAGCACATTATGGAGAGGGTGTGTGTGAGCTGATCCTAATGTGTGTGAGCTCATCCTCGTGAGCGTTCTCATTATTGAAAGTGTGTATGTGAACTCATCCTCAAGTCCGTAAGCTCATTACTGAAAGTATGTGTATGAGCTCATCCTCAAGTGAGCGAGCTAATTATTGAGAGGGTGTTTGTGAGATCATTATTGAGAGTGTGTGAGCTCATCAGTGTGTGAGCAAGCTCATTATTGAGGGTTTGTATATGAGCCCATCCTTATGTGTGTGAGCTCATCCTCATGTGAGCGATCTCATTATTAAAAGTATGTATGTGAGCTTATCCTCATGTGAGCTGCTCATTATTGAGAGGGTGTGCAAGCTGATCATAATGTATGTGAGCTCATCCTCATGTGAGCAATCTCATTATTGAAAGTGTGTATGTTAGCTCACTACTGAAAGTGTGTATGTGAGCTCATCCTGAAGTTAGCGAGCTAATTATTTAGAGGGTGTTTGTGAACTCATTATTGAGAGTTTGTGTACGAGCTCATCCTCATGTGAGCAAGCTCATTATTGAGAGGGTGTGTGCAAGCTGATCCAAATATGTGTGAGCTGTTCCTCATGTGAGCAATCACATTATTAAAAATATGTATGCAAGCTCATCATCAAGTGAGCAAGCTCATTATTAAGAGGATGTGTGCGAGCTGATCCTTGTGTGACAAAGCTCATTGTTGATAGGGTGTGTATGAGCTCATTCTCATGTAACCAAGCTCATTGTTGAGAGTGTGAGTACGAGCTCATCCTTGTGAGTGAGCTCATTACGGAAAGTGTGTGCAAGCTCATTATGTGAGTCAGCTCATTATTGAAGGTGTGTATGTGAGCTCATTCTCAAGTGAGCGAGCTCATTATTGAGAGTGTGTGAGAGCTCATCATGTGAGTGAGCTCATTATTCAGAGTGTTTGAGCTCATCCTTAGGATAGTGAGCTCATCACTGAGAGTGTGTGTGCGAGCTGACCCTTGTGTGGACAGGGTCATTAGTGAGCTCATCTTCATGTGAGAAAGCTCATCATCATGTGAGAAAGCTCATCATGTGAGCAAGCACACTGAGAGTGTGTTTACAAGCTCATCCTCATGTTAGTGAGCTCATTATTGAGAGCTCAACATGTGAGCCAGCTCATTATTAAAAGTGTGTATGTGAGCTCATCAAGTCAGCAAGCTCATTATTGAGAGTGTGTGTGAGCTCATCCTCATGTGAATGAGCTCATTATTCAGAGTGTTTGAGCTCCTCCTCAATTGAGTGAGCTCATCAATGAGATAGTGTGTGCGAACTGATCCTTGTGTGAGGAATCTCATTATTGAAAATGTTTGTGTGAGCTTATCCTCGTGTGTGAGAGCTCATCCTCGTGTCTGTAAACTCATCCTCATGTGAGCAAGCTCACTATTGAGAGTATGTGATCTCATCCTCGTGAGTGAGCTCATTATTCAGAGTGTTTGAGTTCATTCTCAAGTGAGTAAGCTCATCATTGAGAGTGTGTTCGTGAGCTGATCTTTGTGTGAGCAAGCTCTTTATTGAAAGTGTGTTTCTGAGCTCATCTTCAAGTGAACAAGCTCATTATTGAGAGTGTTTGTGTGGGCTCATCCTTGTGTGAGCGAGCTCGTTATTGAAAGTGTATGTGAGCTCATCCTTAAGTGAGAGAACTCATCATTGAAAGTGTGTGTGTGCGAACTGATCCTCATTTGAGTGAGCTTATTATTTAAAGTATTTGTGTGAGCTCCTCCTCAGTTGAGCAAGCTCATTGTTGAGAGTGTGTGAGAGCTCATCCTCATGTGCATGAATTCATTATTGTTCTTGCAGTGTTGATTCAATAAGAGGACATCAAAAGTAGTTAACATAAATTCAGCTTAAAACATTATCTTTATTTTAAATGCATAAAAAAATACCTATGTGAACACACAATACTAAATACAAGTGTTAAAACATAATCATACATCCTTCTAGTCAAAATCAGGATGAAATCAAATAGAGAGGTCTCAGTACCTGTGTGGGTCTTATAGGCGGGATCTCTCCCTACTTCATGATCCCTGCCTAAGCCACGTAGGCTGGCAACCTAGAGTAACGACAGCGGTGCCCCCACTCAATGTCAACTATCCCTATATTTCCCTTGCCTGTCTGGTGTCAGAATATAGAGGGGAAATAAATAGATGTGTATTTAAATTAAACATTCCACTCAGATTTAAGCCAAACATTAAAGGGAGCCTGTCGGCTGTTTTGGCCGATATAACATACGGCCATCACCTTTCAGGGCTTATACACAGCATTCTATAATGCTATGCTATTTAGCCTTAAAAATAGTCCATACTTCATATAGACAATAGTAGCATGTGTCAAGAGTAAACTTATCGAATGTCATGCCGCTACGTGTATCCCCCTTAATATTGCCAGGATCACCAGTAGGCAATGGTGAAGGAGCTCTTCTGTATCGTAACGAAGTCCTGCTGAAAAAGGTGAGATCATTATTGAGAGTGATAGTGCGAACTCATCCTAAAGTGAGTGAGCTCATTATTGAGAATTTGTGTGTGAGCTCATCCTTATGTGAGCGATCTCATCATTGAAAGTGTGTATGCAAGCTCATCTTCAAGTGAGCTAGCTCATTATTGAGAGTGCTTGTGTGAGCTCATCCTCGCTTGAGCGAACTCATTATTGAGAGTGTGTGAGCTCATCCTCATTTGAGCGAGCTCATTATTGAGAGTGTGTGTGAGCTCATCCTCATGTAAGCAAGCTCAATATTGAAAGTGTGTGTATGAGCTTGTTCTCATGTGATGGAGCTTATTATTGAAAGTGTGTATGTGAGCTCATCTTCAAGTGAGCGAGCTCATTGAAATGGGAGCTCATCCACATATGAGCAAACTCATTATTAAGAGTGTGTGTGCGAGCTCGTGCTTGTGTGAGCAACATCATTATCAGGAGGGTGTGTGCGAGCTCATCGTCCTTATGTGAGCGACCTCATTATTGCGAAGGTATGAGCAAGCTCATCGTTGACTGAACTTATTGAGAGGGTGTGTGCAAGCTCATCCTCGTGTGAGTGAGTTAATTATTGAAAGGGTGTGTGCAAGCTCATTATTGGGAGTGTGTGTGTGAGGTTATCCTCATGTGAGCGAGTTCATTATTGAGATATGTGTGCAAGCTCATCCTTGTGTGAGCAAGTTCATTATTGAGAGGGTGTGAGCGAGCTACTCTTTGTGTGGGTGAGCTCATTATTCAGATGATGTGTGAGAGCTCATCCTTGTGTGAGTGCAACTCATTCAGAGGGCGTGTGTGAGCTCATCATGTGTGCTAGCTTGTTATTGAGAGTGTGTGCAAGCTCATTATTCAGAGGGTGTGTGCAATCTCATCCTCATGTGAGCGAGTTCATTTTTCTCATTTAAATCAGTAAAGTTTTAAACAAAAATAAAATATTCTGCAAGCCAATGCAAGAAAATGAGGGGTCATTTGTCAATCAGAAACAGTCCAGCGGTCCCATCACCTGTGTTATATCAGCACATCCCTGTACACAGCAGAGAGGACAACTGGAGACAATTAGAGCCCTGTTTCTCAATCCTTCCCTCAGCAAGCTTCTGTGAAAAGGGTTAATGATGGGTCATATTTATATACTTGTAAGTGTTGAGAAATAATAAGAATGGAGAAATGCAGGGCTGAGGGCCTCAGAAGAGATAGAAGAGATATCTATATTCTGCCTGCGTCATGGAGAATACTGGAGGAAGTGCATATCTCATGCCGACTGCAAAGCTCAACAAGTGGGGCTTTTCATATGGTTTTTATCCTGGAACTGTATGTGTCACAACTCTGTAGTCAGGTGTCCTGGGACCCTTCAAGCCATGCAGCATAAGATAGTTCTGACAATGAGTGCTATCCAGGGCCCATATTATATAGGGGAGTGGGATTGGCTAACAGTGCAGGAGCTCTCAACAGAGCAGATTAACCCCTGCACTGCCCAAAGAAATTAACATTGTTTAATAAGAAGATTAAGTCCTTCTATTCAGTGCAGGAGTAGGAGAAATCAGACTCTGCAGTTTTCTGGCTCCTCTCTGTCACGGTAACTCCGTGACAGTACCCCCACTTCTGAGAGGGACCTCCGAAACCTTAGAACCAGATTTATCAGGGTGTGCCTCGTGAAATGACTGGATCAGCCTGGCCGTATGGACTTCAGATTCTGGTACCCACATCCTCTCTTCAGGACCATATCCCTTTCAGTGTACCAGATACTGAAGCGACCAACGAACTAAGTGACAACGATCTTTGCTATCTGAAATTTTAAATTTCCATCCACAATGACGGGAGATGGCAGCAGCGTTGATGGTACAGAGCACGCATATTTTTGGAGAAGAGATCGCTGAAACACATTATGGATCCTAAAAGTGGAGGGCAAAACAAGGCAAAATGCTACAGTATTGACGACGGCCACAATCTTATAAGGACCGATGAACCTGGGACCCAGTTTCCAAGAGGGAAGCTTCAACTCATTGGTCCTTGAGGATAACCACACCAAGTCACCAACATGCTGGCCTGGACCCACCAAACATCTCTGATCAGCCACACTCTTATATTTAGACCCCCATCTTCCTCAAATATTGATGATGAAAACCGTTCTTCAGGTATTCCAGAAGAACGATTCCTATTAAATGAGCTGAACTGAGGATGAAACTCGTACGCCCTGAAAAACGGGGATTTACCAGTAGACTCATGACGATTACTTACTGCGAATACAGCTAGAGGTAAGTAGGTAACCCAATCCTGATTATCTGACACAAAACATCTAAGATAAGTTTCAAAATTCTTGTTAACTCGTTCAGTTTGCCCATTAGACTGCAGGTGAAATGCTGAAAATAATGACAGATGGATCCCCAAATGGGTGCAAAACGCCCTACAAAATTTGGAAATAAACTGCACCCCCCCAGTCAAAAACAGTATTGGTAGGGATCCTATGTAATTTTACAATTTCTCTGATGAAAATTTGTGCCAAGGTCTTGGCGTTAGGTAAAGCTGGTAGCGCAATAATATGAGACATTTTACTGAATCTGTCCACCACCAAAATTACAGTATTCCCCGCTGACACGGGTAGACAAGTGATAAAATCAACTTGAATGAGTCCAAGATCTATTAGTAATCGACAATGGTTGGATAGACTCCGATGGACAAGTATAAGAGGTCTTAGAATTCGCACAGACACTGCAGTCAGCTACATACTCCCGGACATCCTGATGTACCCCTGAGCACCAAAAACACAGAGTAAGAAGATCAGTGGTGGCTTTATCACCTGGATGTCCAGCCAAGACCGAATCATGATGTTCAGTAAGAACTCTCAGATGGAGATTCAGAGACACAAACAATTTACCTAATGGACAGGCAGTAGGGGCGTCCTCTTAACCCCTTAACGACCGCCGATACGCCTTTTAACTGCGGTAGTTAAGGGTAATTAAACCACAGCTGTGGAGCAAGTGTATAGCGCCCCCAGAGTCGGATTTTCTCCGGGGTCTCGGCTACCAGGGTAGCCGAGACCCCAGAGAACATGATTCGGGTCAGTTTTACTGACCCCGCTTTTGCGATCACAGTTATTAACCCTATAACGGCGATCGCAAAAAAAAAAGGCGATTTTCCATTTAATTTCTCTCTCCTCTGATGTGATCGCACTAAACGCAATATGAACCTAGACTTAGGGTTATAATTAGGGTTAGGGTTGGAATTAGGGTTAGGGTTACAATTTGGGTTAGGGTTGGACTTAGGGTTGGGATTAGGATTAGGGTTATGGTTGGGATTAGGGTTAGGGGTGTGTTGGGGTTAGGGTTGGAGCTAGAATTGAGGGGTTTCCACTATTTAGGACAAGAGGAAGAAAAGGTAACCACCAAAAATGTTGCACACCACCGTCTATAATAATAATAGAAATGACTTTATTTGGCAAAAAACAATTAAAAACATTAAAAACAGTGAGAAACCACCCGCATGAATCCTGCTACACCAAAATCAATTGTATGAGACAAAACACATGATATGTGCCATCCTATAATGAGTAATACTAATAAGGTAACACCAAAGAAAAATTATAATAAGTGTTTCAGTCAGAACAAAAAAGCGCCACATCATATGCATATACAAAATGCCCACAGAAAATATATATGTGTATATATTGCATATTAATACCACAGAACAACGGCAGAGAGTTGTGTAAATATGGACGATATCAATCTATGAGACATAAGGCATTCCATAAGATAATGAGGGACAACAAAGTATGTCCAAAAGTGAATGGCATCAAAATTGAAAAATATAATACCCAATAAGGAGGTCCCGGAAAAGCCCCGATACGGATCAGAAGAGATGTTTGCACAAGGCAATATGAAAAATCCCCCCACATGTTGCCTAGGAAATAAAAGGGAAATGGAAAATGGTAAGGAGAGCGGAGGCTTCGTCAGGGGGGGGAAAAG
>JARQOD010000003.1:401808913-401837322 GCA_033576555.1 Oophaga sylvatica | reverse complement strand
CTATTTAATACCCCCGCGCCCAGCCAGACTATATGTGGAAATTAACTCCTGATAATAAATACCATAATCCTGTGTGATAAGCCGCAGCCGCTGACACATTGTAATGACACCTTGTATTATCCACGTGGCCTCTTGCTGTCCTGCACGATCACATTCTGGCGCCATATCAATTACCGCGCAAACTAGGCTGCAGTCAGGAAAGCTCCGTTCAGGGTCCCTGCTGATGGGATCTGATGTCACCATGGATTCTCATTTTCCTGATTTGCAGATGTGCACTCGTAGCATGAAATTTTAGGCCATGTTCCCACGTAGCATAAACGATGCATTTTTTCTGCTGCTTTTTTTTGTGCAGAAAATATGCATTTAACAGTTCAAGAAAAGTTTTGTGATTTGAAGAAAACTGAGGCCCGCGTGCCTTTAAAGACGGTGTTGAACTGTGTGGTTTTTGTTGAAATTTTCACCAGAAAAAAAAAACATGAAAAAATGTTGTTTTTTTTAAATGCAGAATCTCAGCATTTCTGCACTGAAAAATGCATGACCGAACCGTCCAGTTCCAGACCGAGCCGGTGGGGCTGCAGGTAGTCTAACATATTCAGAAAGAATCCGTCTTTATGTGTTGCCTGGTTTGTCTTAACCATTAATTTTAGGTCTACCCTGGCTCCAGAAGCATGAACCAGTTCTAAATTGGAAGACGGGAGAGGTTTTGCGCTGGGGAGATTCTGCTCAGATCGGTGTATCATTCCTGTTCAACCTGTTAAGCCTCCAGTCCAGCCGCATCTACCTTCCTCTTACTGGGCCTTCTCTGAAAAAGGAAGCAGAGATACTACACCGCACAGGTCATGTGACTGTCGATTGACCTGCTACCTTGAACATCTCCTCTCAGGGGCGAATTTATCCTCTTTCTCAAGCAGAGACCAAGTCTATGTCTGATTACATCCAGGAGAACCTGGCCAGAGGATTTATCGGGAATCATCTTCGCCGGCAGGGGCAAGATTCTTTTTTGTGAAGAAAAAAGATGGATCCCTAAGGCCCTGTATCAATTACAGGGGCCTGAACCAGATCATAGTAAAGAACAGGTATCCATTACCTCTAATTTCAGAGCTGTTTGACCATTTCAGAGGGGCCAAGATCTTCACCAAACTAAATTTCCCAGAGGGGCCTACAATCTAATCCGTATACGAGAGGGAGACAAGTGGAAAACAGTTTTCAACACCTGGGATGGACACTACGAATACCTGGTAATGCCGTTCGGCCTAAGCAATGCACCCGCAGTTTTTCAGGAATTTATAAATGACATATTCAGAGACCTGCTCTATACATGTGTTGTTGTCTACCTGGACGACATGTTGATCTTCTCTGCAGATTTAGCTTCACACCGGAGGTAAGTTCGTCAGGTCTTGCAACGACTCAGGGAAAACAGTATGCTAAATTTGAAAAATGCCTCTTTGAACAATCCTCTCTGCCTTTCCTCAGTGTGAGACAGTGAAGGGGTGCGTACTGGACGGGGTGCACATCTCGCCCAGATTTCTTAGCTGGGTCGCATAAGGAATATAGGAGTGAAGGTAGGATGGCAGTACGATGTTCACTCCACTCCCCATCCAGTACAGGCTTGCAGCACAACCTGTGTATACACAGCTGCCTAATTAAGCAGCCAGAAATAGGTGGTAGAGTTACACAGACAGGGCTCTCAGTCTGAATCTGGCTTCAGACGCTGCTGGAGTCTCCTGCAAGCCAATCTCTGGTAATTATAAATCTGTGTTGTTGTGGCCAGGCTGGTAGAGTCTAGACCACGGTAGTGAGGGAACTGACTGTGTCTAGTTAGCAGCCTGCCAGGCTTAGGATTTTGTTTTATGGTTTGATTTATGTTTATTGCTGTGGACTTTCAATAAAACTGGTTGCGGCCAGTTTATACCAGTACTGCTGTCTGTGCTTGAACTTTTCTATGCCACTCCGTCTACCCGAGACGGCGATCCCGGAGCTAAACCCCCTGAACTGTCTACAATTGGTGCTCGAATGGGGCAGCACAGTGGCTAAAAATAGCAGCAAAGAAACGTTTGTCCCCAAAGCAGCCTTAAGAGACAGTAGCCCTAATTGTGTCTGCACAAAAAAAAAAAAAGCTGAACTTGCTGTAGAAAGACTTTGGAGTGTGCATGTCCGGGGTAAAGGCTGCCCGGGGCCGGGACAGACAAGTCTGACAGCATGGAGGCACTGCTCAAACATATGGCGCAAGTTAGTGTGCAACAGCAGGAGACTAACCGATTGCTAATGGAGCAGATTGCAGCACTACGCCAGGCTTCAGCACCCCGTCCCAGAGTGATGATGCAAGGTCACCTGCATTGTCCGCTGTAAAGAAGGCGGTAAAACAGACCCTGCAGAAGATGACGCCTCATGACGATGTGGAGGCATATCTTTGCTATATTTGAAAGGCTGCAGAGAAGGAGAATCTGCCACCATCTGAATGGGCCATGGTGGTCGCACCCTATCTGACTGGGGAACCCCAAAAGGCCTATTTTGACCTTAGCGAGCAGGACAGCAGAGACTATGCCAAGCTGAAAGCAGAGATTCTTGCCCGGCTGGGTGGGTTACGGTTGCAGTCCGTGCCAGGAGAGGCCATAACTGGAGATACAGTTGGGATAAGCCTGCTCGCTCACAAATGTATGACCTGATTTATCTGGTAAAGAAGTGGCTGGAGCCTGACGTCAGCAACCCTGCCCAAATGGTCGAAAAAGTTGTGATGGACCGGTACATCTGGGCCCTTCCTCCTGAGGTGCAGCACTGGGTCGGACAGGGAGACCCCAAAGACGCCAATCAACTGGTCAGCCTGATAGAGAGGTACTTCGCCACCAAAGACTACCTCCGTGCCCAGCCGTCCGAGCGGTCGTCATTTCGGAGTTCCCGGCCTCCGACACCTCCCGGTAAGAGAGTTCCAGCTGTTGGGGTCAGGGGGACTGCTGATAGACGGCTCAGCCCCGAGGGGACATGTGTGAGGGCAAGGGCCGATGCTTCCCTGTCGGGAGTTCCCAGGCCTAGATAGGTCTCCACGTCTGAACCACCCGACTTGAGAGAGTGTTGGAGATGCGTGAAAGGGGTCATATTTCAGCTAACTGTCCACTAGTGTGGGAACCTATGGGCTGTGATGCTGGAAGGTCCCTCTCTTTCCTCGCGGAACCCATTTGCGTGGCCACCCAACCGAGGAGACTGGCCCACAGGTGTCCCAGGTGATTATAAATGGCTGCCCAGTACAAGCCCTCCTAGACTCAGGGAGTCGAGTGACTCTGGTACATGCCAGCTAGTTGATAGGGACTTCATCCCCAATGAACACCTGAGCATGGGGTGCATCCATGGAGACGCCAAAGTCTACCCGGTGATTTCCATGGACTTGGTAACAAAACTCGGGGAGATTTCGTATGAAGTGGGGGTAGTGAAGAACTTGATGCACCCAGTCATTGGGTCGTGACTTTCCCTGTTTTGGGGTCTCTGGGAAAAAAAAGGTTCTACCGGACAGTGTGATGAAGCTCCTACTGAGGTTGCACGGTCCATAGGGGTGGAACACAATGCTAATGTGTTGTTGAATTTATGTGATGATAATGATAATGATGAATTTCCTTTGCAGGTGATGTTGGGGAAAGAGGATAGTGGTTCTCTGGAACAGAATGTCCCTCACCTACCTGTGTCCCGTGACCATTTTGGGAGTGAGCAGTTGCGAGACCCCACTCTTAAAAAATGCCAGGGAAAGTATAACTGTTCTGAATGAGATCCCACAAGAGCCCGGCTCTGATAAACGGTTTCCCCCTTTTGCCATGAATAATAACTGCTATATAGGGTCACTAAGGTTATGCCATTGGTTAAGGATCACCTGCAGAGAGCCCAAGCAGCTCAAAGCAGAATATATAATCAGTCAGCAAAAGTTAGGACTTTCAACCCCGGAGATCGGGTCCTGATCCTAATTCCCACGGTGGAAAGTAAGTTTTTGGCCAAATGGCATGGCCCTACGAGATAGTACAGAAAGTGAGCGAGGTCACCTACAAAGTACATCAACCAGGGAGACGGAAGCCCTACCAGGTCTATCATATCAACCTGATCAAGCCCTGGAGGGACAGAGAGTCATTGTTGGCCTCGAGTAATTAGAGAAAGGGTTAATACAGGAATTTCTGCAGAAAAATCAGCAGAGGTTTTCAGACTTGCCCGGCCGGACTTCTCTAGTGAAGCACCATTTCTCGTAGACCTGGGAAGTTACAGGGTAATGCCGATGCCTTGTCCATAGTTCACTGTCTCTTTGGGGTTGTTAACCAGCCCTCCGGTCTGGAGAAGAGGGGGGGGATATGTGAGACAGTGAAGGGGTGCGTACTGGACGGGGTGTATATCTCGCCCGGTTTCTTAGCTGGGTCGCATAAGGAATATAGGAGTGAAGGTAGGATGGCAGTACGACTTTCACTCCACTCCCCATCCAGTACAGGCTTGCAGCACAACCCTGAGTAACACAGCTGCCTAATTAAGCAGCCAGAAATAGGTGGTAGAGTTACACAGACAGGGCTCTCAGTCTGAATCTGGCTTCAGACGCTGCTGGAGTCTCCTGCAAGCCAATCTCTGGTAATTATAAATCTGTGTTGTTGTGGCCAGGCTGGTAGAGTCTAGACCACGGTAGTGAGGGAACTGACTGTGTCTAGTTAGCAGTCTGCCAGGCTTAGGATTTTGTTTTATGGTTTGATTTTGTTTATTGCTGTGGACTTTCAATAAAACTGGTTGCGGCCAGTTTATACCAGTACTGCTGTCTGTGCTTGAACTTTTTCTATGCCACTCTGTCTACCCGAGACGGCGATCCCGGAGCTAAACCCCCTGAACTGTCTACATCAGTTATATAGTTTCGTCCACAGGACTAAAGATGGATCCGGAGAAGTTGACCGCCGTACTCAAGTGGCCTCGCTCATCTGGGCTGAAAGCCATCCAACGGTTCCTGGGGTTTGCCAACTACTACCGTCTATTCATTCCACACTTTTCCACCCGAGTGGCACCCATCTCGGCTTTGACCCGGAAAAGCGTAAACGCCAAGGATTGGACTCCTGAGTAGGGTTGAGCATTCCGATACTTCGATACCTGAAATCCAATGTAAGTCTATGGGAACAAAATATCGGAAGTAAGTATCGGAAGTACTTCCGATATTTTTGTTCCCATAGACTTACATTGGATTTCAGGTATCGGAACCGGGTTTCGGTATCGGAATGCTCAACCCTACTCCTGAGGCTGAGGAGCTTTTTTTTCCCTAAAGGAGGCCTTCGCTTCTGCACCTGTTCTCCATCGACGGACTCGGATAAGCAATTCTTTCTGGAGGTAGACGCTTCCTTCATGGGTGCTGGAGCTGTTCTCACCCATAAGTCATCTACCGGTCGTATGGTCTCCTGTGGGTTTTTTTTCAAAGGTGTTTTCCACCGCCGAAAGAACTATTCCGTAGGAGATCGAGAGTTGTTGGCTATCAAGTTGGCTCTGCAAGAATGGAGAAAACTCCTCGAGGGAGCGGTCCACCAGGTGGTAATATTCACTAACATAAAAACCTTGCTTATCTCCAATCGCACAGAGACTGAATCCCCTTCAGGCTCACTGGGCCTTGTTTTTTGCCCTATTTAATTTTGTTCTTCATTTCCGTCTGGCAGACAGGAATGTTAAAGCTGACGCACTCTCCAGAGCCTTTCTGCTCCTGACGCTGAGGAAGAACCTCAACACATCATTGAGCCATCAAGGTTAGTGTCAGTAGCCTCTGTTAACCTTGCTCGGCTTTCCCCCAGGAAAGACTCTCATGACCACTTCGGACCGAAGGCTTGTCCTCCGGTTGGGTGATTCTTCCAAGTTAGCTGGTCACGCTGTTCAGAGAAAGACCCTGCAACTCATTTCTCGTTACAATTGGTGGCCCACCATGGGCAAGGATATCCAAGAGTATGTCGCTGCCTGCCCTTCGTGTGCCATAACAAAATTGCTAGACGTTTGCCAGCTGGGCAGCTTCTGCCTCTCCCGGTTCCTTCGGCTCCCTGGCAGCTCATCGCGATGGATTTCATTACTGATCTTCCATCTCTTCGGCTGCTCCGTTGTCTGGGTTGTGGTGGATCGTTTTTCGTAGATGGCTCACTTTGTTCCATTACCGGTCTCCTGTCCGCTTCGGAGCATGCTGATTACTTTATACAGCACATCTTCCATCTCCATGGGTTTCCTCTCCACATAGTGTCCGACAAGGGCGTCCAGTTCACCGCAAGGTTCTGGCGAGCAGTCTGTAAGCTAGTGAAGGTTAGAATTGGACTTTTCCTCTGCTTACCACCGCAATCCAATGGTCAGGTGGAGAGGACCAATCAAGTCTTGTCCGGATTCCTGCACAACTTTGTCAACGTTCACGATGAAGACTGGGTCAAGTTGCTGCCTTGGGCAGAATTCTCGTACAATAACCAGGTGAGTGAATCATCAGGAAAATCTCCATTTCAGGTGGTGTTTGGACTTCAACCCGGAATTCCGCTCCCTATCTCTGGACCTTCTGGAGTTCCCGCAGCTGATTCCTTTGCGGAAGAATTCTCAAAAGTGTGGAGTGACACCAAAGTTGTCTTGGAGGAGGTTTCACGGCGTATGAAGAGGCATGCGGACAGAGAGATGCCTGGATGCTCCTACTTTTCTACCCGGAGATAAAGTATGGCTGTCCTCCAAGTATATCCGCCTGAAGGTGCCCTCCCACAAACTGGGTCCTCGCTTCATTGGACCCTTTGAAGTCCTGAAACAAATCAATGATCATTTAATCGAAGTACATTTATCAAAGTACGGCAGTTATAGAATCATAGAATAGTAGAGTTGGAAGGGACCTCCTGGGCTATCTGGTCCAACCCCCTGCTCAAAGCAGGATTCTCTAAATCATCCCAGACAGATGTCTGTCCAGCCTCTGTTTGAAGACTTCCATTGAAGGAGAACTCACCACCTCTCGTGGCAGCCTGTTCCACTCATTGATCACCCTAACTGTCAAAAAGTTTTTCTAATATCTAATCTGTGTCTCCTCCCATTCAGTTTCATCCCATTGCTTCTAGTCTTTCCTTGTGCAAATGAGAATAAAGATGATCCTTCTACAATGTGGCAGCCCTTGAGATATTTGTAGACAGCTATTAAGTCTCCTCTCAGTCTTCTTTTTTGCAAGCTAAACATTCCCAAATCCTGCAACCGTTCCTCATAGGACATGGTTTGCAGACCGGTCACCATTCTGGTGGCTCTTCTCTGAACTTGCTCCAGTTTGTTGATGTCTTTTTTAAAATGTGGTGCCCAAAACTGGACACAGTATTCCAGATGAGGTCTGACCAAAGAGTAGTAGAGGGCAATAATGACCTCACGTGTTTTTAGACTGTATGCTTCTGTTGATACATCCTAGAATTGCATTTGCCTTTTTTGCTGCTGCATCACACTGTTGACTCATGTTCAGTCTGTGATCAATTAGTATACCAAGTCTTTTTCACATGTGCTGTTACTTAGCCCTATTCCTCCCATTTTGTATATGCTTTTTTCATTTTTATTGCCCAGATGTAGTACTTTGCATTTTTCCCTGTTAAAATCCATTCTGTTAGTTGCTGCCCACTGCTCCAGTTTATTTATATCTTTTTGAATCCTCTCTCTCTCTTCTCTAGTATTAGATACCCCTCCTAGCTTTGTGTCATCAGCAAATTTGATCAGTTTACCCTCAATTCCTTCATCTAAATCATTGCTAAAGACGTTGAACAATACAGGGCCAAAACAGAGCCTTGTGGTACCCCACTTGATACATTCTTCCAACTGGATGTGCAGCCATTTACGACCACTCTTTGGGTCTGATCACTAAGCCAGTTATGAATCCACCTAACAGTTGCCTTGTCCATTCATACTTAGTCATTTTTTCAATAAGGATTGTGTGAGATACTTTGTCAAATGCTTTGCTGAAGTCAAGATATACTATACTACAGCATTTCCCTGATCCACCCAGTCAGTGATTCTGTCATAGAAGGAAGTTAAGTTAGTCTGACATGACTTATTAGTTACAAACCCATGCTGACTCTGTTTAATCACTTCATTCTTATCCAGGTACTTGCATACATGTTCTTTAATAATTTGTTCAAAGATTTTTCCTGGTATAGAAGTCAGACTCACCGGCCTGTAGTTCCCTGGGTCCACCTTCTTCCCCTTTTTGAAGATAGGAACAACATTTGCTCTTCTCCAGTCTTCTGGGACTTCTCCTGTTCTCCAAGAATTTTCAAAGATTATGGACAGTGGTTCAAGAATTTATTCTGCTATCTCCTTCAGTACTCTGGGGTGTAATTCATCTGGACCTGGATACTTGAATTCATTTAGGTTAGCTAAGTGTTTCCTCACTGTCTTTCTGTTTATGGATATCCTGGATTCTTCTATTCCTTTAATAGGACAGTGAAGATCAGTTGATGTTACATTTCCTTTCTGAGAGAAAACAGATGCAAAATAGGAATTTAACAGTTCAGCTTTCTCAAACATCCTGTCTTACCATTTCATCATTTTCATCCTGTAAAAATCCTATAGCATCTTTGACTTTTCTTTTACTTTTGACGTATACCCAAAATCCTTTTTTGTTGCTTTTGATGTCACTTGCAAGCCTTAATTCATTGTCAGCTTTAGATAATCTGATTTGTGCCCTGCAGGTTCTGCAGACAGCATTATATTCTTCTTTAGATATGCCTCCCTCTTTCCATTTGATAAACATTTCTTTCTTCCTTTTTAGCATGTGTTTAAGTTCTGTGTTCATCCATCCTGGTTTCCTTAAATGCTTCCCATTCTTCACTCTTTTCGGAATTGTTAACAATTGTGCTTTGAGAATCTCATTTTTCAAGATTTTCCATCCTTCCTGGACATTTTTGTCCTTAAGGATATCCAGCCATTGGATCCCTCCAATTCTCTTTCTGAGTCCCTTAAAATCTGCCTTTCTGAAATCTAACCTTGACGTCTGAGTCTTCACGTTTCTTCCTCCTCTTGTTATCCAAAATTCTAAAATAGCATGGTCACTACCTCCTTATAACATGGCTGAATCTAACACGCATCTCTATTCTCTTCATACAGATATTTAACTATTTCAAGCTACTTCACTGAATCCTGCATGTGTCCTACTTATGTTATTCATCTTAGCAGCATATATAATGGTATTTAACTATTTCAAGCTACTTCACTGAATTCTGCATGTGTCCTACCTATGTTATTCATCTTAGCAGCATATATAATGGTATTTAACTATTTCAAGCTACTTCACTAAATCCTGCATGTGTCCTACCTATGTTATTCATCATAGCAGCATATATAATGGTATTTTTAACTATTTCAAGCTACTTCACTGAATCCTGCATGTGTCCTACCTATGTTATTCATCTTAGCTGCATATATAATTTATATCCTGGCTGCTGCATTCACTCACATCCACCATCCTTGCATTAACTCTTTACACTCCATCCCTATCTGCCCCTCTGTCCTTTCCTCTCCTATGTATAGCACTCACACTCTTTTCACATTGCTAAACAGCACAGATCCATTCATTCGCACCATCCAACACATGAGACACTCTCACAAATCACTTAACCATCTGCTCACTCTTTCTATCCTCCTTCTCCAAGTCGCAGGAGATATCTCTCCCAACCCCGGCCCCTCATGTTATAGTAAGTCGAACCCCTCAACTGCTACACTCAGAAACCCCTCTAATCTTATTAATATTCCCTGCATGCCTTCTATCTCTTTTAATTGTGCCCTTGGGAATTCTCGCTCAGTGTGTAATAAACTCTCCTTCATCCATGACTTCTTCCTTTCTAATTCTCTTAACCTTCTGGCTCTTACTGAAACCTGGATCCAGCATTCAGACACCACCGCTGCTGCTGCTCTTTCATATGGTGGACTACACTTCTCTCATACCTCAAGATCGGACAACAGAGTAGGTGGAGGCGTTGGTCTGCTCCTATCACCCAAAATGTACCTTTCAGGTTATCCCTCAAGTACAGTCACTTGTCTTCCTTTCTTTCAAGGTCCATGCTGTCAGACTCTACGTTCCCTTCTCCGTGCGAGTGGCTGTGGTGTATCGTCCTCCGGGCCTCTCCATCAGTTTCTGGACCAGTTTGCAACTGGCTTCCACACTATCTCTCCTGTGACATCCCCACCCTCATCATGGGAGACTTCAACATTCCCATTGCCCTTCCCCTCTCACCATCTGCTTCTCACCATTTATCTCTAACCTCCTCTTTTGGCCTCTTGCAGCATACTAACTCCCCCACGCATGAAGACGGAAACTCCCTCGACTTGGTCTTCTCCCGACTTTGCTCAGTGGATGATTTCACAAATTCCCCTCTCCCGCTTTCTGACCACAACCTTCTATCATTCTCTATCAAGAACTGCCATCACTCTCAGGTCACCCCCACTTCCCACACTTTTAGAAACATACAGGCCATTAACACCCAGAAACTTATGAAGAACTTGCAGTCATCATTGGCCCCTATCTCCTCCCTATCATGTCCTGATTCTGCACTGAAGCATTACAATGAAACACTTCAAAGTGCCCTGGATGAAACTGCACCTCCTATACATAGAACAACTAGGAACAGACAGTGACAACCCTGGCACACGCTGCAAACACGCATCCTACAGCGGTGCTCCAGGTGCGCCGAACGTCTGTGGAGAAAATCCAATCTACCCGAAGATTTCATCCATTATAAATTTATGCTTAAAACATACAACACTGCCCTTCACCTCTCAAAACAAACTTATTTCAACACCCTCATCACCTCACTATCCAATAACCCGAAACGTCTCTTTGACACTTTTCATTCCCTACTCAACCCAACAGTGCAGGCTCCAACCACAGATCTCCACGCTGACGATGTGGCTAATTATTTCAAAGAAAAATTGACCATATCCGACAGGAAATTATCTCCCAATCACCTCATACCATGCACTGTTCTCCCTCCCCCACTGCATCTAGCTCACTCTCTGATTTTGAACCAGTAACAGAAGAAGAAGTAATCAGGCTCCTTGCATCTTCTCACCCTACCACTTTACCAGTGACCCCATTCCATGACATCTCCTCCAGTCCCCTTCCCCTGCTGTCACCACTCACCTAACTAAAATATTTAACCTTTCTCTTTCTTCCAGTATCTTTCCTTCCTCTTTTAAGCATGCCATCATACAGCCATTACTTAAAAAACTATCCCTCGACCCCTCGACCAAACTGTCTAACTATAGACCTGTCTCTAATCTTCCCTTCATCTGTAAACTCCTGGAATGCCTGGTTCATGCCCGACTTATCCGCTATCGCTCAGATAACTGTCTCCTCGACCCTCTACAATCCGGTTTCTACTCTCAACACTCTACTGAAACTGCCCTCACTAAAGTCTCTAATGATCTACTAACAGCTAAATCTAATGGTCTCTACTCCATGCTAATTCTCTTGGATCTCTCCACAGCATTCGACACAGTGGATCATCAGCTCCTCCTCACTATGCTCCGTTCCATTGGCCTCAAGGACACCATTCTCTCTTGGTTCTCCTCCTATCTCTCTGACCGCCCCTTTACTGTATCTTTTGCTGACTCCTCCTCCTCTCATCTTCCCCTTACTGTTGGGGTTCCTCAAGGATCGGCTCTAGGCCCCTCCTCTTCTCTTTGTATACTGCCCCTATTGGTCAAGCAATCAGTAGATTTGGGTTCCAGTCACAGGCGGATGCAGACAGAAAAGGGCCCCTGTGCAAGAACAATATATGGGCCCTTTGCAGTCCAAGAGCTCCTAAAAAATGTAAAATTGGACCAGCTTTAGAAGTAGAAATGGGCCCCCTTACCTCTTGGGCCCCAGTTATGCCGCACAGGTTGCACCAATGATATGTCCGCCCCTGGTTCCAGTACCATCTCTATGCTGATGACACCCAATTATACACTTCTTCTCCTGATATCACGCCTGCCTTTTTGGAAAACACCAGTGATTGTCTTACTGCTGTCTCTAACATCATGTCCTCCCTCTATCTGAAACTGAACCTGTCAAAAACTGAACTCCTCGTGTTTCCTACCAAACTCTCCCCTCCCCAATCCGTTCTGAATGCTGCAGCTAGGATCATATTCCTCACCAATCGTTATACCAATGCCTCTACCTTGTGCCAGTCCTTACACTGGTTACCCATCCACTCCAGGATTCAGTATTAGCTTATTACCCTCACCCACAAAGTACTCCATGGCTCAGCACAACCCTACATCTCCTCCCTCATCTCAGCCTACCACCCTACCCGTGACCTCCGTTCTGCTAATGACCTGAGGTTAATATCCTCATTAATCAGAACCTCCCACTCCCGTCTCCAAGACTTTTCACGTGCTGCGCCAATTCTTTGGAATGCACTGCCCAGGTTAATACGATTAATCCCAATCCCCACAGTTTTAACCCCTTCATGACCCAGCCTATTTTGACCTTAAAGACCTTGCCATTTTTTGCAATTCTGACCAGTGTCCCTTTATGAGGTAATAACTCAGGAACGCTTCAACGGATCCTAGAGATTCTCAGATTGTTTTTTTGTGACATATTGGGCTTCATGTTAGTGGTAAATTTAGGTCGATAATTTTTGCATTTACTTGTGAAAAAAATGGAAATTTGGCGGAAATTTTGCAATTTTCAAATTTTTAATTTTTATTCTGTTAAACCAGAGAGTTATGTGACACAAAATAGTTAACAAATAACAGTTCCCACATGTCTACTTTACATCAGCACAATTTTGGAACCAACATTTTTTTTTTGTTAGGAAGTTATAAGGGTTAAAAGTTGACCAGCGATTTCTCATTTTTACAACAAAATTTACAAAGCCATTTTTTTTACGGACCACCTCACATTTGAAGTCACTTTGAGGGTTCTATATGGCAGAAAATACCCAAAAGTGACACAATTATAAAAACTGCACCCCTCAAGCTACTCAAAACTAAATTCAAGAAGATTATTAACTCTTCAGGTGCTTCACAGGAACTAAAGCAACGTAGAAGGAAAAAATGGACATTTTCATTTTTCCAACAAAAATTTACTTTTAGCATTAATTTTTTCATTTTTACATGGGTAACAGGATAAAATGGATCCTAAAATTTGTTGGGCAATTTCTCCTGAGTACACCGATACCTCATATGTGGTCATAAACCACTGTTTGGGCACACGGCAGGGCTCAGAAGGGAAGGAGCGCCATTTGACTTTTTGAATGGAAAATATGCTGGAATATTTAGCGGTTGCCATGTCGCATTTGGAGAGTCCCTGTGTGCCTAAACATTGGAGCTCCCCCACAAGTGACCCCATTTTGGAAACTAGACCCCCCAAGGAACTTATCTAGATGCATAGTGAGCACTTTGAACCCCCAGGGGCTTCACAAATTGATCTGTAAAAAAAGAAAGTACTTTTTTTTCACAAAATTTTTCTTTTAGCCTCAGTTTTTTCATTTTCACATGGGCAACAGGATAAAATGGATCTTAAAATTTGTTGTGCAATTTCTCCTGAGTACACAGATACCTCATATGTGGTCATAAACCACTGTTTGGGCGCACGGCAGGGCCCAGAAGGGAAGGAGCGCTATTTGACTTTTTGAATGGAAAATTAGCTCAGCTCCAATCGTTAGCGGACACCATGACGTGTTTGGAGAGCCCCTGTGTGCCCAAACAGTGAAAACCCCCCACATGTGACACCATTTTGGAAACTAGACCCCTTATGGAACTTATCTAGATGTGTTGTGAGCACTCTGAACCCCCAAGTGCTTCACAGAAGTTTATAACGCAGAGCAGTGAAAATAAAAAAATCATTTTTTTCCTCAAAAATTATTTTGTAGCCCGCTATTTTTTATTTTCACAAGGGTAACAGGAGAAATTGGACCACAAAAGTTGTTGTGCAATTTGCCCTGAGTACACCAATACCCCATATGTGGGGGAAACCACTGTTTTGGCGCATGAGAGAGCTCAGAAGGGAAGGAGCGCCATTTTGGAATGCAGACTTGATGGAATGTTCTGCGGGCGTCATGTTGCGTTTGCAGAGCCCCTGATGTGCCTAAACAGTAGAAACCCCCCACAAGTGACCCCATTTTGGAAACTAGACCCCACAAGGAGCTTATCTAGATGTGTAGTGAGCACTTTGAACCCCTAAGTGCTTCACAGAAGTTTATAAACGCAGAGCCGTGAAAATAAAAATAATTTTTTTTTCTCAAAAATGATTTTTTAGCCCCCTATTTTTTATTTTCACAATGGTTACAGGAGAAATTGGAACCAAAAGTTGTTGTCCAGTTTGTCCTGAGTACGCTGGTGTGAGGAACTAAGCCGACCGCCACACGGTAGCCTGGGTATCACAGCTTCTGATCCCACCTCCGCTACCAAATGTGAGGGACGATCCCCTTTCCTCCCACGTCACCAATGGGACGTAACTCCACAGGTACAGCTCTCCGGCGCCCCCTTTGTCTCTCAGGTCAGTAAGGGAACTGCACCTAGAGCAAATGACCGCCGGGGAGGGTGTCCTGTTACCCAATGGGTATTCTAAGATTCGTGATCAGAGTAAAAGCATCAGCCCAAGATTAATTTTATGGTTTAATCGCCTTAAGAGCGCACTAGATAATTACAGAAATATACAGTAAAGCTATACAACATAATTACAATGGAATTGCAGTCAGAGAAAAAATACAACGATAATGTACAAGGCTTAAAGGTATAAGCTATAGATCAATATTACCGGGTAGTATGGTCATGGGAAGGCAGGGGCTCTACCATTCCCAGGTACAGTCTTCAGTTGCTGGATAGTCCCTTGGTCCTTCCTAGACCATCTTCTTGGCTTCTGTGTCTAAAATGGAATGACCACCCTGTACATGGCTACAATTCTTAAACCTGCTAGGCCCTTCCCTTTTGCTTTGAAGCACGCATATTAACTGGCCTGCAATTCATATGGAGCAGGAAACAAGGGCTTGAGCTTGAGCTATTTACCATACGACTGACCATCTTATTCAGACACTGGCCTAAACTAATTAGCATGCTAAAGCCCCTTTGATTCCTAGTGGACATCAAAACCGGTCGTACTGGATATGCTAATAGGCCCTGTGTAGTTAAAAGTTTGTGGCTCTGTGAACAGACAAGATGGAGGCTGGTATACAAAATGGCGACGTCCCTTTCCTTACAGCTGGTATCCCATACGTGGGGGAAACCACTGTTTGGGCACACATCAGGGCTCGGAAGGGATGTAGTGACGCTTTGAAATGCCGACTTCATGGAATGGTCTGCGGGCATCTTGTTACGTTTGCAGAGCCCCTGATGTGCCTAAACAGTAGAAACCCCCCACAAGTGACCCCATTTTGGAAAGTAGACCCCCCAAGAAACTTATCCAGATGTGTGGTGAGCACCTTGAACCCCCACGTGCTTCACAGAAGTTTATAATGCAGAGCTGTGAAAATAAAAAATCATTTTTTTCCTCAAAAACTGATTTTTTTAACCCGCAATTTTTTATTTTCCCAAGGGTAACAGGAGAAATTAGACACCAAAAGTTGTTGTCCAATTTGTCCTGGGTACGCTGATATCCATTATGTTGGAGAAAACTACTGTATGGGCACACGTCGGGGCTCGGAAAGGAAGTGACGTTTTGAAATGCCGACTTGATGGAATGCTCTGCGGGCGTCATGTTAAGTTTGCAGAGCCCCTGATGTGCCTAAACAGTAGAAACCCCACAAGTGACCCCATTTTGGAAACTAGATCCCCAAGGAACTCATCTAGAAGTGTGGTGAGCACTTTGAATCACCAAGTTCTTCACAGAAGTTTATAACGCAGAGCCGTGAAAATAAAAAATATTTTTTTTCCACAAACATGATATTTTAGTCCCCATTTTTTTTTCTCTAGGGTAACAGGAGAAATTAGACCCCCAAAGATGTTGTGCAATTTTTCCTGAGTACGCTGATACCCCATATGTGGGGGTAAACCACTGTTTGGGCACACATTGGGGCTCGGAATAAAGGGAGCACTGTTTGACTTTTTGAACGCAAAATTTGCAGGAATCAATGGTGGCGCTGTGTCGCGTTTGGAGACCCCCTGATGTGCCTAAATAGTGGAAACCCCTCAATTCTAACTCCAACCCTAACTGTTGTGAATGTTTTAGAAATGAATTCTGAGCAGAAGCTCCCTCTGGTGGTTACAAACAGTACTGAACCATTCAATGAGGATTGGCAATCAGGAATCACAGACTGGCTGGATATAAGGGAGGTTTCCCCATCATGGTTGCCGGTGATCAATTGTTCTTGTCTTAACGTTGTTTCCTGGTTCACTTGGAAGCTTGCTGAGTCTTGCCTCTTCTCCTGCTCTCAGATAAGATATTTTCTGTTTTTTGTTTTTGTGCTTGCCATTTGCATATTTCTCTGCATTTCTGTGAGGTTGGCCAGGTTCCCCTCCCCGGGGGGCTTGGGCGCCTCTCGGTTCCTCTGGAGCCACTGTTGTTTGTTCATTTGCCTTTTCCAGTTTTTACAGTGGCTGCGGCTTAGTTTTGTTACACCAGAGAACTAATTTAGGTGGTAGAGGTCGTGTGATCTCAGGTGTTTTTGCAATTAGTAGCGTTGGCTTTTTTTAGGGTTTTTTGGATTGCAGTAAGTATCCTTCCTATCCTTTTCTGTCTAGGCAGATTGGGCCCAGCGTTTGCTCATACTATTTTCTGTCTGTGTCTGTATTTCCTCTTGTCTAACCGCCATTACATGTTTGGGGGCTTCCTATGTTCTTTGGGGATCTGCTCCGGGGCAGATAGCTTTCCTCTTTCTATCTTTAGGTGTAGTTAACCTCTCAGGCTGTGACGAGGCGTCTAGGACCAACGTAGGAACGCTCCACGGCTGCCTTTAGTTGTGGTGGTTGGTCAGGGTGCTGCGGTCCAGTGGATTCCAGCCTCTCTGGTGTATTGCCGTTTTTGCCTGCTCTCCTCAGCTACCAAAACATAACACCTAACCCCAACACACCCCTAACCACAACCCTAACCCCTACACACCCCTAATCCGAACCCTAACCATAACCCTAACCTCAACACACCCCTAATCCCAACCCTAACCATAACCCTACCCACAAGCCTAAACCTAATCCCAACCCTAACCCCAAAACACCCTAACACTAATCCTAACCCTAACCACAAGCCTAACCCTAATCCCAACCCTAACCCTAATTCCAACCCTAATTCTAACCGTAACCCTAATTCCAACCCTAACCCAAATTCCAACCCTAATTCTAACCGTAACCCTAATTCTAACCCTAATTCTAACCCTAATGCTAAAGACTAGGTTCACATTACGTTTTACCAGCCCGTTCAACACATAGCGTTGACGGGCTGGTAACAGTATAGCATAACGCGATCGCGTTATGCTATACCCGCTAGCGCAGAGGAATCAGCAGATGATTCATCTGCGCTAGCGGTGACGGAGCCCAGACGCTGCAGGCCGCGTCCGAGGCTCCGTCACTGAATGACGGCACGTCGCGAACGCATGCCGCTTTATGGCATGCGTCGCGATGCGCCCTCAAATTGGGGTGAATGGCAGCGTTAACGGACTGCGTTACACCGCGTTATACCGTGGTATAACGCAGTCTGTCTAACGGACTGCCATAACGTGATATGAATCCAGCCTAACCCTAACCCTAATTATAACCCTAATCCTAATGCTAACCCAATCCTAACCCTAACCTAACCCTAAGGCTAGGTTCACATTATGTTTTACCAGCCCGTTCAACACATAGCGTTGACGGGCTGGTAACGGTATAGCATAACGCGTTATGCTATACCCGCTAGCGCAGAGGAATCCGCAGATGATTTATCTGCGCTAGCGGTGACGGAGCCCAGACGCTGCAGGCCGCGTCCGAGGCTCCGTCACTGAATGACGGCATGTCGCAAATGCATGCCGCTTTACGGCATGTGTCGCGATGCGCCCGCAAATGGCGGTGAATGGCAGCGTTAACGGACTGCGTTACACCGCATTATACCGCGGTGTAACGCAGTCCATCTAACGGACTGCTATTACGTGATATTTATCCAGCCTAACCCTAACATAACCCTAAGGCTAACCCTAACCCTAAGGCTAACCCTAACTGTAATTCTAACCCTAATAGAAAAAAATATATGTATATATGTATATTTTCTAAATTGTATTATTTGTCCCTACCTATGGGGGTGATAAAGGGGGCATTTGTTTACTTTTTTATTTATTTTGATCACTGTGAGAGTTTATCACAGTGATCAAAATAAATTACTGAAGCTGCTGGCTGGCGGGCGCACTGCGCATGCGCCCGCCATTTTCCAAGATGGCGGCGCCCATGAAGAGTCCCGGACGGACACCGGGACGGATCGAGGGCCAACAGAGGACCGGGGAGGTGAGGACAGCTGAGGGGGGAGAGCGGAAGGCGGGGGGAGCGGACCGGAGCGGAGGCAAGGAGGAGGGGAGCGGACGGAGCGCAGGGGAGCATTTAGTGACCGCGGTGACCGATCACCGCCGTCACTCGGTGTGGGGAGGGTGGTAACTAGGTGTCCAGCCATGGCAGATGCATCGGCCATGGCTGGATTGTAATATTTCACCAGATTTCAGTGGTGAAATATTACAGATTGCTCTGATTGGCTGCTTCACTTTAACAGCCAATCAGAGCGATCGTAGCCACGTGGGGGTTAAGCCACCCCCACTGTGGTGATGCACTAAGGGTCTTGTGCCTGCGGGTCGGGTGACCTTTCAGTGACCCCGGTCACCCGACCCGCATGATTTATAGCATGACGCCTACGTTGGCGTCATGGGTCGGGATGCCACTGGTTTTCATGACGCCTACGTAGGCGTCATGGGTCGGGAAGGGGTTAAGCGTGTCCTAAAAACGCATTTGTTCTGACTGGCCTATTGCCTCAACGCATTAACCTAAATATCCCTGTGTGACTCATTCAAAATTTTATCCCTGTGTGGCTCATTCAAAATTTTTTACCATAACCAGGTTCCTCGCATCATGATCTCACATGCTTTATGCATTTAATAGCCCTCTGTGTCTGTACTGTACTGGTTCATGCAGCAACAGGAACATCCGATTCTTACACTATGGCTGGTCCAAACAATAAAAACAAGTGTTACCATCCACCTTTCGTGTCTCCCCTTTTTCCTTATAGATTGTAAGCTTGCGAGCAGGCCCTCATTCCTCTTGGTATCTGTTTTGATCTATGTGTTTATTGCTATGCTGTAATGTCTATTGTCTGTAGACATCCCCTTCATAATGTAAAGTGCTGCGGAATATGTTGGCGCTATAGAAATAAAATTATTATTATTATTATTATTAAGTTAAAATTACCTGCCTCTTTACGTGTACCTAACTCTTTCCATGTTTCTCTCCTCAAACCCGTAGTTTTGAGTTCCTTCTTTAAAGACCCAGTTACCACTCCTGACCCCATCAGTGAGGATGATGTCTTTGAGGTAGAAAATATCTTGGCCACTAAGAAGGTAAAGCGTAAGACCTATTATCTGGTGGACTGGAGGGGCTTTGGTCCTGAGGAGAGGTCATGGGAGCCTAAAGAGAACATCCAGGCTCCTCTCCTACTAAAGAGATTCTACGCAGTCTTCAAAAACAGGGGGATACTGTTACACTCGGTCCCGCTCCTTCACCTCCGCGGGGTCCTCGTCGGGTCTCCCGCTCTGTGCCGGCCTCGCGCTGTCCGTCCACAGTCTCCGCTCCTGCCCTCCCTCTGCTTCCTGGCGTGCTGTCAGCAGGTCCCCGGGGAGAGTGCTTAGGTCTTGCACGCGCTCACGGTCTCTTAAAGTGACAGCGCACATTTTTCAAAAATGTCTCAGACCAATGGCGTGGTACTGATTACTATTTCTGGCCCGTCCGCCATAGGAAGGGTGCCGGAGCAACAAGTATCTACTGTTGCTAGTTTCCGGTTCCGCTGTGATTGTGCCTGTGTTTTTGCAGTGTTCTGCCTTCTGCTCCGCTTACGCTGTTTGTCTCCACAGACTATCAGTTATCTGTTACCCAGCTGTCCAGGACAACGTCTGTATGGTCAACGCAAGTTCTGTTTTTTTTCCGCCACTCAGCAGTCCGAAACTCTGGACAAAGCCGGTACCAGCTTAGGGTAGGTTCACATCACGTTAGTGCCATACGTTTAACGGTTCCGTTAAACGGATGCGCTAACCAGGAGCCCCAAATTTTATTTTTTTATACGATTGCGTTAACACATGGTAGCATTGTGTCGGAATGCATTAGTAATAGAGGTCTATGTACAGCGAACGCTTCTGTTCGTTGTGCGTTAGACCTAAGGTACCCAAAAACATGGTAGACCGCGTTTGAAGGTGCGTCACAAAGTAACGTACCATCGCTAACGCATGCCAATTTTGACATGCGTTAGGATGCGTTACGCTAATGGATGGCAATGGTGCGTTAACGGATCCGTTACATTGCGTTAGTGCTGCTTAGTAACGGGTCCGTTAAATGGATGGCACTAACTCGATGTGAACCTAGCCTTATACTCTCTAGTCAGCAACATCATATCTGTTAAACGTGTTTACCCATTGGTCCCGCTGGGACAGCTGCCACGTGTCCGGGGTCTAACTGGAGGTAGCACCTGTGTCTCCCAGACATTCCATTCTGACCCTATTCGAGGGTGCTTACTATGGGTGTCTGGGGCTCACTTAGTCACGCCCCTTTCTTAGCCCCCAGATTGTGGTCCTGAGGTTCCACAAATACAATAAAAAACGAATGTGAACTTCACCACCTATGCCTCCGCTTCCATTCGTTACAGAAACAGGACCCACCAAACGTCTTCTATCTGCCTTTCGTTTTTGGTGAATTTGAGCAACCCCAATATTCTTTTGAACCTCCTTCTAGACATCTCCAAGTCTCTGCACGGCAACCTCCACCCTAGGGCATTCAGAACTAATACTAGAAAATTCACCCAAATGGGCATGAAAACCATAATTACAGAAGAAAGGTGAGGTTCCGGTAGATTGATTTACTCGACTGTTAAAAGCAAACTCAGCGAGAGATAAAAGCGAAGACCAGTCCTCCTGTCGCATTGCCACAAAAAGCACCTTAATATTTGTTCCAAGGATTGATTTGTCCTCTCAGTCTGACCATTGGTTTCAGGGTGGTAAGCAGATGAAAATGACTAGTCAATCCCAAGTTTATTGCAAAAAGCTCTCCAGAATTTAGAGACAAATTGTACTCCCCTATCAGACACAATGTTCAGAGGGATCCCATATAACCTTACAATATGAGAAATAAACAACCTGGAGAGGGTCTCTGCAATAGGTAATCCTGACAAAGGAACACAATGAGCTTGTTTGCTGAATCGATCAACTACCACCCAAATAGCAGTGTTCCCATCAGACAGAGGCAAATCTGTAATGAAATCCATGGACAAATGAGTCCATGGTCTTTCTGGAATAGGCAATGGAGCCAATTCCCCAGCCGGCCAGCTATAGTTAACTTTGGCACGTGCGCAGACTTACACTCGTGCCCTGGCTGAGTGGCGCGAGCGTCGGGGGTGTGGTTCCACTGTGCCACAAAGCAGACTACATTGGAAGAGGCGTGACTAAGCAGCTACCTTGGTGTTCACTGGAGCCTCTGATGGTGAGGTCAGGCTTGTGCGGCAGGTAGCTGCGAGGTACCACTCCAGGGTGGGTGTCTGGCTGAGGCGGCTGATCCCACTGGGGAATAGAACGATATGACAGGCGCGGGCAAGTACAGACAGGCATGACTGGTACTATGGTGGGCACGGCTGGTACTCTTGGCAGACAGGTGGGCACGGCTGAGACACTGGCAGGCAGGCACGGCTGAGACACTGGCAGGCGGGCACAACTGAGACAAAAGGGACAGGAACTGACTTGGAAGGCACAAGAGCACGGGCAGGTATGAATGGAACAAGGGAACAGGTAGGGACCTGTTCAGACTGGAGAAGCTGGAGCTGGTTCAGGAGGGACAGAGACACAGACTGGAATGAGAGATATATGGGAACAGGTAGAGACCTGTTCAGACTGGTGGCGCTGGAACTGCAGGGAGAGGAGCGGGAGTAGAGCAGAGCCACCGATTGTGGAGCAAAGGGAAAAGCCGCAGGTTGTGGAGCAAGGCAGAACCGCAAGGAGCGGAGCAAGGCAGAACCACAAGCATCGAAGCAAGGCAGAGCTGAACCGCAGGTAGGTGGAGCAAGTGCAGAGCTGAACCGCAGGTAGGTGGAGCAAGTGCAGAGCAGAACCGCAGGTAGGCGGAGCAAGTGCAGAGCATAACCACAGGTAGGCAGAACAAGTGCAGAGCAGAACCGCAGGTAGGCGGAGCAAGTACAGAGCAGAACCGCAGGTAGGCGGAGCAAGTGCAGAGCAGAACCGCAGGTAGGCGGAGCAAGTACAGAGCAGAACCGCAGGTAGGCGGAGCAAGTGCAGAGTAGAACCGCAGATAGGCGGAACAAGTGCAGAGCAGCACCTCAGGGAGGCGGAGCAAGTGCCTAGCAGAACCGCAGGTAGGCAGAGCTAGTGCAGAGCAGAACCGCAGGTAGGCGGAGCAAGTGCAGAGCAGAACCGCAGGTAGGTGGAGCAAGTGCAGAGCAGAACCGCAGATAGGCGGAGCAAGTACAGAGCAGAACCGCAGGCAGGAGGAGCAAGTGCAGAACCGCTGGGTGCGGAGAGCAGAGCCACTAGGTGTGGCAAACAGAGCAGAGCCGCTAGCTGCGGCGAGCAGAGGAACTAGGTGCGGCGAACAGAACAGAGCTGCTAGGTGCAACGAGCAGAGCAGAACCACAGTAGACACAAGGATACACACAGCAGGTGGGAAAGGCTACAGACAAGGATTTTTGATTTTTCCCAAGGAAATTGGACCCCAAAAGTTGTTGGCCAATTTGTCCTGAGTACGTTGATACTCCATATGTGGGGGGAAATACTGTTAGGGCGCACGGCAGGGCTCGGAAAGGAAGTAATGACGTTTTGGAATGCAGACTTTTATGGGTGTCATGTTCAGTTTGCAGAGCCCCTGATATGCCTAAGCAGTGGAAACCCCCCACAAGTGACCCCATTTTGGAAACTATACCCCCTAAGGAACTTATATAGATCTGTGGTGAGCACTTTGAACCACCAAGTGCTTCACACAAGTTTATAATGCCCGGGCATGAAAATAAAAAATCCTATTTTTTTCCCACAAAAATAATCTTTTAGTCACCAATTTTTTATTTTCCCAAGGAACTTATCTAGATGTGTGGTGAGAACTTTCCTGAGTACGCTGATACCCCATATGTGGGGGTAAACTACTGTTTGGGCGCATGGCAGAGCTCAGAAGGGAAGAAGCACTGTTCAACTTTTTCAATGCAGAATTGGCTGGAATTGAGATCAGATGCCATGTCACATTTGGAGAGCCTCTGATGTGCCTAAGCAGTGTAAACACCCCAATTTTAACTCCAACCCTAACCTCAACACACCCCTAACCCTAATCCCAACCCTAACCATAACCCTAACCACAAACCTAACCCTAATCCCAACCCTAACCCTAATCTCAACCCTAATTCTAACTTTAGCCCCAACCCTAACCCTAATAGGAAAATGGAAATAAATACATTTTTTTAATTTTATTATTTTTCCCTAACTAAGGGGGTGATAAAGGGGGGTTTGATTTACTATTTATAGTGGGTTTTTATGTTTGGCAGCTGTCACGCTAAAAGACGCTTTTTATTGCAAAACATAGTTTTTGCATTATCACATTTTGAGAGGTATAATTTTTTCTTATTTTGGTCCACAGAGTCATGTGAGGTCTTATTTTTTGCGGTACGAGTTGCCATTTTTATTGGTACCATTTTCGGGCACATGACATTTTTTGATCACTTTTTATTACGATTTTTGGGAGGCAGAATGAACAAAAAACAGCAATTCATGAATTTCTTTTGGGGGGGGTTTATACCGTTCCGTGTGTGGTAAAATTGATAAAGCAGTTTTATTCTTCGGGTTAGTACAATTACAGCGCTATCTCATTTATATTTTTTTTATGTTTTGGCGCTTTTATACAATAAAAACAATTATATATAAACAATAATTATTTTTGCATCGCTTTATTCTGCGAGCTATAACTTTTTTATTTTTTCGCTGATGATGCTGCATGCTCGTTTTTTGCGGACAAGATGACGTTTTCAGCGGTACCATGTTTATTTATATCCGTCTTTTTGATCGCGTGTTATTCCACTTTTTGTTCGACGGTATAATGATAAATCATTGTTTTTTTGCCTTGTTTTTTTTTTTCCTAAGGGGTTCACTAAAGGGGTTAACTAGTGGGACAGTTTTATAGGGCGGGTCGTTATGGACACGGCGATACTAAATATGTACTTTTATTGTTTTTTTTATTTACATAAATAAATTAATTTATTGGGGAATATTTTTTTTTCTTTATTTAGGATTTTTTTTTTACACGTTATTTTTATTTTTTTTACTTTTTTACTTTGTCCCAGGATGGGACATCACTGTATAGTGTCAGATTGCCGATCTGACAGGCAGTGCAGGAGGCTTTCTCAGTGCCTGCTCTCACATCGCGCTGTTCTGAGGGTCTCAGGGAAGCATGCAGGGAGCCCCCTCCCTGCACGATGCTTCCCTTTACCGCCGTAACACTGCAATCATGTTTGATCACAGTGTGCTGGGGGTTAATGTGATAATCAGCTGACACCCGGCCGCGATCAGCTGCACTCCCCCTGGGAGCGCAGCTGATCGCATATGATGTACTATTCCATCCTTGGGAATTAAGTCCCAGGGCACATGGACGGAATAGTACGTCAAATGGAAGAATGGGGTTAAACTGATACTTGATTTGGAAAGGCACACACCTGTCTATATAAGACCTCACAGCTCACAGTGCATGTCATACCAAATGAGAATCATGAGGTCAAAGGAACTGGCCAAGGAGCTCAGAGACAGAATTGTGGCAAGGCACACATCTAGCCAAGATTACAAAAGAATTTCTGCAGTACTCATGGTTCCTAAGAGCACAATGGCCTCCATAATCCTTAAATGGAAGAAGTTTGGGACCACCAGAAGTCTTCCTAGACCTGGCCGTCCAGCCAAACTGAGCAATTGTGGGACAAGAGCCTTGGTGAGAGAGGCAAAGAAGAACCCCAAGATCACTGTGGCTTAGCTCCACAGATGCAGTAGGGAGATGGGAGAAAGTTTCACAAAGTCAACTATCACTGCAGCTCTCCACCAGTTGGGTCTTTATGGCAGAGTGGCGCAACAGAAGCCTCTCCTCAGTGCCAGACATATGAAAGCCCACATAGAGTTTGCTAAAAAACACATGAAGGACTCCCAGACTATGAGAAATAAGATTCTCTGGTCTGATGAGACGAAGAAAGAACTTTTTGGTGATAATTCTAAGCGGTATGTATGGAGAAAACCAGGCACTGCTCATCAACTGCAAAATTCAGTCCCAACAGTGAAACATGGTGGCAGCATCATGCTATGGGGGTGTTTTTCAGCTGCAGGGACAGGACGACTAGTTTCAATTGAAGGAAAAATGAATGCGGCCAAGTACAGAGAAATTCTGGATGAAAACCTCCTCCAGAGTGCTCTGGACCTCAGACTTGGCCGAAGGTTCACCTTCCAACAAGACAATGACCCTAATCACACAGCTAAAATAACAAAGGAGTGACTTCAGAACAACTCTGTGACCATTCTTGACTGGCCCAGCCAGAGCCCTGACCTAAACCCAATTGAGCATCTCTGGAGAGACCTGAAAATGGCTGTCTACCAACGTTCACCATCCAACCTGACGGAACTGGAGAGGATCTGCAAGAAATAATGGCAGAGGATCCCAAATCCAGGTGTGAAAAACTTGTTGCATCATTCCTAAGAAGACTCATGGCTGTATTAGCTCAAAAGGATGCTTCTACTCAATACCGAGCAAAGGGTCTGAATACTTATGACCATGTGTATTTCAATTTTTCTTTTTTTAATAAATTTGCAAAAATTTCTACATTTCTGTTTTTTTCAGTCAAGATGGGGTGCACAGTGTACATTAATGAGAAAATTTTTTAATTTTTTTGAATTTACCAAATGGCTGCACTGAAACAAAGAGTGAAAAATGTAAAGGGGTCTGAATACTTTCTGTACACACTGTATAGTAGTGGTATACACGGTGTATACAGGAGTATATATTGTAGTGATATACACGGTGTATACAGGAGTATATAGAGCAGTGATATACACAGTGTATACTGGAGTATATATAGCAGTGATATAGTGTATACAGGAGTATATATAGCAGTGATATACCCAGCGTATACAGGAGTATATATAGCAGTGATATACACGGTGTGTTCAGGAGTAAATATAGCAGTGATATACACAATGTATACTGGAGTATATATAGCAGCAATACAGTGTATATGGGAGTATATATAGTAGTAATATACACAGTGTATACAGGAGTATATAAAGCAGTGATACAGTGTATAGTAGTGATATACACGGTGTATACAGGAGTATATATAGCAGTGACACAGTGTATACAGGAGTATACATAGCAGTGATATACACGGTGTATACAGGAGTATATATAGCAGTGATATACACGGCGTATACAGGAGTATATATAGCAGTGATATACACGGCGTATACAGGAGTATATATAGCAGTGATATACACGGTGTATACAGGAGCATATATAGCAGTGATATACATGGCGTATACAGGAGTATATATAGTAGTGATATACACAGTGCATATAGGAGTATATATTGTAGTGATACAGTTAGGTCCATAAATATTTGGACAGAGACAACATTTATCTAATTTTGGTTCTAGAAATTAACACAATGAATTTGAAACAAAACAAATCAGATGCAGTTGAAGTTCAGACTTTCAGCTTTCATTTGAGGGTATCCACATTAAAATTGGATGAAGGGTTTAGGAGTTTCAGCTCCTTAACATGTGCCACCCTGTTTTTAAAGGGACCAAAAGTAATTGAACAATTGACTCCAAGGCTATTTCATGGACAGGTGTGGGCAATCCCTTCATTATATCATTCTCAATTAAGCAGATAAAAGGGCTGGTGTTGATTTGAGGTGTGGTGTTTGCATTTGGAAGGTTTAGCTGTGAAGGAAACATGCGGTCAAAGGAGCTCTCAATGCAGGTGAAACAAGCTATCCTTAAGCTGCAAAAAAACAGAAAAAACCCATCCGAGAAATTGCTACAACTTTAGGAGTGGCAAAATCCACAGTTTGGTACATTCTGAGAAAGAAAGAAAGCACTGGTGAACTCATCAATGCAAAAATACCTGGGCGCCCACGGAAGACAACAGTGGTGGATGATCGCAGAATACTCTCCATGGTGAAGAGAAACCCCTTCACAACAGCCAACCAAGTGAACAACACTCTCCAGGAGGTAGGCGTATCAATATCCAAATCTACCATAAAGAGAAGACTGCATGAAATTAAATACAGAGGGTTCACTGCACGGTGCAAGCCACTCATAAGAATCAAGAATAAAAAGGCTAGGCTGGACTTTGCTAAAAAACATCTAAAAAAGCCAGCACAGTTCTGGAAGAACATTCTTTGGACAGATGAAACCAAGATCAACCTCTACTAGAATGATGGAAAGAGAAAAGTATGGCGAAGGCGTGGTACAGCTCATGATCCAAAGCATACCACATCATCTGTAAAACATGGCGGAAGCAGTGTGATGGCTTGGGCATGCATGGCTGCCAGTGGCACTGGGTCACTAGTGTTTATTGATGATGTGACACAGGACAGAAACAGCCGAATTAATTCTGAGGTATTCAGAGCCATACTGTGTGCTCAGATCCAGCCAAATGCAGCCAGACTGATTGGTCGTCGTTTCATACTACAGATGGACAATGACCCAAAACATAAAGCCAAAGCAACCCAGGAGTTTATTAAAGCAAAGAAGTGGAATATTCTTGAATGGCCAAGTCAGTCACCTGATCTCAACCCAATTGAACATGCATTTCACTTGTTAAAGACTGAACTTCAGACAGAAAGGCCCACAAACAAACAACAACTGAAAACCACCGCGGTGAAGGCCTGGCAGAGCATCAAAAAGAAGGAAACACAGTGTCTGGTGATGTCCATGAGTTCAAGACTTCAGGCAGTCATTGCTAACAAAGGGTTTTCAACCAAGTACTAGAAATGAACATTTTATTTACAATTATTTAATCTGTCCAAATACTTTTGGCCCCTTTAAAAACAGGGTGGCACATGTTAAGGAGCTGAAACTCCTAAACCCTTCATCCAATTTTAATGTGGATACCCTCAAATGAAAGCTGAAAGTCTGAACTTCAACTGCATCTGATTTGTTTTGTTTCAAATTCATTGTGGTAATGTCTAGAACCAAAATTAGATAAATGTTGTCTCTGTCCAAATATTTATGGACCTAACTGTATACACGGTTTACACAGGAGTATATATAGTAGTGATATACACAGTGTAT
>JARQOD010000003.1:401759140-401808813 GCA_033576555.1 Oophaga sylvatica | reverse complement strand
TGCAAAAAAAACACATGGGGGACCCCCAACTATGAAAATAATTTGGGGCGAGGGAACGAAGAAAGAATTTTTGGTAAAATTTTTCTAAGGGGTATGTTGGAGAAACCACATGCTCATAAACTGCAAAATTCACCCCAAAACATGAAACATGGGGCCACAGCTAGGGGGGTTTTTTCAGCTGCGGGGAAGGAGACTTTTTCAATTGAAAAAAAAAGAATCGGCCAAGTACAAAAAATTCTGGATAAAAAACCCCCTCCAGAGTGCTCTGGACCCAATTGGGCCGAAGGTTCACCTTCCAACAAGACAATGACCCTAATCACCACTAAAAAACAAAGTCCATAATCCTTAAATGGAAGAAGTTTGGGACCACCAGAAGTCTTCCTAGACCTGGCCGTCCAGCCAAACTGAGCAATTGTGGGACAAGAGCCTTGGTGAGAGAGGCAAAGAAGAACCCCAAGATCACTGTGGCTTAGCTCCACAGATGCAGTAGGGAGATGGGAGAAAGTTTCACAAAGTCAACTATCACTGCAGCTCTCCACCAGTTGGGTCTTTATGGCAGAGTGGCGCAACAGAAGCCTCTCCTCAGTGCCAGACATATGAAAGCCCACATAGAGTTTGCTAAAAAACACATGAAGGACTCCCAGACTATGAGAAATAAGATTCTCTGGTCTGATGAGACGAAGAAAGAACTTTTTGGTGATAATTCTAAGCGGTATGTATGGAGAAAACCAGGCACTGCTCATCAACTGCAAAATTCAGTCCCAACAGTGAAACATGGTGGCAGCATCATGCTATGGGGGTGTTTTCAGCTGCAGGGACAGGACGACTAGTTTCAATTGAAGGAAAAATGAATGCGGCCAAGTACAGAGAAATTCTGGATGAAAACCTCCTCCAGAGTGCTCTGGACCTCAGACTTGGCCGAAGGTTCACCTTCCAACAAGACAATGACCCTAATCACACAGCTAAAATAACAAAGGAGTGACTTCAGAACAACTCTGTGACCATTCTTGACTGGCCCAGCCAGAGCCCTGACCTAAACCCAATTGAGCATCTCTGGAGAGACCTGAAAATGGCTGTCTACCAACGTTCACCATCCAACCTGACGGAACTGGAGAGGATCTGCAAGAAATAATGGCAGAGGATCCCCAAATCCAGGTGTGAAAAACTTGTTGCATCATTCCTAAGAAGACTCATGGCTGTATTAGCTCAAAAGGATGCTTCTACTCAATACCGAGCAAAGGGTCTGAATACTTATGACCATGTGTATTTCAATTTTTCTTTTTTTAATAAATTTGCAAAAATTTCTACATTTCTGTTTTTTTCAGTCAAGATGGGGTGCACAGTGTACATTAATGAGAAAATTTTTTAATTTTTTTGAATTTACCAAATGGCTGCACTGAAACAAAGAGTGAAAAATGTAAAGGGGTCTGAATACTTTCTGTACACACTGTATAGTAGTGGTATACACGGTGTATACAGGAGTATATATTGTGTGATATACACGGTGTATACAGGAGTATATAGAGCAGTGATATACACAGTGTATACTGGAGTATATATAGCAGTGATATAGTGTATACAGGAGTATATATAGCAGTGATATACCCAGCGTATACAGGAGTATATATAGCAGTGATATACACGGTGTGTTCAGGAGTAAATATAGCAGTGATATACACAATGTATACTGGAGTATATATAGCAGCAATACAGTGTATATGGGAGTATATATAGTAGTAATATACACAGTGTATACAGGAGTATATAAAGCAGTGATACAGTGTATAGTAGTGATATACACGGTGTATACAGGAGTATATATAGCAGTGACACAGTGTATACAGGAGTATACATAGCAGTGATATACACGGTGTATACAGGAGTATATATAGCAGTGATATACACGGCGTATACAGGAGTATATATAGCAGTGATATACACGGCGTATACAGGAGTATATATAGCAGTGATATACACGGTGTATACAGGAGCATATATAGCAGTGATATACATGGCGTATACAGGAGTATATATAGTAGTGATATACACAGTGCATATAGGAGTATATATTGTAGTGATACAGTTAGGTCCATAAATATTTGGACAGAGACAACATTTATCTAATTTTGGTTCTAGAAATTAACACAATGAATTTGAAACAAAACAAATCAGATGCAGTTGAAGTTCAGACTTTCAGCTTTCATTTGAGGGTATCCACATTAAAATTGGATGAAGGGTTTAGGAGTTTCAGCTCCTTAACATGTGCCACCCTGTTTTTAAAGGGACCAAAAGTAATTGAACAATTGACTCCAAGGCTATTTCATGGACAGGTGTGGGCAATCCCTTCATTATATCATTCTCAATTAAGCAGATAAAGGGCTGGTGTTGATTTGAGGTGTGGTGTTTGCATTTGGAAGGTTTAGCTGTGAAGGAAACATGCGGTCAAAGGAGCTCTCAATGCAGGTGAAACAAGCTATCCTTAAGCTGCAAAAAAACAGAAAAAACCCATCCGAGAAATTGCTACAACTTTAGGAGTGGCAAAATCCACAGTTTGGTACATTCTGAGAAAGAAAGAAAGCACTGGTGAACTCATCAATGCAAAAATACCTGGGCGCCCACGGAAGACAACAGTGGTGGATGATCGCAGAATACTCTCCATGGTGAAGAGAAACCCCTTCACAACAGCCAACCAAGTGAACAACACTCTCCAGGAGGTAGGCGTATCAATATCCAAATCTACCATAAAGAGAAGACTGCATGAAATTAAATACAGAGGGTTCACTGCACGGTGCAAGCCACTCATAAGAATCAAGAATAAAAAGGCTAGGCTGGACTTTGCTAAAAAACATCTAAAAAAGCCAGCACAGTTCTGGAAGAACATTCTTTGGACAGATGAAACCAAGATCAACCTCTACTAGAATGATGGAAAGAGAAAAGTATGGCGAAGGCGTGGTACAGCTCATGATCCAAAGCATACCACATCATCTGTAAAACATGGCGGAAGCAGTGTGATGGCTTGGGCATGCATGGCTGCCAGTGGCACTGGGTCACTAGTGTTTATTGATGATGTGACACAGGACAGAAACAGCCGAATTAATTCTGAGGTATTCAGAGCCATACTGTGTGCTCAGATCCAGCCAAATGCAGCCAGACTGATTGGTCGTCGTTTCATACTACAGATGGACAATGACCCAAAACATAAAGCCAAAGCAACCCAGGAGTTTATTAAAGCAAAGAAGTGGAATATTCTTGAATGGCCAAGTCAGTCACCTGATCTCAACCCAATTGAACATGCATTTCACTTGTTAAAGACTGAACTTCAGACAGAAAGGCCCACAAACAAACAACAACTGAAAACCACCGCGGTGAAGGCCTGGCAGAGCATCAAAAAGAAGGAAACACAGTGTCTGGTGATGTCCATGAGTTCAAGACTTCAGGCAGTCATTGCTAACAAAGGGTTTTCAACCAAGTACTAGAAATGAACATTTTATTTACAATTATTTAATCTGTCCAAATACTTTTGGCCCCTTTAAAAACAGGGTGGCACATGTTAAGGAGCTGAAACTCCTAAACCCTTCATCCAATTTTAATGTGGATACCCTCAAATGAAAGCTGAAAGTCTGAACTTCAACTGCATCTGATTTGTTTTGTTTCAAATTCATTGTGGTAATGTCTAGAACCAAAATTAGATAAATGTTGTCTCTGTCCAAATATTTATGGACCTAACTGTATACACGGTTTACACAGGAGTATATATAGTAGTGATATACACAGTGTATACTGGAGTATATATAGCAGTGATACAGTGTATACAGGAGTATATATAGCAGTGATATACACAGTGTATACAGGAGTATATATAGCAGTGATATACACAGTGTATACATAGCAGTAATATACACTCTGTATACAGGAGTACAGGGCCGGCTCCAAGTTTTTATGGGCCCCGGGTGAAAGAGTCTCAGTTGGCCCCTTTAACACAGACCACGATTCATGATGCACAGATACTGCAGAGAAATATGGTATAGTACAATGCCAAACACTTCTCTTCTTCCATTACATGACTGATATCTATTGTAAATTGTCCAATAGCTCAAAAGCTGCCACATCCTCACAGCGCACAGTACAGACTGGACAGTACAGTCCGTCATACAATATTATGGGCATCACATAGTCTCCCCCTCATCACCCATATAATACCCCATGCAGGATGTCACCCCCCCATTCCCCAAATAATGCTCCATACAGAATACTGGACCCAATATAATGCTCCAAACAGAATACTGGAACACATAAATTGCTCCATACAGGATACTGGTCACCATATAATGCTCCATACAAAATATGGAGCTGACCTCTGCACTGTGCTGCGTTCTGCACTGTTACGGCTCAGGAAAGGGCGATGTGGAAAGACTCCCCATTATCATCATCATTGCCTGCCCATTATCATCATCATTGCCTCCCCATCATCATCATTGCCTGCCCATCATCATCATCATTGCCTCCCCATCATCATCATCATCATTGCCTCCCCATCAACATCATCATCATTGCCTCACCATCGTCATCATCATTGCCTCCCCATCAATATCATCATCATTGCCTCCCCATCATATCATCATTGCCTCCCCATCAATATCATTGCCTCCCCATCATCATCATCATCATTGCCTCCCCATCATTATCACCATCATTGCCACCTCACCACCATCACTGCCTCCCCCCACCACCATCACACATACAGCACCACACACAGACAGCACCGCAGCACTCTCTCACATACACACACACAAAGCACCGCACTACATGATACACACACACTGATACACACAGACACACACAGACACCTCACCTGTCCGGCATTAGCGCTCTCTGCCACAGCCGGCCGCTGAATGATGACGTCATTCAGCGGCGCTGCTGTGAGAGGAAGCGCAGGCGCCCTGCAGGCGCCCCCTGGAGCCCGGAGCTGTGGCAGCGGAGGCACGAGGAGAGGTAAGTATTGCGCCGGCTGCTGCCGGGGCCTTGAGCAAGCGGGGGGGGGCCCAGTGGCAGCTCTGGTACCGCTCTCATCCGCTAACGGGCGCCGGGGTGCCCGACGGCGAGTGGGCCCCCCGGCTTGCCCAGGTATGCCGGGTGCTGACGCCGGCCCTGCAGGAGTATGTATAGTAGTGATACGATGTATACAGGAGTATAGTAGTGATACACGGTGTATACAGGAGTATATATAGTAGTGATATACACGGTGTGTTCAGGAGTAAATTTAGCAGTGATATACACAATGTATACTGGAGTATATATAGCAGCAATACAGTGTATATGGGAGTATATATAGTAGTAATATACACAGTGTATACAGGAGTATATAAAGCAGTGATACAGTATATAGCAGTGATATACACGGTGTATACAGGAGTATATATAGCAGTGATATACACGGCATATACAGGAGTATATATAGCAGTGGTATACAGGAGTATATATAGCCGTGATATACACGGTGTATACAGGAGTATATATAGCAGTGGTACAGTGTATATACACTCCCACACATATATAGTGTTGCTTCTGAACATTCTGGGCCCATGGACACTAAAGATCATGGTATATTTTCTCAGACAGTATCTCCAAGTCTGGATATTCAGGGGGCTGCAGACCCTCAGCAGTCAGTGACATTCTGGACTTTTCCTTTGCTGCGGCCTCCAGTATATGTAACTGATTACATAGAGAGAAGCCGAGAACAAGCGATGAGATCACGGGGAGCGACAGCCAGATTACATGAGAACGCCGATGACCGAAAATGCGGCAAGACTCAGTGGGCGCTACGTGTCCATTACAGACTGTCCGTGCCCTGACCCCGCGCTACACCAGGCCGAATTACAGCTCTGTCCAGGGGTGACTGTCTACTAAATCCCCACAGCCGGCTTCTCGAAAATGACCCTGCAATACTTGGCACTGGAGCAAATGTTAAGGAGATGACTTCATCCAAATGTTCCGTTATTTGCCAGGAGTTGTTAACCCTTTGGGAGTTCCACCAATTACAGAAGAGAAGCCAAGATTGATCGAACAAGCAGGAAAGATTCAGATTCTGCTCTTACTGGAGATGAAGATTTCAGATGATTCTTATAGACTCTTATAGTAAAGCTGCACTTGTAGGCAGGGGCGTACATAGAAATCATGGGGCCCCATAGCAAAAGTCTGAATGGGCCCCCCCCAAAAAAAAAAACCCAGAGCCATTGTAAATGTAAAGTGCCAGCACAGTGAGGGGACACATTAAACAAAAAAATGTATTATGCCCCCATAGATTGTGCCCCCATAGATGCTCCATAGATCATGCCCCCATAGATTGTGCCCCCATAGATGCTCCATAGTATAGGCCCTTATGCTGCCGCAGCTGCTGCAACCAAGAAAAAAAAAAGACATACCTCTCGTCGCTGGGGGCCAGGTGCCGGTGTCCTGAGCAGGGGGTGACACCAGGTGCCGATGTCACCGCTCGCTCAGGGCCCCGGCACCTGAGATATTTACCTGTCCTCTCTCCACTGCTGAGTGCCGCTGTCTTCGGGGTCCTCCAGCAGTGAATGATCAGGTAGAGGGCGCGGCGCGCACTAACGACGTCATCGCGCCCTCTGACCTGAACATTGCAGCAAGAAGACGCGAGCAACGGTGGAACGGGACAGGTGCATATTCATGACTGTAATGAGCGGTACCACCTGACCGCTGAACACAGGCGTCGGAGACCGTGGGAAAAGAGCAGGGGCTGCAGAGACCGCGCCGGCGGAAGGGTGAGTATATAGAAGAGCTGCGCTCCCCCTCCCCCGCCGACCCCCTGGTAGTACTGTGTCAGCACAGCTACCCGACCGTCGCAGGCCCCCTCACCTGTCCGGGCCCCATAGCAGCTGCATGGTCTGCTTCATTCACGGTACGCCACTGCTTGTAGGGTCACATGGGTCCGATGTACAATATGACTAAACTGCTAGATACATTACAAGGCCATGTACTGACCTGTATTATAGTCAAGAGCTGCACTCACAATTCTGCTGATTATTGGACACAACACATTAATTTAGTTTTCGGTACATTTAATTACTTGTACAGTGGCTGCAAGATAGACACCAGAGAGCTGTCAATGCTGAGAGATTAAAACTCTGAAACATGCAGAATAGTGAGTGCAGCTCTGGAGAATAATACAGGAGGTAACTTAGGATCAGTAATGTAATGTATGTATACAGTGACTGCGCAAAATGAAGAAAAAAATCCAGCTCCACGATAAAGTGAAAAAGTAGATGACTAAGGGTGCTGCGACACCAGAAACGCGTTGATAACACATTTTTTTGCTGCTATCTATGCTGATACTTTTATCCTCTATGCTTGATATATCAAGTGAATAAAGATCTACTTTTTCACTTTATCGTGGAGCTGGATTTTTTTCTTCATTTTGCCATGTTATACGTCTGACACAATGGTTCCGTGCTCCGATCCCTGGGATGTTATACTGGTGAGCTGGACTTTATCTATTTCTATACAGTGACTGCACAAGCAGAATAGTGAGTGCAGCTCTACTCAGCTGCTGCTCATTGTGCTAATTGAGGGTGTGTTCACTGCTGATCCTGCTCCTGAGCTCCAGAGAACCAACACCTCTCCACCTGGGGACCTGCTCTCTCTCCTACCAGGGGAGGAGTGGGTTTTCTGGGATGAGTGAAGGAGCCAAGTCCCAGGCTTCTGTTTCCCGACAAGGGCCGGCGGGGGGCAGAAGAAACCAGTATCCGGCTTGCACATCAGAAGACCCGGGGGTGAGACGCTCCACCAGGAGTCGCAACAATGTGGCTCCTACTCCCCCCAGGTCTGCGAAGACCCAGAGAAGCCACAAGGCTTCCAACATGGAGGAGAAACCTGCTAGCGTGCAAGATGGCAGTCCTTCAGGAGGAAAGCTGAGTGCTTACGGAGGTGAGGCCGACCTCACTGAGGAAGGTTGGGGGCTGCAGAGACCCTAGGAGTCTGTGTCCACCTATGGCTCCCGGGTCATTAGCCACCTCCGTGAGTATGAAGATGCAAGCAAGACCCTCAGGAGGCGCTGCAGAAATGCCAAAGCTGCAGGTGCCTCCAAACCCAGGAAGAATCATTTCCTGGCGGAGTTAAAAAGACTGAAAGTTGAAATCAATGAGCTTGAAGTGAGAAAAGCTTTCATCAGAGAAAAAAGTGGACCGTTTAAGGAAAAGCTTATGAATGAAAGATTCAGAGCTAAGGCTGATATCAGAGAGCAAACGCAGATGGGGTTGCAGCCTGAGAGCTAGATGGATAATGATGAGGAGGGTGATGACCAGCAAAAAGCCTCACCTGGCGGCCTGCAAAGTCACCCGCAGGCCACGTGCAGCGAGCTCCCTGCTAGACAGGCAGGGTTCTGCTGGCTCTGGGGAGGACAGTGATAACAGCGACCAGGGAGGGGCAATAATGGCAGACATTAAGCTCCTGGAGTCCCCGGAGTGCCTTCAGAACTTCCATCTTGGTGATGATTTACCAGAGGAGGCCCCTGGGGGCCAGAAGAAAAAGGGAAAGAAGACAAAGCCAAAGCTCCAGAAAGCAGTAAGCTATGTATATGCCCCCCTCCCTGTACCACCTGAGTCAGCTGCATGGTTAGCTCGCTGTATAAGCCCCGTTGCTCTGCCCAGCCGGGGTTCTGCTGTGGATCCGGTGCAAAGGCGCGGGGAGAGTACAGAGCATGGTAGTGAGGCGTAGAGCTCCATTCCTGCTTGTAGTAGCAGGGACATAGCAGGAGGTGCATCAGCCAAGAGGCTGGACAATGAGGATGGCCCGGCGGCTGGCGAACGGTCAGGCCACGATACTGTGGCGCGCTCCTCAGTGGGAGGGGGGAGCGGCCCAGTGTTGGGGGCAGCTCTGGTAGCCTCGGCACCCCTGAATGCTGCTGCCGCTGATCACTTAATTGACAAGCGGCGTCAGTGTGAGGGGGTTGTCGGGGCTGGGCATTCCGATCCTCCCAAAGTCCTATTTATATCAGTATCCTGTTGACCAGTGGGGCCTCATAGCAGCAAAAGATCAGCGGCGTCTGATGTCAACTGTTAAACAGCGGAAATTACCAGCTGATGATGCGGAGGGCACACATAAGACCAGGGGTGAGGTCTCCAGTTCTGTGGAGGAGACTGAGTCCCTCGTGCCTGATGATGCAGAGGTCAAAATGTCACCCCCTGTTGTCACTGGTCCAGCAGGAGTGAATGTGGTGGAAGGTATGGATGAGGAAAATTCTTTGTCTAGTGATGTGGTTGCTGGTTTGGTGGAGGGTGAGGGAATTATGGAGGTGGGTAATAGTGACACTGTTGGTGTTGATGTGGTCACTGGTCCGGTTGCCCCCCCCGGTGGGGGCAGAAGCCATCAGGAGTTATGCCACTGTCACCTCCCGGGGAAGTAGGGCGTTCTCCTCGTCTCCGGGCTCTGGGGACGGCATGTTGCAACAGCGTCTCCTAGAGGCTCTAAAGAAGGGGGAGTGATCACTAATGGTAGAGGGTCGAGAGGTTGATCTATCCTTCTGGATAGAGAGGCATGGCCTTGGGGCCTTTCGAGAACAAAAAGGGGGGATGCAATGTGGTCCCTCCCAACAGCCGGGCCGGGTAGTGTGCATAGGAATGTGGTCCGTCTTTGGTGGAGGGGCAGTGATGTGTGTCCTCCAAGTAGTAGGTTGTGGAGCTCCTGCTGAAGATGGGCTTCAAGGCAATTGACATCTATGCCTGAATACATCCCTATTCCACGCCATAGTTTGATGTTAGCTTTGTTCGGCCAGAGGGGCTAAAGCTCTTCTGGTCGAATTATGAGTTGGCAAAAAATGAGCTCAGCTGGCGAGACTTTGCCATTCAGGCAGTGACTCACCAAAACCAAGTCAAGAAAGTGACCGTGATGACTTGTAACAAGTTGCTTTCTTGTTGTGACATCATGACATGGCTTGGCTGATATGGAGAAGTGGTGGAGATGCCAAAGAAAAACCCGTGATGAGTTTGGTATCTGGTCAAACTTAAGCGTTCAGGTGGTACGGTTGCCCACATTCCATCATCTGCCTTCCTGGGTAGGGATCGTATCCAGGTCTTCTACCAGGGGCAACCAAAGATCTGTCACCGGTGTGGCGACCCCAGACGCTTCAGTGCAAACTGCACTGTGCAGAAATGTGCATTGTGTGGGGATATCGGCCATCTTGCTGCATCTTGTGTGGAGATTATGTGCCCCCTGTGTGGTGAGTTAGGTCACACATGCAGCCGTTGTCCTCGCTCCTTCACTAATGAAGTTGTGACCCCGGTGGGAGAAAGCCATAAGGCTGATTCTGCTGGGGAAGGGACTAGCAGGGTTGAGGGAGCAGAGGGGCCAAGGAGGAAAAGCAATAAAAAGACGCCTGCCCAGCTGAGGCGTCTAGACAAGCGCAGACAAGAGAGGGAGCTGGGCAAGCCCCGGACTACTGAGGTGGCCCCTGTCCTGGACGCCAGTCTTGCTGCTGATGCCCTGAGGGATGATGAGTTGGATGAGAACGTAGGGTTGAGCATTCCGATACCGAAACCCGAGCCCGATACCTGAAATCCAATGTAAGTCTATGGGAACAAAATATCTGAATTTTTTACATTCCGATATTTTGTTCCCATAGACTTACATTGGATTTCAGGTATCGGACTCGTGTTTCGGTATCGGAATGCTCAACCCTAATGAGGAGGTCAGAAGGATCCACAGGGACGAAAGTGCCACTGCCTCCGAATCCTCCCATTATGAAAGTATGGATGAGGATAATAAGCAGTGCCTAGAGAACAAGCGGAAACTCGGCACCAAAAAGAAGAGAAAGAAGTGAGATAAGACATCTTCTGACCAAGGTACCTAAGGAAGGAAAACTGACTCCCCTGTGGTTGGTCTTTCTGACCGGTTCCAAGCTCTTGAGAACATCTCTTCCTCTGAGAAGGAAGCTGAGGGTGAGGTTACGGCTTCAGCGGAGCTTACAGGGGTTGCCAAGTCTCCTTCTTCTGGGAATGTAAGGTCGTTGGAAGAAGGGACTGGCCCAGAGTCCGGAGACGAGGAAGATAAAAAGAAAAAACACGAGAGAATGGACACCTCCATGTCATTAAAGAGGGGGAAAGATTCCTCCTCTGAGGCATAGGATAAGTGGAGTGGGAAGAAGAAAGCCATTTAACTCAATCACCAATGATGGCGGTACCCACTCCGTTGATGCTGGCGTCCATTAATGTCGCCAGCATAAAGTCACATACAGGCAGATTTGCGGCCTTTGATTTCCTCAGCCGGGTTGAAGCTGACATTTTCTTTTTGCAAGAGCAGGCTGCCAAACATGGCAGACGTGTTTAAAGCTAGAAGGGAGTGGAGACTCGGGCCCTCCTATTGGTCTCTTGCAGCCAAGTCGTATAGTGGAGTGGCAGTTCTTTTTACGCGCTGGTGGAATGCCAACGGGTTATTGAGTTAGAATTGGAGAGGTGCCTGATCTTAGATGTCCTCATGAAGGGACAAGAGCTCAGGCTCATTAACATCTATGGTCCCCAATCTAATTGGGACCGGATGTGTCTCTTTATGAGGCTGAAGCCCTACTTTTTTACAAGTCGGCAGGTTGTCTTTGGAGTGAACTTCAATACTGTCACGAGGCCCCGAGATAGAGGAGGTTCCAGAGACAAGCTAACATGATAGAGTCGCCCTGAATAGTATAGCTAGTGAGGCTCGCCTGGTGGATGTCCACATTCGGCACACTCCAGGCAACGAGGGATTCACCTATTATAGAGGAAACTGTAGGTCCAGAATAGATAGGTTTTATTTAAAGGAGGAAGCTGTCTCTTCAGCAGTGTCTGTTGTTGAGGTGGAGTTCTCCGACCACTGTTTAATTTTGTTTTCTCTGAATGTTACAGAGACCTTCTGGATGGGAAGAGGCTTTTGGAGGCTCAATTAGTCTCTCTTGGAAGAAGCGGAGATAAGACAGTCCTTTGAGGATTTTCTTCAGAGCCAGGTACCCTTACTGGATCTTTGTAGTAGTAAGTCAGAGTGGTGGGAGATGTTCAAGAAAAGGGTGGCGAGATTCTTCTGCCAGCTCTCAAGCCTCAGGAGTCTGAGCAGGTACTGCCTATATCAGGGTCTGAGGAAGAAACTTGAGCATCTTGTCTTATCTGGAGGTACAGTAGCCGCGAGGAGATCTCCAGAGTGAAATCTTTGCTTATGAGGTGTCAGTACGATAGACACGCATCTTTGGTTTTTGAGAAGGATTACGGGAAGTACCGCTCGCCCGACCCTTACAGAAACTGCAAGATGTTAGTGAATAGTAAAGTGGTTACAGGACTGGTTGACACTACGGGGTCCCTGAGGCGATCCAGATCAGGGACACTGGAGGTTGTCATATCCTTCTACTCGCACCTCTTGGGGAAGAGGGATCTTGATTGGGATGAGATGTCGGCCTTCCTGTCTGAAGCCGTTCCAGAACCAGGGTAGTACCCTCTCTTGACTTTTTGACAGAGATGATCAGGGAACAGGAAGTCGTCCGGTCCAGATGGCTTGACATCTGAATTCTATAAGACCTTTAAGGAAGCTTTGGTTCCCCTCTTGACTGAGGTATTCAATGAGTGTCTTTCCTTGGGCGCTCTGCCGAAGTCAATGAGGAGGTCTGCCCTGATCATCTTGTCAAAGGGTAAGGACCCATCTTGCATTGAGAATTGGCGTCCCATAGCGCTTCTCAATGCAGGCAGGAAGGTTCTGGCAAAGGTACTGTTTAATCGCATGGTGAAATTTGCACCCCGACTCCTTTCGAAGGCCCAGTATTGCTCTGTTTCAGGCCGCAGCACATTTAGTGCTGTGCTCTGTGTCCGAGAGGCAGTGGAGCAGGGTAGGGCTGGTCACTGGCAGGGGTACATGCTGTCACTGGACCAGGCAAAAGCGTTTGATCGGGTAAATCATGAGTACCTCTGGTTTGTCCTGAGATATGGCCTGCCGGGGGGATTTGTTGATTGGCTTAAGACCTTGTACGGTGGGGCAGAGTTTCCCGCTTGTGAACGGTTGGATTGGCAGCTCTTTCAAGGTTGGATCTGGTGTTCGCCAGAGTTGTCCCTTGAGACTGCTGCTATACGTGCTTGCGATTGACCCACTTCTTAGGAGGGTTGAGCTGGACCGTTGGCCGGGATCGGGATGGACCGGGCAGCACCGGAAGCCATTCTGAGGGTGGTGGCGTATGCCAATAATGTCACTGTTTTTGTTTCCTCTCACGAGGAGGCAGGATGGCTGATGTCAGAGGTAGATTGCTACTCGGAGGCATCCGGGTCCAAGATCAACTGGGATAAGTGTGAGAGTCTCTGGCTGGGAGGAGGAGATCCTTCTTCATCTACACCTTCGGCCTGGGACAGCTCATAGAATCACACAGTTTGTGGTATCATCTCTACGCCGATGACACGCAGATCTACCTATCTGGACCCAACATGACCTCCTTACTGACCAAAATCCCACAATGTCTGTCCACTATTTCATCTTTGTTTTCTGCTCGTTTTCTCAAACTGAACATGGACAAACAGAATTCATCATTTTTCCCTATCTCACTCTATCCCTCCACCAGACCTATCCATCACCATCAATGGCTGCTCACTTTCCTCAGTCACGCATGCTCGGTGCCTCGGGGTGATCATCGACTCTGTCCTCTCTTTTAAGCCACATATCCAAGCCCTTGCCTCCTCCTTCCGACTCCAACTCAAAAATATTTCCTGGATCCGTACATTCCTTGACCAAGAAACTTCAAAAAACTTGTGCATGCCCTCATCATCTCCCACCTCCACTATTGCAACCTTCTACTCTCTGGGCTCCCCTCCAGCACTCTGGCACCACTCCAATCTATCCTAAACTCTGCTGCCCGTCTAATCCACCTGTCTCCCCGTTATTCCCCAGCCTCTCCTCTCTGCCAAGCCCTTCACAGGCTTCCTATTGTCCAGAGGCTCCAGTTCAAAACCCTAACTATGACCTACAAAGCCATCCACAACCTGTCTCCTCCATACATCTGTGACATGGTCTCCTGGTATTTACCTACACGCAACCTTCAATCCTCTCAAGACCTCCTTCTCTACTCCCCTCTTTTCTCTTCTTCCCACAACCGCATACAAGACTTCTCTCGCGCATCACCGCTACTCTGGAACTATCTACCCCAACATATCAGACTTTTGCCTACCACGAAAACCTTGAAATATAACCTGAAGACCCACCTCTTCCAGAAAGCCTACAACTTGCAGTGATCCTCAGTCTACTGAACTGCCACATGACCAGCTCTACCCTCTCCTAGTGTATCCTCACCCATCCCCTGTAGACTGTGAGCCCTCGCGGGCAGGGTCCTCTCTCCTTTTGTACTTGAGTGTGCCTTGTACTGCTCATGTTTATTGTACTTGTCTTTGTATGCCCATTTTTCACATGTAAAGCGCCATGGAATAAATGTATATAGTTTTTGTTTTCTATTGTTTATTTTATTTGTTATTATTTTGTTTGGTGACCGGACCAGAAGGTGAAAGTACTTAATATTAGTTATTATTCTGTGTATATGTATAATATGTTTGTGTTAGGAGAGAATGAGCGGCTTTACAAAAAATGTAATGTATGCACACAGTGACTGCACCAGCAGAATAGTGAGTGCAGCACTGGGGTATAATACAGGATGTAACTCAGGATCAGTAATGTATGTACACAGTGACTGTACCAGCAGAATAGTGAATGCAGCTCTGGACTATAATACAGGAGGTAACTCAGGATCAGTAATGTAATGTATGTGCATAATGACTGCACCAGCAGAATAGTGAGTGCAGCTCTGTAGTATAATACAGAATGTAACTCAGGATCAGTAATGTAATGTATGTAAACAGTGACTGCACCAGCAGAATAGTGAGTGCAGCTCTGGGGTAAAATACAGGATGTAACTCAAGATCAGTAATGTAATGTATGTACACAGTGACTACACCAGCAGAATAGTGAGTGCAGCTCAGGAACATTATACAGGATGTACCATATATACCCATGTATAAGCCGAGATTTTCAGCCCATTTTTTAGGGCTGAAAGTCCCCCTCTCGGCTTATACACGGGTCATATACGGGGGTCGGCGGGGGAGGGGGAGTGTCGGATCATACTCACCCCTCCGCCGGCGCGGTCTCTGCAGCACCCCTGCTTTTCCCACGATCTCGGCTCCTTCCTGAAGCGGTCACATGGCACCGCTCATTAAAGTCATGAATATGCATATATTCATGACTTTAATGAGCGGTACCACGTGACCGCTGCAGGACTGAAGCGCTGCGGAGAGCGCCAGGAGAAGAGGAGAGGCTGCAGGGACGCGCGGCGGATGGGTGAGTATAGCTATATTTACCTGTCCCCATGCCACCGTTGAGCGCTGCTCCCTCGGTCCTGGCTGTGAATGATCAGGCAGAGGGGCGCGATGATGTCGTTAGTGCGCGCCCCGCCCCCTGCCAGATCATTCACAGCCAGAGGAGTCAGACCGAGGGAGCAGCGCGCAACGATGCAGAGAGGACAGATAAATATCTCAGGTGCCGGGGTCCTGAGCGAGCGGTGACACCGGCACCTGTACCCCATAGCGCATCGCTGTCACCGCCTGCTCAGGACACCGGCACCTGGCCCCCAGCTACGAGAGGTGAGTATGTCATTTTTTTTTTTTTTTTGCAGCATATGAGGCCTATACTATGGGGCATAATTGTGCAGCATATGGGGCATAATATGGAGCATATGGGGGCATAATATGGAGCATATGGGGGCATAATATGGAACATATGGGGGCATAATCTGGAGCATATGGGGGCATAAGCTGTGGAACATATGGGGGCATAATCTGGAGCATATGGGGGCATAAGCTGTGGAACATATGGGGGCATATAAATGGAGCATATGGGCATAATCTGGAACATATGGGGGCATATTCTGGAGCATATTGGGGCATAAGCTGTGGAACATATGGGGGCATAATCTGGAGCATATGGGGGCATAAGCTGTGGAACATATGGGGGCATAATCTGGAGCATATGGGGCATAAACTGGAACATATTGGGGCATAATCGAGCATATGGGGGCATAAACTGTGGAACATATGGGGGCATAATATGGAGCATATGGGGACATAATCTGTGGAACATATGGGCATAATCTGGAGCATATTGGGCATAATCTGTGGAGCATCATATGGGGGCATAATCATTTTTCACCCTAGGCTTATACACGAGTCAATAAGTTTTCCCAGTTTTTTGTGGCAAAATTAGGGGGGTCGGCTTATACACGGGTCGGTATATACATGAGTATATACGGTAACTCAGGATCAGTAATGTAATGTGTGTACATAGTGACTGCACTAGCAGAATAGTGAGTGTAGCTCTGGAGTATACAGTGGGTACGGAAAGTATTCAGACCCCTTTAAATTGTTCACATTTTGTTTCATTTGGTAAATTCAGAAAAGTTCATTTTTTTCTCATTAATGTACACTCTGCACCCCATCTTGACTGAAAAAAAACAGAAATATAGAAATTTTTGCAAATTTATTAAAAAAAGAAAAACTGAAATATCACATGGTCATAAGTATTCAGACCCTTTGCTCAGACACTCATATTTAAGTCACATGCTGTCCATTTCCTTGTGATCTTCCTTGAGATGGTTCTACTTCTTCATTGGAGTCCGGCTGTGTTTAATTGAACTGATAGGTCTTGATTTGCAAAGGCACACACCTGTCTATATAACAGCTCACAGTGCATATCAGACCAAATGAGAATCATGAGGTCAAAGGAACTGGCCAAGGAGCTCAGAGACAGAATTGTGGCAAGGCACAGATCTGGCTAAAGTTACGAAAGAATTTCTGCAGTACTCAAGGTTCCTAAGAGCACAGTGGCCTCTATAATCCTTAAATGGAAGAAGTTTGGGACCACCAGAAATCTTCCTAGACCTGGCTGTCCAGCCAAACTGAGCAATCATGGGAGAAGAGCCTTGGTAAAGAAGAACCCCAGATCACTGTGGCTGAGCTCCACAGATGCAGTAGGGAGATGGGAGAAAGTTCCAATATGTCAACTATCACTGCAACCTTCCACTAGTTGGGCCTTTATGGCAGAGTGGCCCGACGGAAGCCTCTTCTCAGTGCCAGACTTATGAAAGCCTGCATAGAGTTTGCTAAAAAACACATGAAGGACTCCCAGACTATGAGAAATAAGATTCTCTTGTCTGATGAGACGAAGATAGAACTTTTTGGTGATAATTCTAAGCGGTATGTGTGGCGAAAACGAGGAACTGCTCATCACCTGCCCACGATAATCCCAACAGTGAAACATGGTGGTGGCAACATCATGCTATGGGGGTGTTGGAGATATGGGAAAATGATATCTAAATGATATAATTTTGATTTCTGATGGAATTCCCCTTCAAGATAAAGTTTGGCCCAGAAATACGTGCTTCAGACCACTCAGCCCCCCTCCCTTGGCATTCATTCCCCAAGGCGATAAAAAGCAATGCAATGTTTTCCTTTAATTAAACTCCAGGAACAAGCTCTTTGAAGCTCTGTGCACATCAGTTAACACAAGGGTGTGAGATCTCATGCAGCCACAGCCAAAGTGGATTAATTTGTCTAACTCAGGCACCACAGGTCACAGCAAGGCTCTGAGGTATTGAATCTGGAAAATGACCTATAATAACAGAATGCAATATCTCTGAGACTAGCCGAGCACATAATCTGAATCGGCATTCCTTCCCCCACACGCCCGTGCCCGGTAGCCACCTGTTGCACTCTGTGTTATTGAGTTACAAAGCACAGCTACCAGAAATTACATACGGTAGGCATATTTAGTCTCTATGTGCAGATAATATCCAGCAGAATCCAGTGGCACCTCTGTCATTCCATTCAGAGCTTCGGGCGGAATTTTATGAGCCTCAATGGTTCTGGACAGAAAACCATATTCTCAAATGGGAGGAGAGAGGCTGCACAAGCCCAGTGGTGGGCACAGAGTGTGGGAGGGAGCAGCCTAGGAGATATAAGGCAGTCCCTCATTTTGGACTCAGTTTTCTACTGGCAGGAGACTCCGTTACCTGACGCAGCCAAGAAAGCACGTAACTAAGATTTGGACCTGTGATCCATCAGCTCCTCCCTGTGGTCTCATGCTACATAATACGGTAATTGTAATCTATCTATATCCTACCCTTGTAATGCACTCCTGACTGTAAACTTGTTCTTGTATATATGCCTGTATTTTTCCAGTGCGCCTTTTCGGCAATTTAATATAAAATTAATCTTGGGCTACTCTTTTATCTCGATTCACGAGGCCCCACGTCCACATGCTCAGTTGGTTATATTATACGCTACCCTAGGGACGGTTTCTGACCCAATATAAGTCTGTTGTCGGACGGGGCTTGTATATCGAACAAGGAACTGGTGGCAGTGGTAGTGTGTTAGTGAGGAACTCTGACAGTGATGGTCGGGAGGTTTATATATATATGTCCCCAGCCTGAACTGATATATACCCCCCTCAATGGGAGCGCCTCAATAACTCATACCTATAAGTGAAGCCTCTCCAGCAACTATTTGCCCTCGTTGCAGTTCCCTGACTGACCAGAGGCAAGTGGTGGCGCCAGAGAGCCGATCCCTGCTTGGTCCTTCTCTCCCCCAGAGGTGAGCGAAGTCAACACCCCCATCCCCTGTGCATTCCATTACAGATTGGTGGCAGAGCGGTGGGATCGAGATAATAGTGTGCGTGGGATCCCTACTCCCAGACTCTAAGGACTAACATCAGTAGTTTTTGCTGCTAGGGTCTTAAGATAAGCTCAGCACTAGACAGTCTGAGTGCAAGTGCTGTAGAAGTGTAGGTGCTCGGGTTGCCGCTGTGTCCGTGAGCGAGGGCTGAAAAGACTGGCTGCAAGCACTTGAAGCCGGACTAGAATGATGGCCGTGGAGCTAGCCTGTAATGCGGAGAATGACTGTACTGATTCTGACGAAGTGGTAAACCGGGGGGGGTCCCGCCCGGCCCCCCCAAGAGCGTCTCGCCGCAAGTATATTACCCTGCCGCGGGAGAGCGCCCTCCTGCTGCCCTTCTCCATGGACAGCTCAGACCGGAGGCCCTCTTTCAAGCTGCCTTGTCAAGTCTCAATGCGGGGTGCGAGGAAGCCTCCGCAGCCCTCCTGAACACAGCAGAATTGGCAGAGCGAGAAGCGGCAGAACGCCATGCGGCTGCAGAGCTGGAGGTGGCAGAATGCCAAGCAGAGTGGAGCGCGAGGCGATGGAACGCCATGAATCTGCAGAACGACAGCATTAGCTGGAGTTGGCTTGGCAGGGTCTCCTACCGCCCACAACAGCACCTCCAGAATTCAAGACAGCCAAGGTTCGAGCCGAGGACTTCCGCTTGCTGGAGAAGGACGGAGACCTGGATTCTTTTCTGCGGAACTTTAAGCGGACTTGCCGACAGCACCATCTGGCCTCGGATCAGTGGGCCAAGTACCTGACCCCTCGTTTGAGGGGTAAGTCTCTGGAAATTTTAGGGGACTTACCTGCCGGGGCGGAACAGGACTATGAGAGCATCAAACAGGCCCTGATCCAGCAGGTCAACCTCACTCCGGAGTCTTACCGCAGGAAGTTCCGGAGCCTGCAAAAGGGCCCCAAGGATACTTGGGCAGACCACGTGCTGGGCCTCCTGTGAGCTGCAGAGCACTGGACCAAGGGTCTGGAGCTCACCACTGGCCAGGAGATCCAGGAAGCGTTTGTTACGGAGCAATTCTTGTGGAACTGCCTAGAGGATCTCCAGCAGTACCACCGTGATCGGAAACCAAAGGGTGCCGCTGCTACAGCCGCCCTGGCAGATGAATATGCCAATAACTGGGCCCTTAAAGCCAAGCGGGCCGCCCACAGCATCTGGAGAAGGGGTAACACTCACCCTGCCCCTGTTTCCCCAGCCCTAGAATGCATGAGGTGCACCCATCTTCTTCCCTCTCCAAGCCAGGGGTAGAACCCAGGAGGTGTCACCTCTGCAACCAATGCAGACACTTCAGGGCTATGTGTCCCCAGTGCCACAAGGCCCCGTCCTCATCCCCAAAACCATCCCCTTTCATGTGTGTGGGTGAGGGTGGTGGGAGGTCCCGTGACATTCACCATAAACCACACCATTGCTATGGGACTGTGGGACACCGAGATGACCCTCGTGCAGCCTGAGATGGTGTCCCCCCAGGACTTGATACTCGGAAAATGCCTCGCCGTCTCCGGGATTGGAGGTGTCGAACCGGCGCTGCCCATCGTCAGGGTTCATCTGGATTGGGGCAGCGGGAGGGGAATGAGGGAGGTGGGAGTGTAGGCAAATATTCCCGCGAATGTTTTACTTGGGACAGATTTGGGGTGGCTAGTGTCACGGTATGTGGCAACTGAGACCCCAAGTCCTGGTCCCCCACTGTGTCTTGATTTGTCTACAGCTAGTAATGTTGTAAGTTTATTGCCTGTCCCTTCTGCGTCAAGGAGGAGGTGGGAGCTGAGAGTCACTCCTGTGCTGAGAGGACACATGCAGCTTGTGTAGATGAAATGGAGCCAGAAGACACAATAAGGTGTGAGAATGCCCCCAGATGTGAAGAGACAGTGTGCTCTGATGGGAGAGGTAGGGGGCAGGTAGCTGCATGGCCAGAACCAGAGTTGGTGGGAGGGGCTGCCGCAGGTATTGTAGGGCCCCTAGATGAGTCCAAACTGCTGGATTCTGCGCAGCTACAGGAAGGGGAACGTGCCAATGGGGTTGGGGCTGTCACAGGAGAGGTGGAGCTTCCATGTAAGGCCCCGGGGCTGGAGGTTCCCACACCCGGAATGCCAGGAGACCAGGTTGGTCCAACTGACTCGGCGACTTGTGTGGAAGCCAAGGGGAGGCAAGCAATACCCAGGGTTACAGTGGTCGTGGCCGCTGTAACCAGGAGTGGGAGTACTGGAGCCCAAGGAGCCTCACGGAGTTCCGATGGCCTTCCTCCTTCCAACCAAGTGACAGCTGAGCTAGAGGGAGGCCTGTAGACAGGTCCCAGGGAACTGACAAGACGTGGCAGTTTTGTCCATTCTGGCCACGTCTAGTCAGGGGTTTCAGGCAGTGTTGGAAGCCGACGACAACCTGAAGGCCCTTAAGGAGCAGGCGGCACAGCCTTTCACGGACTCAGACCTCGAACTAGTGTAAGGTTCTAGCAGGTACGCGGGATGCAGTGACGGACAGGAGGCATAGCAAGGGTTAACAGGTTTATTTACAGGGGAATACTTCACGCAGGGATGAAAAAGGTAATACAAGTATAACAACAATACAATGAGCAAATGAGATTTCCAAGGTAAAGAATAACGGTTCTGGTAACAACAGTTCCCATAATGAAGTTGTGTCAGAAGCTCCGTAGACTCCTGCTGGGAACCCAATGGTGCCAGCAATGACTGGCGCGGTGTCCTTACTAATGGGATCCAGCAAACAACAATACGCCGTCTTCTGGTGACAGCGGTCGGTCTCCGGTACCTTTCGCTGCCCCTAGTCCATATACTGTAGTGGCAAAACAACGATGAGGGCGACAGTCCTGTAAGAGCCCAGCGTGACTCTACTAACATAAGCTGACAAAGTCAGGTAACAAGTGTCTGTGCTGATATTCACTAACACAGTCGGGGTGTAAATAACAGACACGCTCCCGGTCTCTTTCAGGCGGCACGCGCGCGCGGTACTCACGATCCCTAAGTAACTGGCACCTGGCTTTATGGCGGTCACCAGACACTCTGCACGTCTCTCTCTCTGGTCCCCACAGTTGGCGGCTGGAGACTCTGGTCTGCGTGGTGCTGGTGCTCCCGGCCAGAGCACTCCTCTCTGTGGCTGATGCAACACCCCGCTCAGCTCTGACCTGTGTGCACGGCTCTGCTCTGCACGACTCTCACTCTCCAGATTGCTGCTGAGCACACTACTCCCCTCAACGCAGCAGTCCCCGTCCTTCAGGCCTGTCGCAGCACTCACTGGTGGGGAAGCAGAGCGCGCTCCTCACCGCTCTGCGCTGGCACCACACTGCCTTGCTTCTCGCACTTTCTCCCTGCTGCTCGCTCCTTTCAGGCTCTCCCCGCCTCCCTTGGTAAGGAGGAAGATCCATGTCACTCAGGCTTCCCCCAGGCTGCGAGTGAGGGTCCGCCTCCTTCAAGCTTCCCCCCGGAAAGAGTGGATGCAGCCTCTCAATTTCCGGACCCGGCACGCAGGTACCTTCTGTCTCTTCATCCCCTCTAAACTCTCCCTCTCCTTTAGCTCGCCATTCCAAGGGCGAGAATTCTTCATATTCCTCCTGAAGTGGGACAGATGACCACAGTTCGACCATATTTTGCCAAAAAAAATCGTCCTGTGCACTCCTTAGAGAAGAATCTTCAGCATGGTAACACGAAGTGCTCGGAAGTTCAGGAAGAGTGGGTGAGAACGGGAGTCCGTCTGGGTTCCATGGAGCAGCAATCTTTGGGGCCTGTTCCTCTTCTGAGTCAACAGCTGTAGGAAGAGATGTCTCAGGTGTACTTTGCTTCTCTTCTTTTTGGTTGGGACCCCTTGAGCTAGCGAGCAGCAAACTTTCCATTTCAGGGAACAGAGCAAGCAGTTCTTCCTCCTCACAAGCTTGAACCGTGGAAGCGGGCATTTCGGAGACACTTGGCTCTCTCTCTTCTTCAGGCTGAGTCTCACAGACGAAACCTTCGGAACCAAATTGGAGCTTTACCAGACTCGCCTCCACACGCCTGACCAATGCAGACATCTCTCCGTCGACAGTGGACACTGTCTCCCTTTTTTTTCGGCGTCCGACGTTGTGTCTTTGTCTGGCCCTGGGTGCAGCTCCTCTCCTCTTACCATATCATTTTTCCCAGGGGCGACGTTCTCTCCAATTAGCAGGACCTTCGGAGGGATGAACGGATCTTCTCCGTCGTCTGTCTCGGGTAGGGCAACTTCTGAACAGGTGTCCCATTCTTCCACACGTCCAACACCCACCTCTGCGCCTGTCTGGTGGGTGCTTCGGTCTAGATCGCCGGCCTCTCCGGGAAGCATGCCTCCTCTGCATTCATTCTTCACTCTACAGCCTGGAAGCAAATTTTGAGGCGACTGCTGGGATACTTTCTATGCTCCGCACCTCTCCTCTAACTTCTTTCTCCTTTTGCTGCGAGTTACCTTGGGGTATGGCATTGGACTCTTAAGACAGCAGTAAGAGCTTCCTTCAGGCTTCCAATTTCTTCCCATATTTTCAGCATTCCTTGCCGCAAGTCGCGGGACCACTTCGGCTCTTCCTCGTTTGGGGTGGATACCTCGCAGCTCTGGACAATCCATATCGAGGGCTGCGATCCCCTGCTCCTGCTCACCTATGCGCGCCTCTGCCCCAATGTCTGCAAAAGTCATGCATGGGTTAGCTCGCAGGCACTCACGCAAAGCCCCCCCAAGCAGCGCATCTCTAATGCCCATCACTAACTGGTCTCACAGCACTATGTCAGGGGGTCCTACGCCGTCCTTCCTCAGTATTACCGCATGGATCTCCTGTAACACGTTCATGTACTGCGTCACCGTCTCCCCCTCCCTTTGGACGCGGTGGAAGAAACGCATACGCAACTCTCCTATGTCTAAGGGGTCTCCGTGCATTTCCTCCAATATCAGCAACACCTTGTCGAACGTGTCCCGTTCTCTGGGGGGGTCGTAGCATGACGGAATCCCTTGCCTCTCCATCCAGAGCCATCATGGCAACTTCCGCCTCTAATGCAGGAGTCATGGGGTACATCCTCATCATCCCTTTCCCTCTCAGTCCAGTTCCATAACATAACATTGCTCCCTGTAAACTTGGGGAGATTACTCAAAACTATCACCAGGGGTATACTGGCCCTTGGAGCTCCCCCAACCGCTTGGTCTGCCACCTTTGCATCTGGAGACTGCATCCTGCCGACTAAGCCAAGTGTAAGGTTCTAGCAGGTACGCGGGATGCAGTGAGGGACGGGAGGCAGAGCAAGGGTTAACAGGTTTATTTAGAGGGGAATAGTCCACGCAGAGAGGAAAAAGGTAATACAAGTATAACAACAGTACAATGAGCAAAGGAGATTTCCAAGGTAAAGAATAACGGTTCTGGTAACAACAGTTCCCGTAAACAAGTTGTGTCAGAAGCTCCGTAGACTATAACTCCTGCTGGGACTCAATAACGACTGGAGTGGAGCGATATCCTTACTAATGGGGTCCAGCAAACAACAATACCTCGTCTTCTGGTGACAGCGTTGGTCTCCGGTACCTTCCGCTGCCCCTAGTCCATATACTGTAGTGGCTAAACAACAATGAAGGCCACAGTCCTGTACGAGCCCTGCATAACTCTACTAACATAAGCTGACAAAGTCAAGTCACAATTGTCTGGGCCAATATTCACTAACACAGTCGGGGTGTAAATAAAGGACACGCTCCCGGTCTCTTTAACGAGGCACGTGTGCAGTACTCACAATCCCGAAGCAACTGGTACCTGGCTTTATGGCGATCACCAGATACACTCTGCATGTCTCTCTGGTCCCTGCAGTTGGCAGCGGGAGACGCTGGTCTGCATGACGCTGGTGCTCCCAGCCAGAGCACTCCTCTCTGTGGCTGCTGTAACATCCGGCTCAGCTCTGACCTGTGTGCACGGCTCTGCTCTGCACGACTTTCGCTCTCTGGATTGCTGCTGAGCACACTACTCCCCTCAACGCAGCAGTCCCCGTCATTCAGGCCTGCCGCAGCACTCGCTGGTGGGGGAAGCAGAGCAAGGTCCTCACCACACTGCGCTAGGACCACACTGCCCTGCTTCGCGCGCTTTCTCCCTCTTTTTCTCTGCTGCGTGCGTTTTTCAGGCTCTCCCCACCCCCCTTGGTAAGGAGGAAGGTCCAGCTCACTCAGGCTTTCCACAGGCTGCGAGTGAAGTTCCGCCTCCTTCAAGCTTCCCCGGGAACAGTGGATGCAGCCTCTCAAGTTCCGGACCTGGCACGCAGGTACCTCCTGTCTCTTCGTCCCCCTACACTGGTGGTCTGGGACCATGGACGGCTGTACCGGGTGTCTGTTCAGCAAGAGTCACCAGAGGCGTGGCCTAAGGACCGACAGTTAGTGGTACCCTATCCGTTCCAGATGGAGTTGTTGCGGATCGCACATGAGGTTCTGAAGGCCAAACACTTAGGGATCGACGATATGACCAAGGTCAGGCTAGCCCAGCATTTATACTGGCCTAAAATGGGGGCCGATGTGGCTGCCTACTGTCGTTCGTGTGACACCTGTCAGAGAGTGGGGAAGGCAGGGCGGCACCCCAAAGCCACACTGGTGCCATTGCCCATCATTGACGAGCATTTCAGGAGGTTGGCTGTGGATCTCATCGGACTGCTGTCCGTTCCCAGCCGCTCCGAGAAACGCTACATGCTGACGGTAGTAGATTATGCCACCCAGTACCCAGAAGCGGTAGCCTTGTCGTCCACTCAGGCCGAAAAGGTGGCAATTGTTTTACTGGAGATTTTTCTCCAGAGTGGGATTTCCCCAGGAAATGCTCACTGACCAAGGGATCCAGTTCATATCGCAACTGATGGAGTCCCTTTGTAAGCAAATACAGGTGCAACATCTGGTGGCCAGCCCGTACCATCCGCAGACTAATGGTCTGTGTGAGCGGTTTAATGGCACCCTCAAGCAGATGCTTAGGATGTTGATTGACTCCAACGGGGAGAGCCTGGTGAAGGGTTTCTCCCACACCTACTCTTTGCCTACTGGGAGGCTCTACAGGTGGTTCGCCCCCTTCGAGCTCCTGTATGGGCGGCGTGTACGAGGGCCCCTTGCTCAGGTGAAAGAGGCATGGGAAGGAGACTTGGCCACCCCTGGAGTGTCAGATGTTGAATACGTCGTGCGCTTCCGGGACAAAATGACAGCCTTGTCGCGCCAGGTGCAGGACAATATGGCCCAGGCTCAGGCTGACCAGAAGCATTGCTACGACCAGAACGCTTGTGAAAGGACCTACCAGTTGGGTAGGTCAGAAAGTGTGGGTACTGGTCCCCGTACCACAGGACAAGCTTCAGGCAGACTGGGAGGGCCCATACCTCGTGCTCCAGCGGCTCAATGACGTCACGTACCTGTTCACCATAGACCACGCCCGTGGAAGGAGGAAGGCCTTCCATGTGAACATGATGAAGGCCCATCATGAGCGGGAGGCCTGCGCCCTCCCTGTGTGCAACCTACCCGAGGAAGGAGAGGCCGAAACCCTTCTGGATCTGCTCACTCAAGCCAAGGTGAGTTGATCCATTGAGGACGTAGTGGGTGGCCACCAGCTCTCCGAGGACTAACGGTCCCAGCTTGCGGATACGATACGCCCCTTCCGGGAGCTATTCAGCAGCCTTCATGGAAGGACCAAGTTGGCTGTCTATCACGTGGACACTGGGGATCACCCCCGATCCGGCGGTCAGCATATCGGTCTCTCTCGAGGTGCAGCAGCAGATGTGCCAGGAGATTTATGAAATGCTGAAGCTGGGGGTGATCCAGGCATTCAACAGCGCGTGGGCATCGCCCATAGTCCTCGTCCCCAAAAAAGGACCAAATAACCCAGTTCTGCGTGGACTACCGGGGGCTCAATAATGTCAAGGTCACCGATGCGTTACCTTTGCAACGCATTGATGACCTGCTCAATCAGTTGGCCCTGGCTTCGTACCTGACCATCATGGATCTGAGCCGGGGATATTGGCAGATCCCTCTGACCCCTGAGGCCCGTGAGCACTCTGTCTTTATCACCCCGTTTGGACCGTACGAGTCCACCGTGATGCCATTCAGCATGAAGAATGCCCTTGCCACTTTTCAGCAGACGGTCAACACGCTGCTCCAGGGACTTGAATGGTACGTGGCTGCATACCTGGATGATATTGCCATCTTCAGTCCCACATGGGAGGATCACCTAGAGCATCTGACCCAGGTGCTTAGGCGGATCCACGGGGCAGGTTTGACTATCAAGCCAGAAAAGTGCCAGCTGGGCATGAGCGAGGTCCTCTACCTGTGTCACGGGGTAGGCAGGGGGGTTCTAAAGCAACAACCCAGGAAGGTGGATGCCATCGCATCTTGGCCACCCCCAGGACCAAGAAACAGATGATCAATGCAAAGTGAATAATCATGTGCACAGCCGTATAGGAGTATCTGAGTAGGTTCCCACACCATATAAATATAGCAAATAAACTCAGAACTCAACTTCAGTAGAGTGATGATTTTTAATCGTGTCCACAGTAATAACAGAAACGTTTCGGTCCTGAACTTGGACCTTCATCAGTCACTGTGTGGTTATAGAAAAAGTAAAATAAAGTAAAATAAAAGGATTTTACAAAAGGGAAACAAAGTATGTACAACAATAGTAATAAATCTTGGTCAAACGAAAATAACAGTTCATGAGTATGCTGTAATTCAGGAGCATAACTAGATCAAAAATTGAGGACGGATGTGATGCGAGAGTAATAGGTAATAAAACATACCATAGACTACTGTGAGTAGGTGGACCCAGCAAAAAGAGGGGCTATGCCCGGAATATCTGTATAATGATATAATAGGCATAGTGAGACAATGTGGCTAAGTAAAAGGATCAGTGATAAGTGAGAGATGAACCTACCAGGTTTAAATTCTGTTCGATATAGGTGATCAAATATGGCAGCGGTTACCTGGAGAAAAGCAGGTGGAACATGAGCAGAGTGCGGTACTGAGCGGTATTCCATGAAGGATATACTGGATAGCGAGTAACTAACCTGGGGGGTCCCGGTGGAGCAAAAATGTGCCTGCGGTGGACGCGGTATCCGCCGCTAGTCCGTGCATGTAGTGAATGCAATTGTGCAGGCTAAATAAAGGGAAGAGGCGGGACTATGTAGCTATGGTGCCTATCAGGCGGCTCCAGCTCAGAACAGGAAGTGACGTGGCAGGAAGTGAATGGCCGTGCGTGTCACTGTCAGGTGATTTATTCCAGTGGATAGCCAGCATTCTCCTAGGTCTTAAAGAGCGGTGCTGTGAGAGGAGGCATTTTGTAAAGTAGAAACAGGTAGTGCGGATATCAAAGTAAGGTGTCCGGCATGTGAGGAAACATGTTCAAAAGGCTAGTATAGGCGGCAGAAAGGAAATATTTGTTAGTCCTTATATTATTAAGGCGGTATTATATCATAGCAGAAAAAAGATTCATACATAAGTTATGTTCTATATATGTAGGTATGTCATGATGGTTTTATCCCGAACCATTCAACAGGGACATAAAAATTGCATAGATAGTAGAAATATAGTAACCACTTGAACACTTAGTACATTTACTTAATTATGATGTCACACATTTTTAACCTATGGGTGAGAAACAGATATGGAGTCAATGGACAGCGGTTCTAAATACAAAGTTGAGATATATAAGAGCTTATATACACACAGCAGAGGTATAAGTTGATAAACAGCCACAATTGGTATGAAGGGAATACAGATATTGTATGTGACAAGTAGGTTACGTAAAAGATAATAGATCATAATCCCTATTTAGTCCTTTAGGAGATAAGGTATCCAGGGTGTGTATCCAGTAGGCCTCACGGCGTTTTAATTGTCGTATACGGTCACCACCTCTCCTTGGTTGTGGTACTTGTTCCAGGACCTGGAACCTCAGTTGAGCTATGGTATGACCCTGGGTTAAGAAATGATGTGGTATAGGGAGAAGTGTATTCTTACACCTGATTGTGGACTTGTGTTTGGATATACGGTCCTTAACGGGTTGGGTTGTCTCCCCCACATACAATAATCCACAGGGACATTTAATGACATAGATGACAAAAGGAGTGTCGCATGTGAAAAAACCTCTAACTTTGTATGCTTTGCCTGTGTGGGGGTGATGAATAATTTCACCCTTTAGTACGTTACTGCATTGTGTGCAGTTTAAGCAAGGAAAAGTGCCCAATTTGGGTCTTTTGAGGAATCTCTGTGTTCCCTTAGGTTTAGTTGGGCCCAAATCCGCTCTAATTAAAGTGTCCTTGAGATTGGGTGGACGGCGAAAGCAAGGAAGAAATGGTTTTGCGAACTCAGAGATGTCTGGATGTGCCGTATGTAGGAGGGGCCAGTGTTTCCGAATAGATTTGTGCAGTATATAAGCAAAAGGATGGTATGAGTGTACAAAGGCTATTCTGCCCTTAGTGTCCTGTTTCTCATGAGTATGGGGTGTGAGGGATGAGTCCAAAACTTTTTGTGGGTAACCCCTATCTCTGAACTTTGAATTCATCTCAGATAGGCGGACCTCCTGAGTGGCTTGGTTAGAGACAATCTTGCGTACACGGTGAAACTGAGACTTCGGAATGGATTTTTTCATGGCAGTGGGATGGAAGCTGTTGAAATGGAGTAGGCTATTGCGGTCGGTGGGTTTGACAAAGAGGTCTGAACTTAGATAGCCCTCAGTATCTTTCATGATTAAGGTATCTAGGAAATTCATTTTGGACGGGTCCTGGGAAATTGTGAAACTCAGCCCTGGCCATGAGTTATTTAAGAAATCATGGAAATTGATAGGGACTCTAACGTGCCCCCCCATATGCAAAAGATATCGTCTATGTAGCGTTTCCACGTTATGACATTATCTTTGAAGAGAGAGCAGGTGTATATGGTTGTCTCCTCAAAATGAGCCATATAACAGTTAGCATAGGGGGGCGCTACGTTCGAGCCCATTGCGGTCCCACGTATTTGTAAAAAGAAGTCATCCTGAAATAGAAATAGTTTTTATTGAGTACTGTGGAAAGGAGGTCTATACACAGATTAATTTAATTAATTTAATGCTGATGAGACCTCGAGCATTCTAGCTCAAACCACCCTTTCTAGCGACTTCCTCAAGGCCCTCCAAGGGAGACCCGTGGACGTGATCTGGAAAGAGAACTCCGCCACCGCACTAACCTAGAGCTACACTGCGCCACTCTCACGGAGTACGTACGTGTACAGAGGATCCCGCGTGGTTTAAGGGTGCCTCTCCGTCCCACTCTCTTTTCTGATTCTTCCGAATTTTGTCACAAATATGAACAAATTCTTAATAAATGTTCTTTCGATTTAATGCTTCTAACCATAGAGCATCTACAAAAGGCGATTCACACCAGCACCGAACAAGTCCACTCTATTGAGGCCCAATTAGCCTCAACAGGTACACCAGAGGAAGTCTCTTCTTTGAAAACTCAAATCAACAGCAACATTGTACTTCATAGAAAGGACATTGAGGACCGCAAGAGACACAAATTCGCTAGAGACCAGGAGGACTACGATTTAGATCGCGTCTACAAGTGGCGTGACAGACCTCCCACATGGCATCCTTACTCCAGACCAGGACAAAGATCCTCCACCGGTGCTTCTACTTCAGGCTCAGAACAAGACCGTGGCAGCTCCTCCTCAATCCCAACGACTTTTTTAGGACAACGAAGGAGACCACAACGAAGAAGAGGACCAGACGGGGGCACAGACCGCAGGGGCAATCACAATCAAATACGGACTACCCGGTCCCAGGTACGTGCCCCCTCGTCGTTAATATCTCGTCACGGACTCTAAGTATAGCGGAATATAACGTCCTTCAGAAAGGACTATCCTTTTGTCCATCTTACAAGTACAGGACATTTGAACTGGAGATGGACCTTCAACGGTTCTTCCGCTCACTTAGACTTAAGGCCTATTTTTCTAAACCTCCAACAAACACAGGCACTCCTTCTCACTCCATAGAGGATGCAGACCGACTTTCTGCCTCCACCTTAGGCCTCAGATCTAAGAGCCACTTCAGACCACCACTGGGCTCAAATGGTTTAGAGACATTCATTGATTTCATTCAATCTTCATTTCTTAGTCTGAAAACAGACATAGAAAAAGGTAAACTACACTATCCTGCCAATTTACCAGCGGTTGACCACCATGCCATCAAATCTCTACAAGAAGACTCCAATATCATTATAAAACCCGCTGATAAAAAGGGGGGGCCATAGTTGTTATGGACCGGTCCTATTACATCACTGAGGCCCTTCATCAACTTAGTGACAACACTGTATACCAGAAGCTACCCCATGATCCCACAAGCACTATCAGATCCCACATAGAGGGGATACTCCAACGATATAGTGATTTAGGAACTTTAGACAAAAAAACTCAGGACTTTCTCATCTCCCAAAACCCAGTCATACCGGTATTTTACATATTACCGAAAATCCACAAAAACCTTCAACAACCTCCTGGCAGACCCATAGTTGCCGCCTCAGATTCCATACTTTCACCAATTGCAATTTACTTAGAAAAGATTCTTACTCCACTAACCAAACTCAGTCAATCTTTTCTTTTGGACACAGGCTCTTTTTTGGACATCATCCATTCCATTGGTCAAGTCCCTAGAGACTCCCTACTAGTCACTTTTGACGTGAAGGATCTCTATACCTCCATACCTCACGCACAGGGCATTCGATCGGTCCAACGCCTATTGGAAACATCTGACCTTAACACAACACAAATTAATCTGTGTATAGACCTCCTTTCCACAGTACTCAATAAAAACTATTTTCTATTTCAGGATGACTTCTTTTTACAAATACGCGGGACCGCAATGGGCTCGAACGTAGCGCCCCCCTATGCTAACTGTTATATGGCTCATTTTGAGGAGACAACCATATACACCTGCTCTCTCTTCAAAGATAATGTCATAACGTGGAAACGCTACATAGACGATATCTTTTGCATATGGGGGGGCACGTTAGAGTCCCTATCAATTTTCCATGATTTCTTAAATAACTCATGGCCAGGGCTGAGTTTCACAATTTCCCAGGACCCGTTCAAAATGAATTTCCTAGATACCTTAATCATGAAAGATACTGAGGGCTATCTAAGTTCAGACCTCTTTGTCAAACCCACCGACCGCAATAGCCTACTCCATTTCAACAGCTTCCATCCCACTGCCATGAAAAAATCCATTCCGAAGTCTCAGTTTCACCGTGTACGCAAGATTGTCTCTAACCAAGCCACTCAGGAGGTCCGCCTATCTGAGATGAATTCAAAGTTCAGAGATAGGGGTTACCCACAAAAAGTTTTGGACTCATCCCTCACACCCCATACTCATGAGAAACAGGACACTAAGGGCAGAATAGCCTTTGTACACTCATACCATCCTTTTGCTTATATACTGCACAAATCTATTCGGAAACACTGGCCCCTCCTACATACGGCACATCCAGACATCTCTGAGTTCGCAAAACCATTTCTTCCTTGCTTTCGCCGTCCACCCAATCTCAAGGACACTTTAATTAGAGCGGATTTGGGCCCAACTAAACCTAAGGGAACACAGAGATTCCTCAAAAGACCCAAATTGGGCACTTTTCCTTGCTTAAACTGCACACAATGCAGTAACGTACTAAAGGGTGAAATTATTCATCACCCCCACACAGGCAAAGCATACAAAGTTAGAGGTTTTTTCACATGCGACACTCCTTTTGTCATCTATGTCATTAAATGTCCCTGTGGATTATTGTATGTGGGGGAGACAACCCAACCCGTTAAGGACCGTATATCCAAACACAAGTCCACAATCAGGTGTAAGAATACACTTCTCCCTATACCACATAATTTCTTAACCCAGGGTCATACCATAGCTCAACTGAGGTTCCAGGTCCTGGAACAAGTACCACAACCAAGGAGAGGTGGTGACCGTATACGACAATTAAAACGCCGTGAGGCCTACTGGATACACACCCTGGATACCTTATCTCCTAAAGGACTAAATAGGGATTATGATCTATTATCTTTTACGTAACCTACTTGTCACATACAATATCTGTATTCCCTTCATACCAATTGTGGCTGTTTATCAACTTATACCTCTGCTGTGTGTATATAAGCTCTTATATATCTCAACTTTGTATTTAGAACCGCTGTCCATTGACTCCATATCTGTTTCTCACCCATAGGTTAAAAATGTGTGACATCATAATTAAGTAAATGTACTAAGTGTTCAAGTGGTTACTATATTTCTACTATCTATGCAATTTTTATGTCCCTGTTGAATGGTTCGGGATAAAACCATCATGACGATACCTACATATATAGAACATAACTTATGTATGAATCTTTTTTCTGCTATGATATAATACCGCCTTAATAATATAAGGACTAACAAATATTTCCTTTCTGCCGCCTATACTAGCCTTTTGAACATGTTTCCTCACATGCCGGACACCTTACTTTGATATCCGCACTACCTGTTTCTACTTTACAAAATGCCTCCTCTCACAGCACCGCTCTTTAAGACCTAGGAGAATGCTGGCTATCCACTGGAATAAATCACCTGACAGTGACACGCACGGCCATTCACTTCCTGCCACGTCACTTCCTGTTCTGAGCTGGAGCCGCCTGATAGGCACCATAGCTACATAGTCCCGCCTCTTCCCTTTATTTAGCCTGCACAATTGCATTCACTACATGCACGGACTAGCGGCGGATACCGCGTCCACCGCAGGCACATTTTTGCTCCACCGGGACCCCCCAGGTTAGTTACTCGCTATCCAGTATATCCTTCATGGAATACCGCTCAGTACCGCACTCTGCTCATGTTCCACCTGCTTTTCTCCAGGTAACCGCTGCCATATTTGATCACCTATATCGAACAGAATTTAAACCTGGTAGGTTTATCTCTCACTTATCACTGATCCTTTTACTTAGCCACATTGTCTCACTATGCCTATTATATCATTATACAGATATTCCGGGCATAGCCCCTCTTTTTGCTGGGTCCACCTACTCACAGTAGTCTATGGTATGTTTTATTACCTATTACTCTCGCATCACATCCGTCCTCAATTTTTGATCTAGTTATGCTCCTGAATTACAGCATACTCATGAACTGTTATTTTCGTTTGACCAAGATTTATTACTATTGTTGTACATACTTTGTTTCCCTTTTGTAAAATCCTTTTATTTTACTTTATTTTACTTTTTCTATAACCACACAGTGACTGATGAAGGTCCAAGTTCAGGACCGAAACGTTTCTGTTATTACTGTGGACACGATTAAAAATCATCACTCTACTGAAGTTGAGTTCTGAGTTTATTTGCTACAAGAAACAGATGATGTCCTTCCTGGGGACCGCTGGGTACTATAGGAGGTTTGTTCCACACTATACCACCCTGGCCAAGCCCCTGACAGACCTCACCAAGGAAAAGCTGCCGCTCGCGGTAGACTGGTCAGTCACCTGCGAGACGGCTTTTCAGGCACTCAAGACCGCTCTCTCCAGCTTTCCAATACTATAAGCTGCTGACTTTGAGCGGCCGTTTGCAGTACAGACTGACGCCAGTGACTTTGGCCTCGATGCCGTGCTCAGCCATGTCAACCCCACGGGCCAGGAGCATCCAGTCCTGTACCTGAGCATTAAGCTATTGCTGAAAGAGGTGGCCTACTCCATGATGGAAAAGGTACGCCTGACAATTGTATGGGCCCTGCCGCATCTGCAGCCCTACTTGTATGGGCACCCCTTCTTCGTGGAGATGAACCACAACCCCCTCAACTGGTTGCACATGGTCTCTGGGACAAATGGGAGGTTGCTGCGTTGGAGTCTGGAGCTCCAGCAGTAACACTTCTCCATTCTTCACAAAAGGGTCCACAACCATGGCAACGCTGATGGGCTGACTCTGCAAGGAGAAATTGCGGGAGTGCGCTCGGGGAAACACAGGAATGTGATGCCCCCTAGCGCCCTCTAAAGGGGGGAGGTGTGAGATATGGGAAAAATATATCTAAATGATATCATTTTGATTTCTGATGGAATTCCCCATCAAAATAAAGTTTGGCCCAAAAATACTTGCCTCAGAACGCTCAGCCCCCTCCCTTGACATGCATTCCCCAAGGCCATAAAAAGCAATGCAATGTTTTCCTTTAATTAAACTCCGGGAGCAAGCTCTTTGAAGCTGTGTGCCCAGCAGCTAACACAAGGTGAGCTCTTGTTCAGCTACAGTCAAACTGGATTCCTTTGTCTAACTCAGATACCACAGGTCACAGCAAGGATCTGAGGTATTGAATCTGGAAAATGACCTATAATAACAGAATTCAATATCTCTGAGACTAGCCGAGCACATAATTGGAATTGGCATTCCTTCCCCCACATGCCTGTACCCGGCAGCCACCTGTAGCACTCTGCGTTATTGAGTTAAAAAGCACAGCTACCAGGAATTACATACGGTAGGCATATTTAGTCTCTATGCGCAGATAAAATCCAGCAGAATCCAGTGGTACTGCTGCCATTCCATTCAGAGCTTAGGGCGGAAAGTTATGAGCCTCCACGGTTCTGGACAGAAAACCATACTCTCAGATATAGAAGGAGAGAAGCTGCACAAGCCCAGGGGTGGGCACAGAGTGTGGGAGGGAGCAGCCTAGGAAATATAAGACAGTTTCTTATTTTGGACTCAGTTTTCTACTGGCAGGAGGCTCTGTTACCTGACACTGCCAGGAAAGCACGTAACTAAGATTTGGACCTGTGATCCATCAGCACCTCCCTGTGGTAACATGCTACATAGCACGGTTATTGTAACCTATCTTTACCCTACCCTTGTACTGCACTCCTGACTGTAAACTTGTATATAAGCCTGTTGTCGGACGGGGCTTGTATATCGAACGAGGAACTGGTGGCAGTGGTACTGTGCTAGTGAGGAACTCTGACAGTGACGGACGGGAGGTTTATATATATGTACCCAGCCTGGACTGGTGATATATATCCCCCCCTCACTGGGAGCACCTCAATATCTCTTACCTATAAGAGAAGCCTCTCCGGCAACTATTTGCCCTCGGTGCAGTTCCCTGACTGACCAGAGGCAAGTGATGGCACCAGAGAGCTGATCCCTGCTGGGTCCTTCTCTCCCCTCCCCAGAGGTGAGCTAAGTAGACACCCCCTTCCCCTGTGCAATCCGTCACAGGGTGTTTTTCAGCTGCAGGGACAGGACGACTGGTTGCAATTGAAGGAAGCATGAATGTGGCCAAGTACAGAGATATCCTGGATGAACACCTCTTCCAGACTTTGCCGAAGGTTCACCTTCCGACAAGACAATGACCCTAAGCACACAGCTAAAATAACAAAGGAGTGGCTTCAGAACAACTCTGTGACCATTCTTGACTGGCCCAGCTAGAGCCCTGACCTAAACCCAATTGAGCATCTCTGGAGACCTGAAAATGGCTGTCCACAAACGTTCACCATCCAACCTGACGGAACTGGAAAGGCTCTGCAAGGAAGAATGGCAGAGGATCCCCAAATCCAGGTGTGAAAAACTTGCTTCTACTCAATACTGAGCAAAGGGTCTGAATACTTATGACCATGTAATATTTAATTTTTTCTTTTTTAATACATTTGCAAAAATTTCTACATTTCTGTATTTTTTTAGTCAAGATGGGGTGCAGAGTGTACATTAATGAGAAAAAAATGAACTTTTTTGAATTTACCAAATGGCTGCAATGAAACAAAGAGTGAAAAATGTAAAGGGGTCTGAAACTTTCAGTACCCACTGTAATACAGGATGTAACCCTCTGCATATAACTACCAGCCCTTCTACCAAATGTTTGGATAATTAACTGCTGGACTTTGTTTCTAAGCATCAAGCCAAGCTCATTCCTGCAATAACAAATAGTTATCTACTTTAATGTCATAATCAATGCTTATGAAAGCACACTGGCTGGAAACACAACTTCCTGCAGATTTAAGGGGCGTTGCAAGCCTGTATTCAGTATGGGGAGTGCTCTCAGCCACCTGTACTGTGCACCCAGAGAACTTAACAGTATGCACTCTGCAAAAAGCGCTCTGCATATTAAGTTTTGACTGCAGCCTGAACCCTGCATGTAGAGTGCTCAAAGCCACCTGTATGCTCCTTGCAGTCTTCGGAGAAATCACTGCTGCCGGCAATCTGCACCCAGAGAGTTCATAGCAGTCTGCATTATGTACATGGTGTACTTATAGCAAGCTGCATTATGCATGCTGATTATTCACAGTTGCTTGCAGTCTGTAACTTCTCAGTCTTGATGTTATCAACACACTGCAGAGCTAGTCTTGTCAAATTGGGTGCTGCACAACTATACACACAGTGATAAATCTTCAACAACTACAGGCCTTAACTCTGCTCTTGCAGAACTAAAGGAAAGTTATATAGCTATTCGTGGGAGGTTTTCTAGTGACTCTTTGTTGTGTGGCCATTATGGGGAGGTTATCTGGTGGCTCTTGGTTGTGTGGCCATTCACTGGAGATTTCTGGTGGCTCTTGGTTGTGTCGCCATTTACTGGAGATTTTCTGATGACTCTTGGTTGTATTGTGACCATTATCGGTAGGTTTTCTGGTGGCTCTTATTTGAGTGGCCATTCACAAGACTTTTCTGGTGTCTCTTGGTTATCTGGCCATTCATGGGAGGTTTTCTGGTGGTTCTTGGTTATGCGGCCATTAACTGGAGCTTTTCTGATGGCTGTTAGTTATGTGGCCATTCATGGGAGGTTTTCTGATGGCAGTTGGTCAAGTGGCCATTCACTGGAGGTGTCTGTTGACTCTTAGTTATGTGGCCATTCACTGGAGGTTTTCTGGTGGCTCTTAGTTATGTGGCCATTCACTGGAGGTTTTCTGGTGGTTCTTAGTAATGTGGCCAATCAGAGGAGGTTTTCTGGTGGCTCTTAGTTATGTGGCCATTCACTGGAGGTTTTTGGAGGCTCTTAGTTATGTGGCCATTCACGGAAGGTTTTATGATGGTAATTGGTTATGTGGCCATTCATTGGATGTTTCTCTTATCTCTTGGTTATGTGGCCATTCACTGGAGGTTTTTTGGCAGCTGTAGGTCATGTGGAAGTTGTAGATGTGCCAAATGTTGAAGCACCACATGTTTTGCTGGTCCTAAAACATTTTGTTTGTGAAAGAGAACCAATAGCTTTTTAGCAAGTCAGTTGTGACAACCTGGGCTCCACAGTCCAGAGAGGAGGATCCTGGTGCAGGATGACCTCATATATGCTTGTCTGGATTGATGTGCAGAGAATGCCAGTCTCAAAGATACTAGTCACCAAATAAGTCAGGCTCTTACTGGATCATTCCACATGGCTGTCACGCTATTGCCCCAAAAACTATGACACAATCAATAAACATTGGCGGCTGGCAGAACCCAGTCCTCGAAGTGAAATATTTTCCATTGTAAAGTCCTGAAAACTTGAACGGCAGGTGTTGTGCACCAGGATGCCAGACGTGAACGACTCTACAGGAGCGTGTTTGTTTCAGTGTTCAGCTATGAATGAAAGAGGTCAGTGCACACCTTAGCGTAGACATTGGCCTCTGTGTAAATAAAGGAAGCCTTAGTATGTCCTGGGAGGGTCCATTGGGGGCCGATGACTGTTCCTGTGGTAATCTCATCATGGCTGCCTATGTGGCTCATATGTCTTTTCTACTCTGTAGTCAGTCAATTTCTGCAACACATCCACCCTCCTACCCGTCCATAGACTAGGAGCTAAACTAATGAAGAATTCCGCTCTTGCCGCTGTCCCAGTGGGCAGTCATAACAGATGAATTATCAAGACCTCTGTGTAAGAACAGAGGAGACCCTAGTACCGCACAATGCAGGTTCACTGCAAGAAAGCTTTGGTTCTCGATGCTTTCTGTAGAATCCTCTTCTTGACTTTGGCAGAAACTCAAACTGCGAGGTATGAGCAGCGCCTTATAGGTTTGACTCTGGCTGCGATATATGCCCAATGTCCAATCAGTGGGGCCAGGAACGCTGCCGATCACTGCAGAAAAGAAGCTGCTGTGCTAGCTAAGCATGGAGTCATTCCTCTACTATCCACTCTGCTTTCCAGTACGCGAGGCGTAATAGAAAATATAATGTTAGGAATATCACATTAGGATAAGTCATTCACATGGCTAACTCTGCACAAAGGCCATAAAATTGGTGAAGTCTTATTACAGGCCGAGAGATACTCAGAACCAAGGGGGGAAATCGCTGGGACGACAGAGGGGTAATTCCTGACGTCTTGGCCTGGCGAATCCCAGGTTTAAATAATGGGCAGATGGTCCTATGTAGCCATGCTGGACATCCCCCATTGACTATAGGATGGGATGATGGAAAAAACGAGCTATTAAATATGCAGTGTGCTTATTACTCCGCGCCAGATTCAGTCCTGCAATTTCACTATTTAAATATAAGCCGTCCTGGAACCTGAAGTCCAGAATCAGGCCTACAATAGATGGGCTAAAGGATGGAGAGGTGCTGACATGTTGGGTCGGCTGAGCTGAGTGTGATCCAGAAACCTTCTCTATTCCGGGAAACAGCAGACTTCAGACAAATGCTGAAGGCATTCCTGTTATTTTCCCGTTTTTTATAACTTTTTGCTTCTTTGTGTGTCCTCTTACATTGAGTGAGAGCAGATGTATTAACCCTTGGAGTCACACTCCATGTCACATGTTTAGACATGGCGAGCTGCGCCTGTATCAGTCTGTCTGTGGGCAGATACCGGTGGTTACCATCAATGTTTCATTAGTGGGACCACAACACCATGAACGCATCTGATCATTGCAAAGAATAGGCAATTATACATTGTGTCACTAAATGATCTATAACCCCCAATGTTCTGTACTGAGGAATCATCCGGCCCTGGTATAAGAACTATTATAGGGTTGGCCATTATGACCTCTTGTGGTCGGCATTACACAGTTTGATTGCTCTAACTGTAAGGCTAAGTGCACACGTTCAGGATTATTTGCGTTTTTTTCGTGTTTTTTCGCGGGAAAAAACGCGTCAAAAACGCATGAATTAAGCATCCTATCATTTAGAATGAATTCCGCAATTCATCGCGGAAAATCTAGCAACATGTTCATTAATTTCGCGGAATTCTAGCGTTTTTCCCGCTATATTATTGACCTAGAAAGTTCAGGGAAAAATCGCGGTAAAAACGCGTCAAATCCACACAAAAAACGCGCAAAATCGCGTTTTTTACCGCGAAAAAAAGTCAGTTTTTGCTCAGGAATATTCTGCAAACATTCCTGAACGTGTGCACTTAGCCTTAAAAACCCTTTCCTGTTTATCTGTGAGAATCGCCATTCTTCCACCCGTAATAAGTAATCAGTGCCGCCTGGTCCTCAGTATGGTCTATGGAAGAAATAAGTCCTGTGCCGTCCTCTGTACTTCATGACTAAGAGTGCTGCGACACCAGAAACGCGTTGATAACGCATTTTTTTGCTGCTATCTATGCTGATACTTTTATCCTCTATGCTTGATATATCAAGTGAATAAAGATCTACTTTTTCACTTTGTCGTGGAGCTGCATTTTTTTCTTCATTTTGTCCTCTGTACTGACCACACATATATTATACATGTAAATGAGATCTCCTCTGAGGCGTCTTTTCTAAACTAAACAAGCGCAACCTCTCATTAAATGGGAAGCCTCCATCCTGTGTAATATAGGAGAGGCCTCCATCCCGTGTAATATAGGAGAGGCCTCCATCCTGTGTAATATAGTAGAGGCCTCCATCCCGTGTAGTATAGGAGAGTCCTCTATCCCATGTAATATAGGAGAGGCCTCCATCCCTTGTAATATAGGAGAGGCCTCCATCCCGTGTAATATAGGAGAGGCCTCCATCCCGTGTAATATAGGAGAGTCCTCTATCCCATGTAATGTAGGAGAGGCCTCCATCCCTTGTAATATAGGAGAGGCCTCCATCCCGTGTAATATAGGAGAGGCCTCCATCCCGTGTAATATAGGAGAGTCCTCCATCCCTTGTAATATAGGAGAGGCCTCCATCCCGTGTAATATAGGAGAGGCCTCCATCCAGTTTAATATAGGAGATCTCCATCCTTTGTAATAAAGGAGAGGCCTCCATCCTGTGTAATATAGGAGAGGCCTCCATCCTGTGTAATATAAGAGAGGCCTACATAGTTTGGTGTCATTAGCAAAGAATAAGAATAAGACTGCCAATTTACTCTCAATCCCATCCACAAGGTCATTAATAAAGAGGTTAAAAAGAATTGGTTCTAGCACAGATCGCTGTGGTCCCCACTGCTCACAGTACAGATCCCTGTGGTCTCCATTGCTCCCAGTACAGATCCCTGTGGTCCCCATTGCTCCCAGTACAGGTCCCTGCAGTCCACACTGCTCCCAGTACAGATCCCTGCAGTCCCCACTGCTCCTGGTACAGATCCCTGCGGTCCCCACTGCTCCCTGTACAGATCCCTGCAGGCCCCACTGGTGCCTGTACAGATCCCTACGGTCCCTGTGAAACGGGGGCCAGGGCAGTTGTAGTCGTGGCTAACGGTGTCCCTTCTGTAGTGCACCTGGTGGTCCTCTTACTTGTAAATCAGGGTCCACTCCAGGCTGCTGGGGCTTCCTTCCTTTAAGCACCACACAATTACAGTCAGACTTCATGTCCATTTTCAATAAAACACCTTTACTCAGCTCATCCAATTCAGTCACAGAAACAGCACAAGATTCTTCGCAGAATATCACCATTCTGTTCCTTGTACTGTCCCTCATTCCTCCAGGAATATAGCAGGGTCGTACCGTCTCCTCCGGTACCTGCAGCTTCCTGACTGGTCAGACTAACCCACTTCAGGAGTACCCCACCCGCTTCCCTCTCCGAAGGTGAAGTCGAAGGATGGCTCTTCCAATCCTTACCAGGTCGTAGACCTCAGACGTTAAGGGTTGTTTCCACGAAGTTAGCTACTACTATTCTGATAATGCCCAGTATTCCTTCACTACCTTGTGACTATCAGCTCCCAGGTCCTGGACAGCTGGGCTCCTTTGCTTAAACGTTTTCAGAGATGACTGCAATACACAATAAATACATTATATGACATATGAAATATACCAGGGATGTATGCATTGAGTACAGGGCATTAAACTGGCCTCCGTACACCCCTTACACACCTCCCTCCTTAAAACATGGTCGTCCTTGACCATATAATGCAGGTAGAACACCACTTTAATATAAAACACATTTTTTTAAAACATAATTAACCGCAAAAAAGTCCTTTTCTTCTACAGTACAGACCAAAAGTTTGGACACACCTTCTCCTTCAAAGATTTTTCTGTATTTTCATGACTATGAAAATTGTACATTCACACTGAAGGCATCAAAACTATGAATTAACACATGTGGAATTATATACTTAACAAAAAAGTGGAAAACAACTGAAAATATGTCTTATATTCTAGGTTCTTCAAAGTAGCCACCTTTTGCTTTGATTACTGATTTGCACACTCTTGGCATTCTCTTGATGAGCTTCAAGAGGTAGTCACCGGAAATGGTTTTCACTTCACAGGTGTGCCCTGTCAGGTTTAATAAGTGGGATTTCGGGCCTTACAAATGGGGTTGGGACCATCAGTTGTGTTGTGCAGAAGTCTGATGGATACACAGCTGATAGTCCTACTGAATAGACTGTTATAATTTGTATTATGGCAAGAAAAAAGCAGCTAAGTAAAGAAAAACGAGTGGCCATCATTACTTTAAGAAATGAAGTTCAGTCAGTCCGAAAAATTGGGAAAACTTTGAAAGTGTCCCCAAGTGCAGTTGCAAAAACCATCAAGCATACCTCCCAACTTTTGAAGATGGGAAAGAGGGACGGAGGTTGCGGCGCGCTGTGTGCGCCGTGGCAAATTTTAGGCCACGCCCCTGGCCACACCCATTTCACAACTAATCACACCCATGTCCACGCCCCAACTACACCCATTTAGCCCTGCTGATCACACTGACTGGTACTGAGGGCACAGTGGCTGGCATTATGGGATCAGTGGCTGGTACTGTGGGCACACTGACTGGTACTTAGGAAAAGAAAGAAAGAGCAGAGTTTTAAAGTGCTCCTCGGGGCTCCGCCGTGTACTCCTGTGTCCACGGGGAAAGTAAGCTGCCAGCCGGGACAGCGGGGCAGACCCTCTCTCAAAATCGGGACTGTTGGGAGGTATGAATGCTCCCCACCATACACCTTGTACACGCACGGCTCCGTACACCTCGCGCACACACGGTTCCACTCCGTACACCTCGCACACACGGCTCTGCTACATCCACACTGTAAATCCCTCCTGCTCCTTCAAAATTGGGACTGTCCCGCTAGTTCTGTGGCAGTTGGGAGGTATGAATGCACCCCACCATACACCTTGTACACGCATGGCTCCGCACACCTCATACACACACGGTTCCCCTCTGTACACCTCGCGCACACACTGCTCCGCTCCGTACACACGGCTCCACTCCGTACACACGGCTCCACTCCGTACACCTCGCGCACACATGGCTCCACTCAGTACACACACGGCTTCACTCCATAAACCTCGTACATACGCAGCCACGCTCCGTAAACCTTGTACACATGTGGCTTTGCACCATACACCTCGTACACATGAGGTTCCGCTCCGTACACCTCGTACACATGCGGTTCCGCTCTGTACACCTCGTACACATGCGGTTCCGCTCCGTACACCTCGTACACACGCGGTTACGCTTCATACACACGCAGCTCCACTTCTCTACACCCCGTACACACACGGCTCTGCTCCATACACACACGGCTCTGCTCCATACACACACGGCTCAGCTCTGCTCCATACACACACGGCTCAAGCACGGAGCCCTGTGTGTACAGAGATGAGCGGCTCAGCTCCGTACACACACTGCACTGCTACAGCCACCTCGTACACACACAGCACTGCTCCGTACACCTCGTACACACACAGCTACGCTCTATACACTTTTCACACACGGCTCCGCTCCGTACACCTCATACACACACGGCTCTGCTACATCCACACTGGAAATCCCTCCTGACCCCTCACATAAACTTACCCTCAGCCAGCACCATGACAACCAGCACAGCTCAGCACAGCAGACTTGCACACGGAGGAGCCTGGCCATGTGACACCCAACTCCTCCCCTCCTGTGACCTCATCACAGGTCCTGTGTGCACAGAGGAAAGCTCAGCAGGTCATTGCTCTGCTGTGAGAAGCTAAAGTGCAGCGCTGGAAGGGCAACTATAGGGTGTATGGGGGGCTTGGCGGCTCAGCTCACTGCGGGACACATGGTGTCCCGCCGGGACAGCGGGAGGAGGGGGTCATAATCAAGACTGTCCCGGTCAATTCGGGACGGTTGGGAGGTATGATCAAGCGCTACAAAGAAACTGGCTCACATGAGGACTGCCCCAGGAAAGGAAGACCAAGAGTCACCTCTGCTTCTGAGGATAAGTTTATCCGAGTCACCAGCCTCAGAAATCGCAGGTTAACAGCAGCTCAGATTAGAGACCAGGTCAATGTCACACAGAGTTCTAGCAGCAGACACATCTCTTCAACAATTGTTAAGAGGGACTTTATGCAGCAGGCCATCATGGTAAAATAGCTGCTAGGAAACCACTGCTAAGGACAGGCAACAAGCAGAAGAGACTTGTTTGGGCTAAACAACACAAGGAATGGACATTAGACCAGTGGAAATCTGTGCTTTGGTCTGATGAGTCCAAATTTGAGATCTTTGCTTCCAACCACCGTCTTTGTGCGACGCAGAAAAGGTGAACGGATGGACTCCACATGCCTGATTCCCACCGTGAAGCATGGAGGAGGAGGTGTGATGGTGTGTGGGTGCTTTGCTGGTGACACTGTAGGGGATTTATTCAAAATTGAAGGCATACTGAACCAGCATGGCTACCACAGCATCTTGCAGCGCCATGCTATTCCATCCGATCCATTCCATTTATTTTTCAACAGGACAATGACCCCAAACACACCTCCAGTCTGTGTAAGGGCTATTTGACCAAGAAGGAGAGTGATGGGGTGCTACGCCAGATGAACTGGCCTCCACAGTCACCAGACCTGAACCCAATCGAGATGGTTTGGGGTGAGCTGGACCGCAGAGTGAAGGCAAAATGGCCAACAAGTGCTAAGCATCTCTGGGAACTCCTTCAAGACTGTTGGAAGACCATTTCCGGTGACTACCTCTTGAAGCTCATCAAGAGAATGCCAAGAGTGTGCAAAGCAGTCATCAAAGCAAAAGGTGGCTACTTTGAAGAACCTAGAATATAAGACATATTTTCAGTTGTTTCACACTTTTTTTGTTAAGTATATAATTCCACATGTGTTAATTCATAGTTTTGATGCCTTCAGTGTGAATGCACAATTTTCATAGTCATGAAAATACAGAAAAAGCTTTGAATGAGAAGGTGTGTCCAAACTTTTGGTCTGTACTGTACATAAGAGTCGATTGGGTTTTTTTTACGTTCACCACTGGCATTTTGGCCAGCAATATGCTTTAGACAGGCACTTGGTCACAGTCCTCCATGACCCGGCACGATCCTCGGGTCCTCCAGTTAGCACTACAAGTTCAATTGGCTCTGGTCCCTTGTGTTTCTAGGACCCGAGCATGTACACAGTTCACAGTCCCAGCAGCTACAGTCCACATTATACTGACACGAATCCTCCTGGACAAGTTCTTCCCCCTCCCTCCTTTGCATGGAGTACGGCCCTGTAATGCATGTGTGCTGCTCTTTCCTAGGGATAAAATTCAGGTTATACATAAACTAAAGCACAGTCCTTTGCAGCAGCCACATACAGTCCGTTTTCAGTCCAAGAGCACGTAACCCCTCAGGATTAAAGTTCATGCAATCCAGTAGGGGAGGTGCAACGTGCACAAAAGAACTGGGATTGCGAAAAACAATGCTCAACGTTCAACCGTGGCCCGTACCGGCCACACTGCACCTGTCTCTGGTGCTACAGGGCTCCTTTGCCCACAGGGACGCAGAACAATCCCGTTTTCTTATTCAGGTGCCACAAGCACAACGCCTCCTTCAGGCTCAGTCATTGTCCTACACCGGGCTCCGCGCCTGTGCTCCAGCAGGTGACAGTAGTTCTCTGGGCATGATAGGGCCACCGCCACCGCAAAGTACCCCTGGGGTCCGTCCTCTTTAACCCTGTTGTTCTGTTCGGGTCATAGTGACCCATAGATAATTTGTGAGGCCCTGTAGATTTTTTTCTATAAGTTTCTAAAACTTGATTTTATTTGACTTTTCCTCATTTGGGGGGACCTATCTATGAGTATTTTTTTTTGGGGGGGGTGGGTTACTTTTTGCTACACGTTGATTTGTACACTTGTCGTGTTCGGGTTATAGTGACCCGACATCATTTTTTACAGCTGTGAGGTCATATTTTCAGTGAAATAAAGGAGTTATAACCTCAGTTGGGTCTATTTATTGCATATACTATTGTATATCAATTTTTTTATTTCCTAAATTATTTCAATGGGGTCGTACACGAGCTCTGCCGGGTGTATGCATTGAGATCTGCGCACCATAAAAATGGCTTTATATTGATTATTTTTGGTGCACAGTCTATACTAAAATGTAGAGCGCATCCAGAGAGATCACTAGGTGTGCACTATATGTGTATATTCTGCGCAGAACGGACTGCGCAGAACGCGCTGTGTAAGAGGGCCTTATTTTGTAAAGCTGAGCTATAAAGGCCTGCAAATGATTTTTTTTTTGCTAAGTAAGTCTGTCTTTCTGGCTTATCTCCTTGGAAAATCACTTGTTAGGCCGTATATTGAGCAAAGAAAGGTAACACCCAGAACGGAAGGAGCAGCAGGCCTTGTGCAGAGCATCCAGCAACATGCTCAGGAAACTGAAACCATGGCCTCCACAAGCACTTCTAACCCCATGGCCTCTACCAGCGGTGCTTCCAGAATAAAAAGAAAAGGTGCAGCTATTGCCCTTATTCTTGTGATAATAAAACAAGTATTACATGTTCTGGATGCAAAAAAATCTTATGCAAAGCCCATGTTTATTGTTCTTCATGCAAGAATACATAAATTAATATTACCATGTAAATATGTTCAAATTGAAGTGTTTATTATCTTTAATTTTTTTTCACAAAATGTTTGATTTGCTTGTTTTGGTTTTTTTTTTTACCACATATGTGTAGTTTGCTATTTTTCGTTTTGCTTATTACTAAGTTTTTTCGGAATAAAAAAACAAAAATAAAGATTTCAATTTCATTTTTCTTTTTTTTTTTTTTATTTCCAAACATGAGCCCATACAGTCTAGTAAGCAAAAGGTATAAAAATAATTGAGTTAGAGTATCTAAAATCAAGATTTAATAAACCGGGTCATAGTGACCCAGGAGAAATACAAGTGTATAGTACATGGGAACAGAAAAGCAGGGTTAAGGAAGGTGACCCGATCTCCTTCCCTCAGGGGCCTCTGGAATTTCACAAAGCTGGCGTTGACGTAGACTTTATCATGGGTATAGTCTTCCCGGATGAAGCGATACCCGTGAGACGGGCAGGTATGCACCAGCAAGCTGCTGGTCCACCGTCCTGCCATCGCGCCCCCTCCTGGTCAGCGCAGCTCTGCCCAAATCTCCTCCCTTTTTTTCCCTTCAATCACCTTCGATCCATGCTGCCTGCCCAGGGGATGGGAAGGGCCCTTCTTCTTCCTGATACCGAAGTGACAGACCAGGAGACAGACGGCCAGTGAACACAGGCCTGTGTTCTGGGATTTGGGACCGAGATCCACTCACCGCCTGCTCGTCGTCCCACTGCTCCGACATCCCGGGCGCGATCGCTCCGTGACCGTCAGACTCCTCCAGCACAGCTGTCGCGCCCTCCGGCTTAGGCTCCTCTACTTCCATCTCTTACGTCTCTGGCTCCTCCGGGGCAGCCTCTCCTTCCGGATCACCAACCTCCTCTGGTTCACGACGTTCCGTTCCCATCAGCTGCCAATACTGCTCTCCAGCAGGTACCGGGAATCTGTCGATGTCAGATCCCCACAGCCTTTCAGGTCGGGTCCTTTCCTCCTGCTACCACTTTCAATCTATAAGGCCGACACCGCCGCAGCAACGGATGCAGGAGTGTGCCATCGGTGCCGGTTCCGTGCCTCGCAATGGCGCCGCGCAGCCACACACAAGCTTTTCTTCTTCTGGGTCCCACCCGTTCCAGGGTGGAGTCGCTTACGGCTGCTCCACCCATTCAGCATCGGACTCCGCCCGTTCTTCGGGAATCTGCTGCAATGGGCGAGGCTTCCTCTTCTTCCATTGCGCCCACCATGGGCGGGCACCGCTCACCAGGGGATGCATCTCAGGCTTGGGCCACTGTCTCTGCCAGACGGAGCTTGGTGCCACATTCAGGTTGGAATGCCCACGAGGGGTGGAACTGGAGTTGTTCTCAGTCTGAGCCATTTTCCGCCATCTTTGTCATATTCAGGGTATCTCCACATTGCAAGGTTTCCGAATCCTGCCGTACTACGCCAAGTGAAACTGGGGCCAGGGCTGTTGTAGTCATGGCTAACGGTGGCTGCTCTGGCGCACCCTGGCCTCCCGCCACATTAACACAATGTCCCTTCTGTTGTGCACCTGGTGGTCCACTTACTTGTAAATCAAGGTCTACTCCGGGCTGGTGGGGCTTCCTTCCTTTAAGCACCATACAATTATAGTCAGAGTCCAAGTCCATTTTCAATAAAACAACTTTACTCAGCTCATCCAATTCAGTCACAGAAACAGCACAAGATTCTTCGCAGAATATCACCATTTTGTTCCCAGTATTGTCCCTCACTCCTCCAGGTATATTGCAGGGTCGTACCATCACCTCTGGTACCGCAGCTTCCTGACTGGTCAGACTAACCCACTTCAGGAGTTCCACACCCGCTTCCCTCTATGAAGGTGAAGTCGAAGAATGACTCTTCCAATCCTTACCAGGTCGTAAACCTCGGACATTAAGGGTTGTTCCCACGAAGTTAGCTGCTACTATTCTGATGCTGCCCTGTATTCCTTCACTACCGTGTGACTGTCAGCTCCCAGGCCCTTGGCGGCTGGGCTCCTTTCTTAAACGTTTCCAGACACAACTGCACTATCCCAGCTCCCGGCTCTCACTAACTCCAGGAAGCTCCCCCAAATACTTTTTCTTAGCTCATCCTAATTAGCATAATCCTACTCGTCTAAGGGCCCTGTCACACCTAGCGACACACCAGCGATCCCGACAACGATATGCACTTGTTAGGATCGCTGGTGTGTCGCTACATGATCACTGCTGAGCTGCCAAACAGGCAGCTCAGGCAGCGATCAGGACAGCGACACTGCGGGTAACGTCGTTTAGTTACCCGCAGTGTACGTTGGATACCAGCCCGCTGGTGCAGGGAGCTGGTAACCAAGGTACACATCGGGTTTCCAGGTGCTGCGCGGCACCTGGAAACCCGATGTGTACCTTGGTTACCAGTAGATCGCTGGTCTCCTGCCTGCAGTGCATGCTGCATGCATGCGATGCATGCTGGCCAGCAGGAGACCAACAAGCAAAAAAATGTCCAGGACATTCAGCGACGATCAGCGATACCCAGCAGGGGGCTGATCATCGCTGAATGTCACACACAGCGATATCGCTGGGGATATCGCTGTTGCGTCACAAAACTAGTGACTCAGCAGCGATCTCGCTAGCGAGATCGCTGTGTGTGACGGGGACTTAACTAATTCCTATCCTATTGTATTCTATTCTATTGTGCTCCCCCTACTGATCTAAGTCCTACATTATCCCTATATCTTTACAATACACAAACATAGGTACATTGCAATACACAATATATACTGGACATTACATGACATATGAACTTTACCAAAAACGCATGCAAGGAGTACAGGGCATTAAACTGGCCTCCATACACCCCTTACACCTGTACAGGTCCCTGCGGTCCCCACTACTCCCTGTACAGATCCCTGCGGTTCCCACTGGTCCGGGTACAGATCCATG
>JARQOD010000003.1:401644140-401751640 GCA_033576555.1 Oophaga sylvatica | reverse complement strand
TTATTTTTTGCTGATGATGCTATATGGCAGCTTGTTTTTTTGCGAGACAAGATGACGTTTTCAGCGGTACCATGTTTATTTATATCCGTCTTTTTTATCGCGTGTTATTCCACTTTTTGTTCGGCGGTATGATGATAAAGCATTGATTTTTTGCTTTTTTTTAAAGGGGTTCACCAAAGGGGTTAACTAGTGGGACAGTTCTATAGGGCGGGTCGTTATGGACGCGGCGATACCAAATATGTGTACTTTTATTGTTTTGTTTTTTTTATTTACATGAAGAAATGAATTTATTGGGAATATTTTTTTTTTTTCCTTTATTTTGGAAATTTTTTTTACACGTGATTTTCAATTTTTAACTTTTTTACGTTGTCCCGGGGTGGGACATCACAGTATAAAGTCAGATCGCTAGTCTAACAGTGTGCACAGCACTCTGTCAGACCAGCGATATGACAGGCACTGCTGCAGGCTTTCTCAGCGCATGCTCTCAGCAGGCACTGAGGAAGCCGCCTCCCTGCAGGACCCGGTGGCCATCTTGGATCCGGGGTCTTGCAGGGAGGAAGGCCTCAGAACAGCACGATCACATCGCGCTGTTCTGAGGGTCTCAGGGAGCACGCAGGAGCCCCCTCCTGCGCGATGCTTCCCTGTGCCCCCGGTACACCGCGATCATGTTTGGTCGCGGTGTGCCAGGGGTTAATGTGCCGGGAGCGGTCCGTGACATAGTGCCGGGTGTCAGCTGTGATAATTAGGTCCAGGGTCACATAGACGGAATAGTACGTCGGATGGGATTAAGGGGTTACGGTCAAAATTATCTTGGCCACTAGGGGGTTAAATCCAGATTAAACACTCTGCTGTTACATAGACCTGTTCCATAAGCAAGGTAACTTTGACTTTGTGACCACTGTCATTTGGGTGGACTTGGTATTTAGTTAGCAGTGATTTTTGTTGTTAGACCTGTACCCACCACTATGGATCTGGCTGTTTTATACCTGTTAATTATTTGTCTGCATAACTGTAAGGAGGAAGACCGGGCGGCGAGTATCTTTGCAATACTGGGTCCGGAACTGTCGGGGCTGCGTCCAGTGTTTCAGCGGGGAAAGAATGGGGAACCGGACAGGACATATGACCTGGTGAGAAGGGGCGTGGCCAGACCAGGCAGGGAGCAGGAAGTGCAGGAAAAAGTGAGAAGGTTCCCGCCAGAAGAGGGAGAGGAAGCAGAGGTGTACCGCACTCCGCAGCAATAGAGACAGAGCGGAGTCGTGCCTCGGCAGAGCGTATGTGAGAGCACACGAGAGTCAGTGAGTGTGCAGTGTCGGGCGCTCAGCTAAGCAATGTGCTGTGCTCGCATTGAAAGGCAGGTGCAGGATCGTGAGGTGTGTTCTACCTCCTTGCCAGGTGTGCAGCAGTGCACGCATCGGACAGAGACTTCTACAGCACTTTCCACTTCGGCTTATTGATTAATGGACTAGGGGCTCAGCGGGCAAAACTGGTGACCGCCCGTTGCTGCCAGAAGCTGAACCGTGGTTTGGCAGTTTACTCCTGAAGATGCCGTGTCGGCCGTTATCGGTACTTCAACCCTCATTAGACTGCGTGCGAATGAGGAACATAGAAGTCACGATAAGTGATGTTTAATAACCAGACTGTTGTGTTACACCATAATTTCTGCTGTTGATTATTTATTGTCTCCCTGCGAGATCCGTTCCTCTATCTTTGTTATAAATTAAATTGCACTGTTGTTAAGCATTGTTCTGCATTCCATGAGTTTCTGCATCCTCATACCTGTTTACATAACCATCGTCCTTTTTATCTAAAACTTAATAACCCCTTAACGACTGCCGATACGCCTTTTAACGGCAGCAGTTAAGGGTACTAGTAGGTTAATTAATGGCACTAAGGTTTAAGGTTATGGTGCCCACCAGCGTCAGAATTTTCCAGGGTCTCGGTTTTTACCGACCCCGGTGTTCCGATCGCCGTTATTAATGGTATAACAGCAACTGCAAAAAAAAAAAGTCTGATTTGCCATTTAATTTCTCTCTCCTCTGATGTGATCGCACATCAGAGGAGAGAGAAATAGAGTCTCCAATCCCCCCCGGTACCTCGCAATGTCCCTGGGCCCTCTTGCTTCTCGCCACGGCCGCCGCCATCTTCTTCCGGGAAGAAAATGGAGGGCACCTTCGCAGTGCGCCCGCCGAGATCTGCCGGCTGGCACCTTGCAACAAATAGGACATTTTTCCTATTGCTTCATTTTGGTCATTATGCTAGACCCTATCACAGTGTTCAAAATAAAAAAAAATAGCAAATCAAACCCCCCTTTATTACCCCCTTAGTTAGGGAAAAATAATAAAATAAAAAATGTATTTCCATTTTCACATTAGGGTTAGAGTTGGGCTAAAGTGAGTTGGGCTAAAGTTAGGGTTAAGGTTGAGGCTAAAGTTGGGGTTAGGGTTGGGGCTCAAGATAGAGTTAGGGTTGGGGCTAAAGTTAGGGTTAGAGTTGGGTCTAAAGTTAGGGTTAGGGTAGTGTTTAGGGTTAGGGTTGGGGCTAAACTTAGGGTTAGGGCTGGGATTAGGTTAGGGGTGTGTTGGGGTTAGGTTTGTGGTTAGGGTTATGGTTAGGTTGGGATTGGGGTTAGGGGCGTGTTGGGGTAAGGGTTGTGGTTAGGGTTATGGTTAGGGTTGGAATTAGGGTTAGGGGTGTGTTGGGGTAGGGCTGTAGTTAGGGTTAGGATTAGGGGATGTGTTGGTGCTAGGGTTGGAGTTAGAATTGGGGGGTTTCCACTGTTTAGGCACATCAGGGGCTCTCCAAATGTAACATGATTCCCGCAGACCATTCCATCAAAGTCTGCATTCCAAAACATCACTACTTCCCCTTGTGAGCCCCGACGTGTGCCCAAACAGTAGTTTTCTCCCATATATGGGGTACCAGCGTACTCAGGACAAATTGAAAAATAACTTTTGGGGTCCAATTTCTCCTGCTACCCCTGTGAAAATAAAAAATTGGGGGCTAAAAAATCATTTTTGTGAAAAATAAAAGATTTGTTATTTTAAGGGCTCTGAGTTATAAACTTTAGTGAAACACATGGGGGTTCAAAGTTCTCACCACACATCTAGATAAGTTCCTTGGGGAGTCTAGCTTCCAAAATGGTGTCACTTGTGGGGGTTTCCACTGTCTAGGCACATCAGGGGCTCTCCAAACGTGACATGGCGTCCAATCTCAATTCCAGTTAATTCTGAATTGAAAAAGTCAAACGGTGCTCCTTCTCTTCCGAGCTCTGTCATGTACCCAGTGATTTACCCCCACATATGGGTATTGGCGTATTCAGGAGAAATTGCACAACAAATTTTGTGGTTCATTTTTCTCTTTTTATGCTTGTGAAAATAAAAAAATTGGTTCTGAAGTAAAATGTTTGTGAAAAAAGTTAAATGTTTATTTTTTCTTTCCACATTGCTGCAGTTTCTGTGAAGCACATAAAGGGTTAATTAACTTCTTGAATGTGGTTTGAGCACCTTGATGGGTGCAGTTTAGAATGGTGTCATTTTTGGCTATTTTCTGTCATGTACACCCCTCAAAATCACTTCAAATGTGAGGTGGTACCTAAATAATAATAATAATCTTTATTTATATAGCACCAATATATTCCGCAGCGCTTTACAGTTTGACAGTTTCAAAACACAACGAAAAAATAGGAACAGCATCCAATCCAGGTGAAGTATAACAAGTCTTTATTCAGCCACCATAAAATACGACGTTTCGGCCATTTTCAGGCCTTTATCAAGTATACAAAAACAGGCAAAATGGTGTCCTTAAATGGTGTGGAGGAGCCAATCACCATCCAGGAACCGCCCATAATACAAATAGACATATATACAAATATACAACGATAATCAATTTAAAACAGTGATCAAAGCTCAGAATAGTGACATCATAGAAAAATACAGCAATGTTATAATTGTGTATATAATATGCAATAGATTACCCCATATAAACAATATCACCATTTAGTCTGCCAATCGATGATCTGTTACTGCACACTTCCCATTCTGGTGCTGCACCAATCGTGTACTCACTAGCAGCAGCGTCCTCCATATCCAATCAGTGTCAGTTCAGCAGCGCTTAGTCAGAGCATTTATCCAAATAGCCCACAGGATAACAAATCGGGAGGCACACCTAACTCACTCCCCACTGTGTGGTAAACAAAGGCACATGTTCAGAAGTCATCATAGCAAACGCCCAGTGGATCATGTGAACACCAGCGTCATCAGACACCCAGTCACATGACCGCAAGCATCATCCGAGGTCTAATCACAATGATAGTCCCATCATAAGCCTCTATTCCAGGCTGAAAACACTAAAGTAGCGCGCGATCACCGGCATCATCCGACACCTGAAAGAAGAACACGCATGCACACTAAACTCTATCATTATTTATACTACTCCAGATATGTCATCAGGAAACCTGCAGGTCACATGACCGTCAGTATTGGCATAATGTAAGCAAGAGACCGCACATGCGGATCCATATAGAATGGAAGATTAACAATATAGCAGGACACCTAAAGAAATATATATAATATCTACAAAATAAATGATGTCATCAGGATGTCCTGATGACATCATTTATTTTGTAGATATTATATATACAGTCAGGGCCAGAAATATTTGGACAGTGACACAATTTTCGCGAGTTGGGCTCTGCATGCCACCACATGGATTTGAAAGAAACCTCTACAACAGAATTCAAGTTCAGATTGTAACTTTAATTTGAAGGGTTGAACAAAAATATGTGTTAGAAAATGTAGGAATTGTACACATTTCTTTACAAACACTCCACATTTTAGGAGGTCAAAAGTAATTGGACAAATAAACATAACCCAAACAAAATATTTTTATTTTCAAAATTTGTGGCGAATCCTTTGGAGGCAATCACTGCCTTAAGTCTGGAAGAGTCTCCGCGAGCTCAAGGAACACTGGATTTTGGCTGTTGCAGCTGAAAGGAGGACATCAGTAAACCAGGGGAGGAGTCCTGAGGAGATAATTTGCATATTCCCATTTGCCTTCTGGATAAGTGAAGAGTCTCCGCGAGCTCAAGGAACACTGGATTTTGGCTGTTGCAGCTGAAAGGAGGACACAGTAAACCAGGGGGAGTCCCGAGGAGATAATTTGCATATTCCCAGTGCCTTCTGGGATAAGTGAAGAGTCTCCGCGAGCTCAAGGAACACTGGATTTTGGCTTTTTGCAGCTGAAAGGAGGACATCAGTAAACCAGGAGGAGTCCCGAGGAGATAATTTGCTTATTCCCAGTGCCTTCTGGGATAAGTGAAGAGTCTCCGCGAGCTCAAGGAACACTGGATTTTGGCTGTTGCAGCTGAAAGGAGGACATCAGTAAAACCAGGGGGGAGTCCCGAGGAGATAATTTGCATATTCCCAGTGCCTTCTGGGATAAGTGAAGAGTCTCCGCGAGCTCAAGGAACACTGGATTTTGGCTGTTGCAGCTGAAAGGAGGACATCAGTAAACCAGGGGAGGAGTCCCGAGGAGATAATTTGCATATTCCCAGTGCCTTCTGGGATAAGTGAAGAGTCTCCGCGAGCTCAAGGAACACTGGATTTTGGCTGTTGCAGCTGAAAGGAGGACATCAGTAAACCAGGGGAGGAGTCCCGAGGAGATAATTTGCATATTCCCAGTGCCTTCTGGGATAAGTGAAGAGTCTCCGCGAGCTCAAGGAACACTGGATTTTGGCTGTTGCAGCTGAAAGGAGGACATCAGTAAACCAGGGGAGGAGTCCCGAGGAGATAATTTGCATATTCCCAGTGCCTTCTGGGATAAGTGAAGAGTCTCCGCGAGCTCAAGGAACACTGGATTTTGGCTGTTGCAGCTGAAAGGAGGACATCAGTAAACCAGGGGAGGAGTCCCGAGGAGATAATTTGCATATTCCCAGTGCCTTCTGGGATAAGTGAAGAGTCTCCGCGAGCTCAAGGAACACTGGATTTTGGCTGTTGCAGCTGAAAGGAGGACATCAGTAAACCAGGGGAGGAGTCCCGAGGAGATAATTTGCATATTCCCAGTGCCTTCTGGGATAAGTGAAGAGTCTCCGCGAGCTCAAGGAACACTGGATTTTGGCTGTTGCAGCTGAAAGGAGGACATCAGTAAACCAGGGGAGGAGTCCCGAGGAGATAATTTGCATATCCCAGTGCCTTCTGGGATAAGTGAAGAGTCTCCCCGCGAGCTCAAGGAACACTGGATTTTGGCTGTTGCAGCTGAAAGGAGGACATCAGTAAACCAGGGGAGGAGTCCCGAGGAGATAATTTGCATATTCCCAGTGCCTTCTGGGATAAGTGAAGAGTCTCCGCGAGCTCAAGGAACACTGGATTTTGGCTGTTGCAGCTGAAAGGAGGACATCAGTAACCAGGGGAGGAGTCCCGAGGAGATAATTTGCATATTCCCAGTGCCTTCTGGGATAAGTGAAGAGTCTCCGCGAGCTCAAGGAACACTGGATTTTGGCTGTTGCAGCTGAAAGGAGGACATCAGTAAACCAGGGGAGGAGTCCCGAGGAGATAATTTGCATATTCCCAGTGCCTTCTGGGATAAGTGAAGAGTCTCCGCAAGCTCAAGGAACACTGGATTTTGGCTGTTGCAGCTGAAAGGAGGACATCAGTAAACCGCGCGCCGCTAGGCGCGCGAGTTTTGGCTTATATTCACCGCTTGATAATCTCTTGAACAATAAGAACATGGAAGATGCAGGAGCCATGTGGTGAGCTGCATTTCTTGCTACATGTTCATAGACTTACCAGTGAAAAGCCAAACTTCACATGCCAGAAATGCAAGCTTGTGTCCCTGTTGGAGGAAAAGTTGCAAAAAACTGGAAGAGAGGTTATCTACATTGAAGACCATTAAGGAAGGTGAAGAGTTCTTAGACAGAGCAGAATTATCTCTTCATGGTACAGAAAGAGAAGAAATTCGAAGTGCAACTGAAGAAACAAGGAATGGAAGCATGTGACCCAGAGAAGCAGGAGGATCAGGAGGCAGTCAGCACCAATTCTGCTCAGGAACCAATACCAGGCTCTTACACAGGAGAACGATGAAGAAATACATCAGGATAAGACTTTGCCCACAAAAAAACCTTGTACGCCCTCAGAGTCCTCCTGAATGGAGAAAGAAAACTGTTGTGAAGAAGAAACGGAGAGTTGTTGTCATGGGCGATTCCCTGTTGAGAGGAACAGAGGCCGCTATTGCAGACCGGAATATAACCTCAAGAGAAATGTGCTGTCTTCCAGGTGCAAAAATTAAAGATGTGTCTGACAGGTTATCAGGACTCTTCAGACCTAAAGATGACTACCCATTCCTGCTAAAACATGGGGGACAAATGACACCGCTAGAAACGACCTGGAAAACCATCTGCAGTGACTTTGAAAACTTAGGTAAGAAAGTGAAAGAACTGGTAGCGCAGGTGGTCTTCTCTTCCATCCTCCCAGTGGATGGCCATGGAACAAGGAGTGGAATAAGATTCTGCAGGTGAACAACTGGCTACGTCGATGGTGCCGTCAGCAAGGATTTGGATTTCTGGATCACGGAGTGAATTACCTATACGATGGACTACTTGCTAGAGATGGGGTGCACCTTACGAAGACTGGAAAACATGTATTTGGAAGTCGCCTTGCTACACTCATCAGGAGAGCTTTAAACTAGAACAATGTGGGAAGGGAAGCAAAACGCCAGCAAAAGCCATACACTTGACAAATACTATTGAGATTTCTGCTATTAGAAGTGAAGGGGAAGAACAAAGACAAAAAAATTTACATAATAAAAATATTGAAGGAAGAGAAACCAATCACAAACTAAAGTGTTTCTATACGAATGCACAAAGCATGGGCAACAAACAAGGAGAACTGGAGCTACTAACGCAGGAGAAGAAATATGATGTCATTGGAATCACTGAGACTTGGTGGGACGATACACATGATTGGAATACAAGGCTAGAAGGATACAACTTATTTGCAAGAAACAGACTTGATAAACGAGGAGGAGGTGTTGCATTGTATGTTAGAAAAGCGTATATCTGCACAGAGATTGACGCTTCAGAGACTGGGAGTTCTGTGGAAACTGTTTGGGTAAGAATACAAGGACAGAACAATGGAAAGGACACCATTGTAGGCATTTACTACAGGCCGCCTGTGCAAGCTGAAGATATGGATGAACTCTTTATGCATCAAATGGCCAAGTTCTCCAAAAAATATGACATAGTGGTCATGGGAGATTTCAACTATCCAGACATTTGTTGGGAATCTCTCTCAGGCAAAACTAACAGGTCCAGGAAATTCTTATCCTCTCTTGCTGACAACTTTATCTTCCAAAAGGTAATGGAGAAAACAAGGGGATCTGCTACCTTGGATCTAATCCTCATAAACAGGGAGGAAATGGTGTAGGAGGTAAGAGTGGCTGGGACTCTAGGAGGTAGTGACCATGCTATTTTAGAATTTTGGATAACAAGAGGAGGAAGACCTGTGAAGACTCAGACGTCAAGGTTAGATTTCAGAAAGGCAGATTTTAAGGAACTCAGAAAGAGAATTGGAGGGATCCAATGGCTGGATATCCTTAAGGACAAAAATGTCCAGGAAGGATGGAAAATCTTGAAAAATGAGATTCTCAAAGCACAATCGTTAACAATTCCGAAAAGAGGGAAGAATGGGAAGCATTTAAGGAAACCAGGATGGATGAACATAGAACTTAAACACATGCTAAAAAGGAAGAAAGAAATGTTTATCAAATGGAAAGAGGGAGGCATATCTAAAGAAGAATATAATGCTGTCTGCAGAACCTGCAGGGCACAAATCAGATTATCTAAAGCTGACAATGAATTAAGGCTTGCAAGTGACGTCAAAAGCAACAAAAAAGGATTTTGGGGATACGTCAAAAGTAAAAGAAAAGTCAAAGATGCTATAGGATTTTTACAGGATGAAAATGATGAAATGGTAAGTCAGGATGTTGAGAAGGCTGAACTTTTAAATTCCTATTTTGCATCTGTTTTCTCTCAGAAAGGAAATGTAACATCAACTGATCTTCACTGTCCTATTAAAGGAATAGAAGAATCCAGGATATCTATAAACAGAAAGACAGTGAGGAAACACTTAGCTAACATAAATGAATTCAAGTCTCCAGGTCCAGATGAATTACACCCCAGGGTACTGAGGGAGATAGCAGAAGAAATTCTTGAACCACTGTCCATAATCTTTGAAAATTCTTGGAGAACAGGAGAAGTCCCAGAAGACTGGAGAAGAGCAAATGTTGTTCCTATCTTCAAAAAGGGGAAGAAGGTGGACCCAGGGAACTACAGGCCGGTGAGTCTGACTTCTATACCAGGAAAGATCTTTGAACAAATTATTAAAGAACATGTATGCAAGTACCTGGATAAGAATGAAGTGATTAAACAGAGTCAGCATGGGTTTGTAACTAATAAGTCATGTCAGACTAACTTAATTTCCTTCTATGACAGAATCACTGACTGGGTGGATCAGGGAAATGCTGTAGATATAGTATATCTTGACTTCAGCAAAGCATTTGACAAAGTATCTCACACAATCCTTATTGAAAAAATGACTAAGTATGGAATGGACAAGGCAACTGTTAGGTGGATTCATAACTGGCTTAGTGATCGGACCCAAAGAGTGGTTGTAAATGGCTGCACATCCAGTTGGAAGAATGTCTCAAGTGGGGTACCACAAGGCTCTGTTTTGGGCCCTGTATTGTTCAACATCTTTATCAATGATTTAGATGAAGGAATTGAGGGTAAACTGATCAAATTTGCTGATGACACAAAGCTAGGAGGGGTAGCTAATACTAGAGAAGAGAGAGAGGATTCAAAAAGATATACATAAACTGGAGCAGTGGGCAGCAACTAACAGAATGGATTTTAACAGGGAAAAATGCAAAGTACTACATCTGGGCAATAAAAATGAAAAATCATATACAAAATGGGAGGAATAGGGCTAAGTAACAGCACATGTGAAAAAGACTTGGGTATACTAATTGATCACAGACTTAACATGAGTCAACAGTGTGATGCAGCAGCAAAAAAGGCAAATGCAATTCTAGGATGTATCAACAGAAGCATACAGTCTAGATCACGTGAGGTCATTATTGCCCTCTACTCCTCTTTGGTCAGACCTCATCTGGAATACTGTGTCCAGTTTTGGGCACCACATTTTAAAAAAGACATCAACAAACTGGAGCAAGTTCAGAGAAGAGCCACCAGAATGGTGACCGGTCTGCAAACCATGTCCTATGAGGAACGGTTGCAGGATTTGGGAATGTTTAGCTTGCAAAAAAGAAGACTGAGAGGAGACTTAATAGCTGTCTACAAATATCTCAAGGGCTGTCACATTGTAGAAGGATCATCTTTATTCTCATTTGCACAAGGAAAGACTAGAAGCAATGGGATGAAACTGAATGGGAGGAGACACAGATTAGATATTAGAAAAAACTTTTTGACAGTTAGGGTGATCAATGAGTGGAACAAGCTGCCACAAGAGGTGGTGAGTTCTTCAATGGAAGTCTTCAAACAGAGGCTGGATAGACATCTGTCTGGGATGATTTAGAGAATCCTGCTTTGAGCAGGGGGTTGGACCAGAAGGCCCAGGAGGTCCCTTCCAACTCTACCATTCTATGATTCTAAGTGACCCAGTGCCATTGAAAGCCATGCATGGCCATGCATCACGTTGCCTCCACCATGTTTTACAGAGGATGTGGTGTGCCTTGGATCATGTGCCGTTCCCTTTCTTCTCCAAACTTTTGGCTTCCCATCATTCTGGTACAGGTTGATCTTTGTCTCATCTGTCCATAGAATACTTTTCCAGAACTGAGCTGGCTTCTGGAGGTGTTTTTCAGCAAATTTAACTCTGACCTGTCTATTTTTGGAATTGATGAATGGTTTGCATCTAGATGTGAACCCTTTGTATTTACTTTCATGGAGTCTTCTCTTTACTGTTGACTTAGAGACAGATACACCTACTTCACTGAGAGTGTTCTGGACTTCAGTTGATGTTGTGAACGGGTTCTTCTTCACCAAAGAAAGTATGCGGCGATCATCCACCACTGTTGTCTTCCGTGGGCTCCCAGGTCTTTTTGGATTGATGAGTTCACCAGTGCTTTCTTTCTTTCTCAGGATGTACCAAATTGTAGATTTTGCCACTTCTAATGTTGTAGCAATTTCTTGGATGGGTTTTTTTCTGTTCTTGCAGCTTAAGGATGGCTTGTTTCACCTGCATGGAGAGCTCCTGTGACCACATGTTTCCTTCACAGCAAAACTTTCCAAATGCAAACACCACACCTCAAATCAACTCCGGCCCTTTCATCTGCTTAATTGAGAATGACATAACAAAGGGATTGCCCACACCTGTCCATGAAATAGCCTTGGAGTCATTTGTCCAATTACTTTTGGTCCTTTAAAAACAGGGTGGCACATGTAAAGGAGCTGAAACTCCTAAACCCTTCATCCAATTTTAATGTGGATACCCTCAAATGAAAGCTGAAAGACTGAACTTCAACTGCATCTGATTTGTTTTGTTTCAAATTCATTGTGGTAATGTCTAGAACCAAAATTAGATAAATGTTGTCTCTGTCCAAATATTTATGGACCTAACTGTATTTCTTTAGGTGTCTGCTATATTGTTAATCTTCCATTCTATATGGATCCGCATGTGCGGTCTCTTGCTTACATTATGCCAATACTGACGGTCATGTGACCTGCAGGTTTCCTGATGACATATCTGGAGTAGTATAAATAATGATAGAGTTTAGTGTGCATGCGTGTTCTTCTTTCAGGTGTCGGATGATGCCGGTGATCACGCGCTACTTTAGTGTTTTCAGCCTGGAATAGAGGCTTATGATGGGACTATCATGTGATTAGACCTCGGATGATGCTTGCGGTCATGTGACTGGGTGTCTGATGACGCTGGTGTTCACATGATCCACTGGGCGTTTGCTATGATGACTTCTGAACATGTGCCTTTGTTTACCACACAGTGGGGAGTGAGTTAGGTGTGCCTCCCGATTTGTTATCCTGTGGGCTATTGGATAAATGCTCTGACTAAGCGCTGCTGAACTGACACTGATTGGATATGGAGGACGCTGCTGCTAGTGAGTACATGATTGGTGCAGCACCAGAATGGGAGTGTGCAGTAACAGATCATCGATTGGCAGACTAAATGGTGATATTGTTTATATGGGGTAATCTATGGCATATTATATACACAATTATAACATTGCTGTATTTTTCTATGATGTCACTATTCTGAGCTTTGATCACTGTTTTAAATTGATTATCGTTGTATATTTGTATATATGTCATTTGTATTATGGGCGGTTCCTGGATGGTGATTGGCTCCTCCACACCATTTAAGGACACCATTTTGCCTGTTTTTGTATACTTGATAAAGGCCTGAAAATGGCCGAAACGTCGTATTTTATGGTGGCTGAATAAAAACTTGTTATACTTCACCTGGATTGGATGCTGTTCCTATTTTTTCGTTGGACTGTTGTTCAGTTGGATCCCTGAACGTCTGAACGTGCATCCGTGCTAACTCCCGAGTGCTGTCAGCTGCTTGAATACTTGTAGTTTCAAAACACAAGTCATAAGTAACAATGTTAACAATACAATAATTAAAGCAAAATAAGATGACCCTGCTCGTGAGAGCTTACAATCTACAATGAGGTGGGGGAGATACAAAGTACAGGTGTGTACATACAATGGTGTATTTACAATGATGGTCCAGCCATCTTGAGGGAATGAGGGATGGATGGAGATAGTGAATGGGCTACACACGCACACTGACACCTAGAATCACTTTGATTAGTGAACGTGATAGGCCGCTCTGAACAAATGTGTTTTGAGGGAGCGCCTGAAACCATGCAAATTGTGGATAGTCCTAATTTCTTGGGGTAGAGCATTCCAGAGGATTGGCGCAGCGCGGGAGAAGTCTTGGAGTCGGGAGTGGGAGGTACGGATTAGTGCAGAGGTTAATCGAATGTCATTTGCAGAGCGCAGCGGTCGGTTAGGCCGATAGACAGAAATGAGGGAGGAGATGTAGGGGGGTGCTGCACTGTGGAGAGCTTTGTGGGTGAGAACAAGTACTTTGAATTGGATCCTATAATGAATGGGCAGCCAATGTAAGGACTGGCGAAGAGCGGACGCGTCCGAGTACCGATTAACCAAATGGATGACCCTGGCTGCTGCATTCACTATGGACTGGAGAGGGGATAGTTGAGTAACGGGGAGGCCAAGTAATAGAGCATTGCAGTAGTCCAGGCGGGAGTGGATCAATGCTACAGTGAGGGTTTTTGTTGTTTCCATGGTGAGAAAAGGACGGCTTCTAGAGATGTTCTTTAGGTGTAAGCTGCAAGAGCCGGGCAAGAGATTATATATGGGAGGTGAAGGAGAGATTGGTGTCAAACATAATACCCAGACAGCAAGCCTGCTGCCAGGGTGTTATTATGGTGCCGCCCACTGAGAGGGAAATGTCAGATTTAGGGAGGTTAGTAGAAGGCGGGAGCAGAAGAAGTTCAGTTTTGGAGAGGTTGAGTTTCAGAAAGAGAGCGGACATGATGTTGGAGACTGCGGACAGACAGTTGGTGGCGTTCTGTAGTACAGCGGGGATGACGTGTATAGTTGTGTGTCATCAGCATAAAGATGGTACTGAAAGCCAAATCTGCTGATGGTCTGTCCAATTGGGGCCGTGTAGAGAGAGAAGAGAAGGGGGGCCAAGGACTGAGCCCTGAGGTACCCCGACAGCGAGAGGAAGAGGAGATGACGTGGAGCCAGAGAACAAAACACTGAAGGCCCAAAAGCCCAAAAGATAGGAAGAGAACCAGGAGAGAGCAGTGTCCTTAATGCCTAGTGACTGGAGCCTAGACAGTAGTAGACGGTGGTCAACAGTGTCGAAAGCTGCAGAGGGGTCGAGAAGAATGAGCAGAGTGGTCACGTTACATTTTGCTGTCAGAAGGTCATTGGTCACTTTGATGAGTGCAGTTTCAGTTGAATGTAGGGGGCAGAAGCCGGAGTGTGAAGGGTCTAGGAGGGAGTTAGTGGAGTGGTAACGGGTAAGGCGGGAGTAGACTAGGTGCTCCAAAAGTTTAGAGATGAAAGGGAGATTGGAGACTGGTCTGTAGTTGTTTGTGCAGGAAGGGTCGAGAGCGGGTTTCTTTAGTAATGGAGTAACGATGGAGTGTTTGAAGGAGGATGGGAAAATGCCAGAGGAGAGTGAGAGATTAAAGATTGTAGTTAGGTGAGTTGTGACAACTGGAGAGAGAGACTGGAGGAGATGTGAGGGAATGGGGTCGGTAGTGCATGTAGTCGGATGAGAGGAAGAGAGGAGTCTGGAGACTTCTTCTTCTGTGATGGGATCAAATGTGGAAAGTAAGCCAGGGGAAATGCAGGGAGGGATGGGAGTCACAGCACTTGGTGGTTGAGAGCAGATTTCCTGACGGATATTATCTATTTTTTCTATAACGTGGGAGGCCAGGTCATCAGCACAAATGTCTGTGATAGGGGCTTGTGCTTTTGGCCTGAGGAGGGAGTGAAAAGTGTCAAAAAGTTTCTTGGGGTTGTTGGCTAGTGAGGAGATCAGGGTGGTGAAGTAGATCTGTTGGCGAGGTGAAGGGCAGCGTTATAAGTTCTTAACATAAATTTAAAGTGGATGAAGTCTTCTGGTGTGCGGGTTTTTCTCCATAGGCGTTCAGCACTCCTAGAGCATCACTGGAGAAGTTGAGTTTGCAATGTGAGCCAGGGCTGTTTTACTGTGTTTGAAAGTTCTGAGGGTGAGCGGCGCTACTTGGTCGAGGGTGAGCGGCGCTACTTGGTCAAGGGTGCTTCTTTGAGTGTCATTGTAATGATGAACAGCCAGATCAAGACAGGAAAAAGAGGAGATTGGGGAGAGTGAAGAGTGTAGGGAGTGTGAAAGTGTCTGAGGGTTAATGGCTTGTAGATTTCTGAATGTGTGGCAGGTAGGAGTGCACTGGGGTGGTCGAGGATTTGTGAGCGTTTAGGAGAGAATGTTGTGGTCAGAGAGTGGAAGCGGTGGGTTATTTAGGTGGGAGATTGAACAGAGCCAGACAAAGACCAGGTCAAGGGTGTTACAATCCTTGTGTGTCTCAGAGGTTGAAAGCTGTGAGAGGCCTAGAGCAGTAGTTAGTGATAGAAGCTGGGATGCGGATGTGGAAGTGGGGCTGTTAATGGGGATGTTGAAGTCTCACAGGATAAGGGTTGATAGTTCTGAGGACATGAAGTGCGGCAGCCAGGCTGAGAAGTGGTCAAGGAACTGGGTGGGCGAGCCTGGGGGCCCATATATGACCGCTACTCTGAGGGAGAGGGGACGGAAGAGCCTGATGGTGTGGACCTCGAAAGAAGGGAATGAGAGTGATGGAACGGGGGGGATTACCTGGAAAGTGCATTGTGGGGACAGGAGTATGCCGACTCCACCACTATGTCTACCTAAAAAAATGGTTTTGTAAATTTTGTTGTAAAAATGAGAAATCGTTGGTCAAATTTTAACCCTTATAACTTCCTAACAAAAAAAAGTTCTTTCCAAAATTGTGCTGATGTAAAGTAGACATGTGGGAAATGTTATTTATTAAGTACTTTGTGTGACATATCTCTGATTTAAGGGCATAAAAATTAAAAGTTTGAAAATTGCAACATTTTAAAAATTGTCGCCATATTTACGTTTTTTTCATAAATAAATGCAAGTCATATCGAAAAAATTTTACCACTAACATGAAATACAATATGTCACGAAAAAAAACATTCTCAGAATCAGCTAGATCCATTAAAGCGTTCCAAAGTTATAACCTCATAAAGTGACAGTGGTCAAAATTCTAAAAATTGGCCTGATCATTACTAAGGCGTTACATGTTAAGTTTTAAATAATACCTTTTACTGATATAATCAAAGGCAGAGGGTAACTGTGAGGGATCTCACAGGGGAAGGGGGTGTCGACTTCGCTCACCTCGGGGGAGGGGAGAGAAGGACCTAGCAGGGGTCGGCTCTCTGGCTCCACAACTTGCCTCTGGTCAGTCAGGGAACTGCACAGAGGGCAAATAGTCATCAGAAAGGCTTCCCTTATAGGTACGAGTTAATGAGGTGCTCCCAATGAGGGGGGATATATATCACCAGTCCAGGCTGGGAATATATATATATATATAAACTTCCCAGCCGTCACTGCCAGAGTTCCTCACTAACACAGTACGGTATTCTGCCACCAGTTCCTCATTTGAAATAAGCCCAGTCCCACAGCAAGCTTATATCGAGTCAGAAACCACCCCTGGGGGTAGCGTATAATATAACCAACCGAACATGCAGACGTGTGGATTCATGAATCGAGATAAAAGAGCAGCCCAAGATATTTAATGGCCGAAAAGGAGCACTAGAAATATACAGGTATATATTTACAAGAACAATATACAGGTATACAGTCACAAGTGTAGTACAAGGATAGGGTATAGATAGGTTGCAATTACCGTGTTATGTAGCATGTGACCACAGGGAGGCGCTGATGGATCACAGGTCCAAATCGTAGTTATGTGGTTCTCTTGGCTGGATCTGATAACGGGTCCACCTGCCAGTAGAAAACTGAGCTCCAAATGAGGAGCTGCCACTTATCTCCTAGCCTGCTCCTCCCACACCCTGTGCCACCCCTGGGCTTGTGCAGCCTCTCTCTTCGCATCCATGAGAATATGATTTTCAGTCTAGAACCGTGGAAGCTCATAACTTTTTGCCTGAAGCTCTGAATGGAATGGCAGTGGTGCCACTGGATTTGGCTGGATTTTATCTGCAAATAGAAACTAAATATGCCTACCGTGTGTAATTCCTGTTAGCTATGCTTTACAACTCCATAATGCAGGGTTCTGGAGGTGGCTAAATAATATGGGCGGGTGGAGAAAGGAATCCCGATTCTGATAATGTGCTAGGCTAGTCTCAGAGATATTGCATTGTTATTATAGGTATTTTTCCAGATTCAATACCTCAGAGCCTGCTGTGACTTGTTGTACCACGGTGCTTCAGTCAGACAAAAGAGTTCAGTTTGCCTGTAGCTTGCAGGAGAGTTCGCACCCTGGTGCTAATTGGTGGGGACCGAACTTCAAAGAGCTTCTTCCTAGCGTTTTAGTTAAAGATAAACATTGCATGGATTTTTATGGTGTTGGGGAATGCATACCAAGGGAGGGGGCTCAGTGGTCTGAAGCAAGTATTTTTGGTCCAAACCTATCTTAATGGGGAATTCCATCAGAAATCAAAATGTTTTAATTTTCCCATATCTCACAGTAACAATTGCTTAAGCAATTTTATTTAATTCTTTGTAATCAATGCAAGGAATCATCTTTCTTTTTGAAGGAAAATATAGGCGCAGCTGCTGGTGATGAGGATGGACGCCTAAACCCTTTGGCTCAATTCTCATTGATTTACTCGTGAGGGTTTTAAATTCCTGTTCTGCCAGTGGGTAAAAGCTTCCAAAGGGTATCGCTGCACTAGGGCGATGAGGAAGTAGCTTGTTGGTATTTTTCTTGTCATGGACATCAGCAAATTCTTTACATACAGGTGGTAGATCAGAAGATTGGAGGATCCTCTATAACCTCTTAATTTGGTGAAGTCTGTGGGGAGAGAACAGTAGGTAGAAAATGCACTTAGTTTCCCAGTTGATTGTGGGATTTTGAGTTTCTAGCCATGGCAATCTCAGTATGATTTACAAATGTGGAGAAGATTTTATCAAGAACTATAAGACCTCATGGTGATTAGGTTCCATAACTATCTCCAAGTGATTGGTCTCTTGGTTCACTGGTTCCGAGCTTAGTGGGGATCCATCAGGTTTCCATGATAATAGATGAAAATCTGTTTTTAATTTTACCCTGTGTTTTTTGGCAAAATAAATGTCCATAAAATTTCCATTTGCTCCCGGACAAACCATGCGAGATATGGAAATCCATTGAGAATCAATGTGAAACTTGATAGAAATTAGGCATTGAGGATCCTTATTTTCATTTTTACTGTTGAGTGCAATAGAAGAAATTGAATGGATGACGGCATTCACTGGAGGCGTTGTGTCTGACAAGTCTGATTCTTCATCCAAAAAGTTGTGATCTGCTAAGACTGCCGCTGTTCTATGTAGTCGAGAAGGACAATTGATGAGAGTGGTCATACTTTCCATAATAGAAACACTCATTTTCCCGAAGTCTCCATTCTTTTCTCTTGGCAGTTTCACATTTTAATAGGCTGTCAACCTGCATGGGTTCAGCTTCAGATATGTGAGGACTCTTTTATTACAAAGTCCCTTGAACCAGTAGTTGAAGCAGGTAGATAATGATTACGGGACCAGGCTGAATGCCATTTCTCCAGTCTTCCCTCAGATCAGGTGCCGATTCAAATACAGTGGTGAATGAAGCCATCAAAATTTGTGGGAGCTTCAGCCTGGGCTAATGCATGTTTAAGGGCGCTGCAGAGTCTGTTCTTAAAAAAGATAATATTGCAGCATGATTCCATTTAGTAGCAATCACCCTCGGTCTGAATCTTTTGACGTACTCCGCCATAGATTGAGTACCCTGACGTAGAGCCACCAATGTAGCTGAAGCTGTTGGACGATGATTAGGGCCATCAAACACTTGATCCATGGTGCTAGGAAGGCCTCCAGATCATTAGGTCGATCATCGTGAGTGTTAATAAGGGGCGGCCAGGCTACAGCTTTATGTATCAGTAGCATAATGATGCACAATACTTTAGATATGTCAGCAGCGAAGTGAGTCGGGTGAAGTACAATCTGCACTGGTTGATGAATCCACAATATTTTGTATTGTTTTCTCCCCTTACTCTCTGGTTCTTTCATCACCGCCTTTTTTATTTTTTTTCATTTGTTTATTTGTAATAAATATGTTATTTTTTTCCTGTTTTTAGGAGTGGGATAATGTTATACATATGGACATATGCCATAGGCAATGAGGTAAAATTTGGTTATATGTTTTTGTGACTAACTTTTAGATACTCTATTTAGTTATGGGGAAGTTGTTTTGAAACTACAGATATGCCCTAAATGTCATTTTTTTAGTAGGACACCCTATATATGGAGTTTATGCATGAAGGTACCTTTGCAGACGATCGGATCAGTGCGCCACTTTGAATGTTTTTTCTTTAATATGGGCGCTTATCGTTACCATGATATGGCTGTGGATGCATCTGGTTGTTGTAGCCCCGTGCGTCGTGGGGTTTGGCCACATGCTTAGGCATGTGACCATTCTCCAGTGGTGTCGGATGTGGATGCACGCAGCTTGAGTATGACGCTGGTATCAGGGGCGCACCTGTAATGAGGCGAGTTGAGCCTGTTGTCTCAGGCGGCAGGAAGCTGCTGAGCAGAGAGGGCCGCATATGCACTCTGCTACTTGCAGCACCTACAATTTAGCCACAGTCACTGCTCTGCTACTCGCAGCACCTACAATTTAGCCACTGCATGCTACTCCATGTCACTGTGGAGCTGAAGTGGACCAGGAGAGCCCAGTGCCTGCAGACGTGACAGAAGAACATAGACCTGATGGAAAGGTGGAGAGCAGCAAAGACCTGGAGAGGCAGCTTCCTTTCAGGGTGTGTGTTCTCAGGGAACTTTTCAAGACTGAGAGGGACTATGTGGGGACCTTGGAGTTTCTTGTCTCCGTGAGTTGTGTGATGGGGACAAGGGCGAGGGGATGTCTTCTATCACTGCTCAGTCAGCCTGAGTAACAGGATTATTGGAAAGCCCCACAGAAACCTCAACAATAGGCATAGGCTGGGCAGAATAATTGTCTCCAGTACAGACAGGGATCATTAGATTATGGATGTGATGCAGAACTAAAACAAAGGTTAACAATATCTATCTAGGAAAAAAGCAGTACAAGATCTATATATAATCAAAAAGCAAATTGGGGTAATCCTAACCTGAATAGTAGCAACAAAAATGGAAGCATCACTTCAAAAATAGTACAAATTATAGGACTTTAATGACCCATGCGGCGACGTTTTGGTTCATAGAGTGAAATTTTCTCCAGAGAAAGTTCACGCTATGAACCAAAATTTGCACTACTTTTGGAGCTCTGCTTCCATTTTTTTTACTTGTATCTGTCTGTCTATAATCCTCTCTCTCTCTCCATCTAATTATCTACAGTATCTCATGTTGTAGGTAGCCTCGCTATATAGACATTTTAAAAAAGTTTGCTGAACTGGCACAAAGTAATATACATATACCAACAAAATAAATACCAGGTGGCCCAAAAGTAGGTATACAGGTGAATCAGTTAAATTTTTCACAAGGGATGTGCAAACATACTGACTGACCTACAACAAAAGAAATATATTTGCATTTTAACACATTGTTTATTACATTTACATTTGTTTCACACTGTTTAATCTCGTATCATCATGTATCATCACTGTGCACTATAGGGCCTCATGTATCATCACTGTGTACTATAGGGCCTCATGTATCATCACTGTGCATTATAGGGCCTCATGTATCATCACTGTACACCGTGTGTGTACAGCGTGTGTGTGTGCAGTGTGTGTTAGCACAGTGCTTGCAACATGCCTTTATTTTTATGAATTATAATCTTATACAGCGCTAACACATATCACAGCACTTACTAATTCAGAAAAGACGTACAAAAAACGCCACATATCAGAAAGTAATACAGGTTAAGACTACAACCGAGGAGCAGGGACTCTGTTCACAAGAGCTTACAATCTGAGGAAGCAGCAATGCTAAAAAAACCTGTCTTTATTGCTTCACTAGATACTTATACAGGTGTATAATAAGGCTCTCACTTTACAGGCAAAGACCTGGTACGAGGACTGTGGAAAATGTATTTCTATAAAAAAAAAAAGAGCCGGAAAAAGCTATGCAGTCTGCTGCGGGCTGATATTCATAGCATAGAGAGGGTCCATGGATATTAGACCCCCCTGGCTACAAATACCAGCACCCAGTGCCCCAGAAATGGAGCATCACTAAGAGGCACCATATCCGGCGCTTAGCCTCTCTCTTCCCACTGCCATGTAGAGGTGGCATATGGGGTAGGAGTTAATGTCACCTTGGATTGTAAGGTGACATTAAGCCCGGTTAATAATGGAGAGGTGTCAATAAGACACCTCTCCATTATTAATCCTAAAGTTTGTAAATGGTGAAAAAAACAGCCAGAATAAAATCCTTTATTTGAAATAAATGACACAGACACACTTTATTATTCTTAATTAAACCATACTTACAATCAACGCCTAATTCGAAGCTTAGCCCTCGATCTCCTGTAAGAAAGGAAAAATAAAAAAGCAACAATATACCGTACCTGTCCGCTGTACAGTCAAGTCCCTCGCTGCAATCCATCTCAAGGGGTTAAAACAGTTTACAACAGGGAGCGGTGCTAATGCGACCGCCCCCCGCTGTAAACCATTAGGGAATAAATGAACCTGATGCTGGCGTGCAGAGTAAACCAGATTTATTTGTACTGATTTTACAAGGGGGGGGCACTGTTTTGCAGTCCACCTCAGGCAGCAAAGAGGCTAGGTTCACCCCTGGCCGGTATTACACACAGCACTGGGTCGCATACTTTTTATGAGACCATCTTCCTTCTCCTCCCCCCTCCCCCCGACGGGATGTGTGTGCACGTGGCATCAGGACGGCGTTTGGGATAAGACACAGCACCTGGTTGGGGTATGTAATGATATGGATGGTGTTGTGTAGATGTCTGCGATAGGCCTATATATTATTCATTATCATTTAGGCGCTTGTTCTGATGGGCAGTTCAGGTTGGATAACATGATGGGAGCATACAGTGTTGTGAATGTTTTGGAAATGAATTCTGAGCAGAAGCTCCCTCTGGTGGTTACAAACAGTACTGAACCATTCAATGAGGATTGGCAATCAGGATTCACAGACTGGCTTGATATAAGGGAGGTTCCCTCCCATCATGGTTGCCGGTGATCAATTGTTCTTGTCTCAACTGTGGTTCCTGGTTCACTTGGAAGCTTGCTGAGTCTTGCCTCTTCTTCTGCTTTCAGATAAGATATTTTCTGTTTTTGTGTTTACCATTTGCATATTTCTCTGCATTTCTGTGAGGTTAGCCAGGTTTCCCCTCCCCCCCCCCCCCCCGGGGGGCTTGGGCTTCTCTCAGTTCCTCTGGAGCCATTGTTATTTGTTCATTTGCCTTTTCCAGTTTTTTCAGTGGCTGCGGCTTAGTTTTGTTACACCAGAGAACTGATTTAGGTGGTAGAGGTCATGTGATCTCAGGTGTTTTTGCCATCAGTAGCGCTGGCATTTTTTAGGGTTTTTTTGGATTGCAGTGAGTATCCTTTCTATCCTTTTCTGTCTAGGCAGATTGGGCCCCAGCGTTTGCTCATACTATTTTCTGTCTGTGTCTGTATTTCCTCTTGTCTAACCGCCATTACATGTTTGGGGGCTTCCTATATTCTTTGGGGATCTGCTCCGGGGCAGATAGCTTTCCTCTTTCTATCTTTAGGTGTAGTTAATCTCTCAGGCTGTGACGAGGAGTCTAGGACCAACGTAGGAACGCTCCACGGCTGCCTTTAGTTGTGGTGGTTAGTCAGGGTACTGCAATCCAACAGATTCCAACCTCTCTGGTGTATTGCCGTTTTTGCCTGCTCTCCTCAGCTACCGAAACATAACAGTATCACCGGCCTAACAGAAAATTGTATGGTACTCACGGAAGGGAAAAATAGTGTGGAAAGAAAAAAGTTGTCAGAGTTGTCAGAGATTTTTTTTTTTCTGTTTCTTGCATTTTTTCCCTCTTTTTCTCTGGGTGCTGAGGATTTTTTTTTTCTCTCAATGGAGCTTGCACAGCTGTCTGGCCATGTGGATCAGCTTGCCACTGAGGTTCGGAGTATTGCTGTCTATCTTGCTGGGTTGCCGGTTGTGGAACCTAGGATTCCCATGCCAGATTTGTTTTTGGGAGATCGGGCCAAATTTCTGAATTTCAAAAATAACTGTAAGTTGTTTTTTGCCTTAAAACCTAAGTCCTCAGGGAACGCAGCACAGCAGGTTCAAATTGTCATCTCTCTCCTGCGCGGCGATCCTCAGGATTGGGATTTTTCCCTGACACCTGGGGACCCTGTTTTGAGTGATGTTGATGCATTTTTTCTGGCTCTGGGGTTATTGTACGATGAGCCTAATATTACTGATCAAGCTGAAAGAACCTTGTTGGCATTAAATCAGGGGCTTGAGGACGCTGAGTTGTACTGTCAGAAATTCCGAAAATGGGCAGTCCTAACCAAATGGAATGATGATGCTTTGGCAGCCCTTTTTCGGAAGGGTCTGTCAGAGAATGTAAAAGATGTTATGGTGGGTTTCCCTGCTCCCTCTGGTCTCAATGATTCTATGTCATTAGCGATTCAAATTGACAGACGTTTGCGTGAGCGTAGAGGTATGCATGGAATAGTGTTGCCTTGTAAGCCAGCTTCTGAACCCATGCAGTGTGATAGAGTGGCTTCTGGGGCACAGCGTCATGAGTTTCGAAAACGCAATGGGTTATGTTTCTATTGTGGTGACTCCTCTCATGCTATTTCTGTCTGCCCTAAGCGGGGAAGACGTTTTGCACGCTCAGTTGTCTTGGGTAGTGTTCAGACTAAATTTCTGTTGACTGTTACCCTGATTTGCTCCCTGTCCACATTTTCTGCTCAGGCTTTTGTTGATTCGGGAGCAGCTATTAACCTGATGGATTTTGATTTTGCCAAACGTTGTGGGTTTCCCTTGATACCCCTACGGAAGTCTATTCCCCTACTGGGGATTGATTCTACCCCTTTGGCTGAGAATAAACCCCAGTTTTCTACTCAGGTGATAATGAGGGTTGAACCTGATCATCAGGAGAGTTGCAAATTTTTGTTACTGTATAATCTGCATGACATTATTGTACTAGGTTTCCCTTGGTTGCAGTCTCATAATCCTGTTTTGGATTGGAAATCTGTGTCTGTAACCAGTTGGGGCTGCCAATGTGTTAATGCCAACACTCCTGTTTTTTCTGCCTCTCCCCAGTCTCAGGATGTTCCTGACTTTTTGACTGATTTTTCTGATGTGTTTAGCGAAAGTAAATCTGCATCCTTGCCCCCCCATAGGAGCTATGACTGCGCTATTGAATTAGTGCCTGGTAGTAAATTCCCTAAAGGTCGCCTTTTTAACTTGTCTGTACCTGAACATGACGCTATGCGGTCTTATATCAAGGAGTCATTGGAGAAGGGTCATATCAGACCATCCTCTTCACCCTTGGGTGCTGGTTTTTTCTTTGTGGCCAAAAAGGATGGTTCATTAAGGCCGTGTATTGATTATCGTCTCTTGAACAAGATCTGTTATGAATGTTTTAGAAATGAATTCTAAGCAGAAGCTCCCTCTGGTGGTTACAAACAGTACTGAACCATTCAATGAGGATTGGCAATCAGGAATTACAGACTGGCTGGATATAAGGGAGGTGTAAGGTTCTTTGTACATGTTCTTGAAACTCAGTTTTTCCGTCAGCCATTTTGCTTTCTGTCTTGCTGCAGCTATCTTGCCCTCAGTCAATATGGAGTTTCCAGCTTTCATGTTCCCGCCCTGATTCTCTCCCTCTTGCTTCTTAAGCAGCCACAGCTGAGCAATCAGTGCTTCAGAATCTAGCCTGCAGTGAACCTGTGACCTGACTCCTGGAAGCCTTGGACTTTGTACTCCAGCTATTCCTACTGAGGAACTCTGGAACACTTGTGGACTCTGGAACCCTGCTCTTTGAAAGATCCACGTTTGCATGGACTTACGGTAACAGAGAAGAAGATCCTGAACCTGTTGTGGAGAGTGATTGCTGAGCTTAAGTTACTCTGGCCTGCTGTGTCTCCTGCTTCTGTATCTGCAAACTGTGTGACTATTTTTGCCACTTGTATGAAGTAATACAAGACCTTCTATATCAAACCTGTGTCTCATGTATTTTCATCGCACCCAAGCACAAGACGCTATATGAACTGTACTACATACATTACAAGATTCTGAAGCCAAAACGTTAGTGTCTGCTGGGTCTGGGAAGGCTGTGTCTGCTGTAACTGTGGATATCAGACGTCCGGTTGTACTTTCTGTGATGACAGTGGTTGTGACTTCTCACAACCATTCCAGGTGAGGAATTCCCTTAAGTTTTTTTTCTGCAGTGTTACCACAGGTAAACACTATTGTTTTTTTTTTTTCTTCCCTCTTTTGTGTCTGCTGTAACTGTGGATATCAGATGTCCGGTTGAACTTTCTGTGATGATAGTGGTTGTGACTTCTCACAACCATTCCAGGTGAGCAGTTCCCTTACTTTTTTTTTTCTCTGCAGTGTTACCACAGGTAAACACTATTGTTTTTTTTTTCTCCTCTCCTTCCAGTACTCCTGTCTTAAAAGATCTGGAAAATGGAGGCCCGCATAAAGGAACTTTGCGGAGTGACTGATAATATCCTTGCAGATTTACAGACTATAAAAACCCGTTTTACAAACCTACAGGACCTCACTAATCACAATTTGCAAGTGTTTGGACAGACTGCCCAGGATTTGCGAGCCAGGATTGAGGTTCTAGAGGAGCGAGTCCAGGCTCCTGCCGTAGCCCCGAGTTCTGGGATTCCCAAGTTGCCCCCTTTTCGTTTTGGCGGTGAACGTGAAAAATTCAGGGGATTTATTAACCAATGCAATCTGTTTTTTTCTGCACATGCTTCACAATTTCCCACTGAACGATCTAAAGTGCTTACTATAATTATGTTACTTACCAACAAGGCTTTGATGTGGGCAAACCCTCTGATTGAGACTGAGGATGAATGTTTGGATCATCTTGATGCTTTCATTTCAGCCATGGGGCAGGTGTTTGATGACCCCAATCGAGGTGCAACAGCTGAAGCAGCCATGTTAACTTTGCGCCAAGGTAAGCACTCGGTAGCCGAATATGCCTTGGATTTCAGGAGATGGGCCCTTGATACCACCTGGGACAGTTCCGCCAAAAAATCTATTTTTCGAAAGGGGTTGTCTCCACTAATTAAGGATGAACTTGCTCGTGCCGACCCTCCCACTGCGTTAGGTGACTTTATTAACTACTGCATCCGTATTGATGCTCGCCTGACTGAACGCAGGCAAGAGAGATGGTTCGAAAGCAATCGCACTAACCTTTTCCTACCTTCCTCCCCAGCTAAGGAACCTTTGAGTAGGATCACACGGGAACCTGAACCTGAACCCATGCAGGTAGACTCTTTACAAAGACGGGTTAGTGATGCACGCAAAGAACATCGTTTTAAGGAAAATCTATGTTTCTATTGTGGTAAGTCAGGGCACTTCATTATAAACTGCCCCAGCCGTTCTCGTAAGACTACTGCAGCACTCATTCACTGTGAGTGTTGCGAGAGGAGATCTGTCAGGTCCGAGCCTCAGGCTCCAGAGAGATCTGCAGCAACAGATATTGATTTCTCGGACTTAAACTCCATTACTTCTGAGGACGATGACTGTGTAAACGCTGCAATTTTTCAAGTTTCCTCAGCGGTGTCCCAGCTGAGTTGTAGGAAAAACAATTCTCATTGCTTCCTTTCCATCAAACTCTGGGTTGACTCAGTCTGGGTGTCTAGCTCTGCTATGATCGACTCAGGGGCAAGTGGGAATTTTATGGATGTCTCCTTTGCTCTGAAACAGGGGATACGTTCAGTGAAGAAGGCTACTCCAGTACAGATGGAAACTGTGGATGGCTCCCTGCTGACCTCTGGACCAGTGGATCAGGAAACGGAGCCTTTGAGGGTCCTTATGGGTAAAGATCATCAAGAGAAACTGTCCTTTATGCTTATCTCTTCTCCCCACTTTCCCATTATTCTAGGGCTACCATGGCTGCAGGCTCAGAACCCTACCATTAACTGGGAGACCAAGGAATTACACTTTCCAGAGAAACAGATGAGTCCAAAAGTTTCAGCTTGCTCTGTTCCTAAAGGAACCATGTCAGTCCCTGAACTACCAGCTGTATACCAGGACTATGTGGATTTATGTGACAAGAAGAACGCTGACCAGCTTCCCCCTCACCGTCCATATGATTGTCCAATTGAATTATTGCCTGGAGCAGAGATACCTTTTGGTAAGATCTACACCCTGGCGGGGCCTGAGCTAAAGGCTTTAAAGGATTACATAGACGAAAATCTAGCCAAGGGCTTCATACGCCCCTCTTCATCTCCTGCAGGTGCACCCATCTTCTTTGTGAAGAAGAAAGATGGATCTCTGAGACCCTGCGTAGACTATAGGGAACTCAATAAGGTTACTATTAGAAACCGTTATCCATTGCCTTTAATCCCTGAGTTATTGGAGAGAGTGCGGCATGCCAAAATTTTCTCTAAATTGGATCTCCGTGGGGCCTATAACTTGGTCCGTATTAGACCTGGGGATGAATGGAAGACTGCATTCAGGTCACGCTATGGACACTTTGAATATCTAGTTATGCCTTTTGGTCTGAGTACCGCCCCAGCCACTTTCCAACACTTGGTGAATGACATCTTCAGGGATCTCCTAGATACATTCGTGGTGATTTATTTGGATGATATTCTAATTTTTTCTAACTCCACAGAGGAACATCATGGACATGTGAGAATGGTCTTGGAACGTCTAAGACAAAACCATCTTTACATCAAACTTGAAAAGTGTGAATTCCATAGGACCGAAATTCAATTTCTGGGGTATGTACTGTCTACACAAGGAATTAGTATGGATGGAAGCAAGACCCAAGCCATCAAGGATTGGCCAAGTCCTAGAAATGTGAAGGAGGTGCAGCGCTTCATCGGGTTTGCCAATTTCTATAGACGTTTCATTAGGAATTTCTCTGAGGTAGTGTCACCTATCACCCAACTTACCCGGAAAGAGTCTAGGTTCTCCTGGACTCCCCAAGCCCAGGAAGCATTTTCCCGTCTAAAAGATAAATTTACCACCGCACCTATCTTGGTACATCCCAACCCCGAACTTGCCTTCATAATAGAGGTGGATGCTTCAGACTGTGCCGTTGGAGCTATACTCTCTCAGAGAACAGGTGAGAAGAATGTCTTGCATCCCTGTGCCTTCTTTTCCCAGCAGTTGTCTTCGGCTGAGAGGAACTACGATGTGGGCAATAGAGAATTGTTGGCCATTATTGCCGCCTTCAAAGAATGGAGACACCTTCTTCAGGGAGCTGCACAGCAAATAGTCGTCCTGACAGACCATCGTAACCTTGAATTTATCAGGTCGGCTAAGTGCCTGACTCCTCGCCAGGCTCGCTGGAATCTTTTCTTAAACCAATTTAATTTTGTCATTTCTTATAGACCAGGATCGCGCAATGGAAAGGCTGATGCACTCTCTAGGATTCATTCAGCAGAGACCCGTCCACTTGCTCCTCCTAAGACTATTCTTCCTGACTCTAGATTCCTGGGAGTGATTCATAATCAAGACCTACTTAAGGACATCAAGGAAGCATACCATGCGGATTCCTTGTTGGCACAACCCCGAAGGGACGTAAGTCTTGTCTTTAAGAATGGTGTGTGGATTCTGGGACAACGTCTGTATATTCCTGAAACAGTCAGATTGAGAGTATTGCAACTCATTCACGATTCCAAGATAGCTGGGCATAGAGGAATTCTAAAGACACAGGAATTTCTTTCTCGTTTCTTTTGGTGGCCCACTTGCAGGAAGGATGTTTTAAACTATGTCACTTCATGTGAAGTCTGTGCAAGATGCAAAACACCTCGCTCCTCACCAACTGGTCTGTTACAACCTCTTCCCACCCCGTCCCGCCCGTGGGTATCCATTTCTATGGACTTCATTGTGGAGTTACCAACCTCTCAAGGGAAAAACACCATTCTAGTGGTGGTTGATCGTTTAACAAAGGCAGCTCATTTTATCCCTTGTGTCGGCTTACCCACTGCAAAACAGACATCAGATTTGATGATTAAAGATGTGTTTCGCTTACATGGAGTACCGGATGAGGTTATTTCGGATCGAGGGGTGCAATTCACTTCAAGGTTTTGGCAAAATTTCTGTGCAGCATTGGACATTAAAGTAAACCTTTCTTCTGCTTTTCATCCCCAGACTAATGGACAGACCGAACGAACCAATCAAACTCTGGAGCAGTATCTCCGCTGCTTTATCTGCCACCTACAGGATGATTGGGTGGATCTACTTCCATTGGCTGAGTTCTCTTATAACAACTCTCAGAGCGCCTCCACTAAGCAGTCTCCTTTTTACTCCAATCTAGGTTATCATCCTAACATTCTTCCACGATTTCCCATAGAAACGCCTTTACCAGCAGTGGCTGAAAGAATCACGTCTTTACAGAAGAATATGGATCTTCTAAAGGAGAATCTGGAATTGGCTCAGGAAAGGTACAAGAAAGCAGCAGATAAATTTCGTAAACCTGCACCAGCTTTCAAGGTAGGAGACCTGGTCTGGCTGTCAACCAGAAATCTTAAGTTAAGGATTCCATCGTCTAAGTTGGGACATAAGTACATTGGACCCTATAAAATCAGTAAAATTATAAGTGCCGTTGCTTGTCGTCTTCAACTGCCTAGAACTATGAGAATCCACCCTGTCTTTCATGTATCCCTACTAAAGGCTGCAACACCCAATACGTTTCCTGGACGTTCTTCTCCTTGCCCTGACCCAGTGCTAGTCGATGGTCAGGAAGAATTTGTGGTGGAAAGAATTCTAGATTCCAGGTTATACAGAAATCAGTTACAATATTTGATTAAATGGCAGGGCTACCCAGTGGAGGACAACTCATGGGAACCAGTCAATAACGTTAATGCTCCTCGTTTGCTCCGCCAGTTTCATCAGAGGTACCCAGACAAGCCTGGTCTGAGGCCATCCGGAGGTTGTCCCTAAGGGGGGAGTAATGTAAGGTTCTTTGTACATGTTCTTGAAACTCAGTTTTTCCGTCAGCCATTTTGCTTTCTGTCTTGCTGCAGCTATCTTGCCCTCAGTCAATATGGAGTTTCCAGCTTTCATTTTCCCGCCCTGATTCTCTCCCTCTTGCTTCTTAAGCAGCCACAGCTGAGCAATCAGTGCTTCAGAATCTAGCCTGCAGTGAACCTGTGACCTGACTCCTGGAAGCCTTGGACTTTGTACTCCAGCTATTCCTACTGAGGAAATCTGGAACACTTGTGGACTCTGGAACCCTGCTCTTTGAAAGATCCACGTTTGCATGGACTTACGGTAACAGAGAAGAAGATCCTGAACCTGTTGTGGAGAGTGATTGCTGAGCTTAAGTTACTCTGGCCTGCTGTGTCTCCTGCTTCTGTATCTGCAAACTGTGTGACTATTTTTGCCACTTGTATGAAGTAATACAAGACCTTCTATATCAAACCTGTGTCTCATGTATTTTCATCGCACCCAAGCACAAGACGCTATATGAACTGTACTACATACATTACAGGAGGTTTCCCCCCATCATGGTGGCCGGTGATCAATTGTTCCTGTCTTAACGTTGTTTCCTGGTTCACTTGGAAGCTTGCTGAGTCTTGCCTCTTCTCCTGCTCTCAGATAAGATATTTTCTGTTTTTTGTTTTTGTGCTTGCCATTTGCATTTTTCTCTGCATTTCTGTGAGGTTGGCTAGGTTCCCCTCATCGGGGGGCTTAGGCCCCTCTCGGTTCCTCTGGAGCCACTGTTGTTTGTTCATTTGCCTTTTCCAATTTTTTCAGTGGCTGCGGCTGAGTTTTGTTACACCAGAGAACTAATTTAGGTGGTAGAGGTCGTGTGATCTCAGGTGTTTTTGCAATTAGTAGCGTTGGCTTTTTTTAGGGTTTTTTTGGATTGCAGTAAGTATCCTTCCTATCCGTTTCTATCTAGGCAGATTGGGCCCCAACGTTTGCTCATACTATTTTCTATCTGTGTCTGTATTTCCTCTTGTCTAACCGCCATTACATGTTTGGGGGCTTCCTATGTTCTTTGGGGATCTGCTCCGGGGCAGATAGCTTTCCTCTTTCTATCTTTAGGTGTAGTTATCCTCTCAGGCTGTGACGAGGCGTCTAGGACCAACGTAGGAACGCTCCATGGCTGCCTTTAGTTGTGGTGGTTAGTCAGGGTACTGCAATCCAATAGATTCCAACCTCTCTGGTGTATTGCCGTTTTTGCCTGCTCTCCTCAGCTGCCAAAACATAACAGTATCACCGGCCCAACTGAAAATTGTATGGTACTCACAGAAGGGAAAAATAGTGTGGAAACAAAAAAGGTTGTCAGAGATTTTTTTTTTGCATTTTTTCCCTCTTTTTCTCTGGGTGCTGAGGAGGATTTTTTTTTTCTCAATGGAGTTTGCACAGTTGTCTGGCCGTGTGGATCAGCTTGCCACTGAGGTTCAGAGTATTGCTACCTTTCTTGCTAGGTTGCCAGTTGTGGAACCCAGGATCCCCATGCCAGATTTGTTTTTGGGGGATCGAGCTAAATTTCTGAATTTCAAAAATAACTGTAAGTTGTTTTTTGCCTTAAAACCTAAGTCATCAGGGAACGCAGCACAGCAGGTTCAAATTGTCATCTCTCTCCTGCGCGGCGATCCTCAGGTTTGGGCTTTTTCCCTGACATCTGGGGACCCTGTTTTGAGTAATGTTGATGCATTTTTTCTGGCTCTGAGGTTATTGTATGATGAACCTAATGTCACTGATCAAGCTGAAAAAACCTTGTTGGCATTAAATCAGGGGCTTGAGGACGCTGAATTGTACTGTCAGAAATTCCGAAAGTGGGCAGTCCTGACCAAATGGAATGATGATGCTTTGGCAGCCCTTTTTCGGAAGGGTCTGTCAGAGAATGTAAAAGATGTTATGGTGGGTTTCCCTGCTCCCTCTGGTCTCAATGATTCTATGTCATTAGCGATTCAAATTGACAGACGTTTGCGTGAGCGTAGAAGTATGCGTGGAATAGTGTTGCCTTGTGAACCAGCTTCTGAACCCATGCAGTGTGATAGAGTGGCTTCTGGGGCACAGCGTCATGAGTTTCGAAAACGCAATGGGTTATGTTTCTACTGTGGTGATGCCGCATGCTATTTCAGTCTGCCCTAAGCGGGGAAGATGTTTTGCACGCTCAGTTGTCTTGGGTAGTGTTCAGACTAAATTTCTGTTGACTGTTACCCTGATTTGCTCCCTGTCCACATTTTCTGCTCAGGCTTTTGTTGATTCAGGAGCAGCTATTAACCTGATGGATTTTGATTTTGCTAAACGTTGTGGGTTTCCCTTGATGCCCCTACGGAAGTCTATTCGCCTACTGGGGATTGATTCTACCCCTTTGGCAGAGAATAAAACCCAGTTTTCTACTCAGGTGATAATGAGGGTTGAACCTGATCATCAGGAGAGTTGCAAATTTTTGGTGTTGTATAATCTGCATGACATTATTGTACTAGGTTTCCCTTGGTTACAGGCTCATAATCCTGTTTTGGATTGGAAATCTGTGTCTGTAACCAGTTGGGGCTGCCAATGTGTTAATGCCAACACTCTTGTTTTTTCTGCCTCTCCCCAGTCTCAGGATGTTCCTGACTTTTTGACTGATTTTTCTGATGTGTTTAGCGAAAGTAAATCTGCATCCTTGTCCCCCATAGGAGCTATGACTGCGCTATTGAATTAGTGCCAGGTAGTAAATTCCCTAAAGGTCGCCTTTTTAACTTGTCTGTACCTGAACATGACGCTATGCGGTCTTATATCAAGGAGTCATTGGAGAAGGGTCATATCAGACCATCCTCTTCACCCTTGGGTGCCGTTTTTTTCTTTGTGGCCAAAAAGGATGGTTCATTAAGGCGGTGTATTGATTATCGTCTCTTGAACAATATCACTGTGAAATATCAATATCCGTTACCCTTGATTTCTGACCTGTTTTCCAGGGTGAAAAGTGCTACTTGGTTTACCGAGCTTGACCTCAGGGGGGCGTATAACTTTATTCGCATTAAGCAAGGGGATGAATGGAAGACGGCGTTTAATACCCCAGAGGGGCATTTTGAGTACCTAGTGATGCCCTTTGGGCTCACTAATGCTCCATCTGTCTTCCAGTCCTTCATGAATGACATTTTCAGGGATTTTGTGGATAAATTTCTGATTGTTTATTTGGATATCTTGTTTTTTTCCAATGACTGGGACTCTCATGTGAAACATGTTCAGACTGTGTTCCAGATTTTGAGAGAGAATGCTCTGTATGTGAAGGGATCAAAGTGTCTTTTTGGCGTACAGAGGATTAGTGTTGAGCGATACTGCTCGATTGTCACGCGGTCTTATGATATGTGTACGATGTCAGTAAACTATTCTTAAAAGAACAACACTCTATACAACATATAGATTAGCAACATCAGCATGTAAATATAGAATAGATTTACCTGACACGATATCCGTTGAACTCAGGGTTAATCTTGAGGACTTGATACACTGTCACAGGAAAGAGGAGGACCGGGGGTCTAACCTGACCCTAAACTGGGGTCCTAACTAATCCCTCACCTTGGAGGTACTGATAATGGTTCAGAGGTCCAAGTCTCCAGCCTAACCCTGTCTCCTATCAGTCCCTGAACCCTGTAATCAGTCCTAAGAAGGATACTGATTACCACCAAAGGGATATGGGCTGATCTCTGCTAAATACACAGATTAGACATATAAGACAGACTGGAGAAAACACAGACTTGCATACACACTCAAACACAGAAGGAACAAAAATGATCTGGGATATTAAACTCTAAGCAAGGTGAGCTTAAAACAACTAAGGAGCTCTTTAACTTAAGTCTATACAGATACAATCCTATCTGTGGTCTGCATGAAGAATTTCACTGGCAACTCCCAACACAGACAACCAGAGATTTAAAGGAAACCAATCAACAAATAATTAATTGCAGCCGGGAGAAACTGCACCCAGTCCCAGAACTGAGCACAGACAGAATTAACTCCCTAACTGCCAAACACAAAGAAACAGCAACTCAGCTGTGAGAAGTCAGAATGTGCAACCGCGACGATCTTCATGGCGATGCACACATGACAGTACCCCCCCTTCTACGAGGGGCCTCCGGACCCTCAGGGCCAGGTTTGCCCGGGTGAGTTCTGTGGAAGGTCCGCACCAAACGATCTGCGTTAATGTCAGACGCAGGAACCCACGTCCTCTCCTCTGGACCATACCCCTTCCAATGCACCAAGTACTGAAGGGACCGGCGATTCAGACGTGAGTCAATGATCTTTGACACTTGAAACTCCAAGTTACCATTGACCACCACTGGAGGAGGAGGTAGAGGTGATGGTATGACTGGTGCCACGTACCTCTTAAGTAATGACTTGTGGAACACATTGTGGATTTTAAACGTAGGAGGGAGGTCCAGACGAAATGCCACAGGATTAATTATGGAACTGATCCTGTACGGCCCGATGAATCTGGGGCCCAGCTTCCAGGAGGGAACTTTAAGTTTTATATTCCTGGTAGACAACCATACCAGATCGTTCACATTAAGATGTGGACCAGAAACTCTCCTCCTATCAGCCATACGTTTATAACGGTTCCCCATAGCACTCAGATTATTCAATACACCTCTCCACACTGAAGCAAGTGACTACGAGAAACTCTCCTCCTCAGGAACCCCAGAAGGGCCCCCCCCATTGAATGTACAAAACTGGGGATGAAAACCATATGCCCCAAAAAACGGGGACTTACCAGTGGACTCGCTCCGCCTGTTGTTAAGAGCGAACTCTGCCAGAGGCAAGAAAGAAGACCAGTCCTCCTGGTTCTCTGAGACAAAACACCGAAGATAAGTCTCTAGGCTTTGATTCAGACGCTCTGTCTGACCATTGGTCTGCGGATGAAAAGCCAAGGAAAATGACAATTGCATCCCCCGACGTAAACAAAATGCCCTCCAAAACTTGGACACAAACTGAGACCCCCTATCTGACACCACATCAGAAGGCAACCCATGAAGTCTCACAATCTCCCCAATGAACACCTGCGCCAGAGTTTTAGCATTAGGGAGGGCAGGAAGAGCAATGAAATGTGCCATCTTACTGAACCTGTCAACAACCACCAGTATGACAGTCTTCCCTGACGACTGAGGAAGGTCCGTGATGAAGTCCATAGACAAATGAGTCCATGGACGCTCCGGAAGTTTCAAGGGTAAGAGGGTCCCAGACGGACGGGTATGAGGGGTCTTAGAGCGAGCACAAACCCCACAGGACGCGACAAAAGTTAAAACATCTTTATTAACGTTAGGCCACCAAAACCGACGAGAAAGAAGATCTAAAGTAGCCTTACTCCCTGGATGTCCTGCTAAAGCAGAATTATGATGTGCCTCAATAACCTTTTGTCTCAACTGATTTGGGACAAACAGTCTCCCTGGAGGTCCTGCAGGGGCGTCCCCCTGAGCCTCTAACACCTCCTCCTCAAGCTCAGAACATACAGCCGACACTACCACCCCCTCCTGAAGGATAGGAATCGGGTCATCCATTTTCCCGGCCCTGGGAAACTGCGAGACAAGGCATCCGCCTTAACATTCTTAGATCCAGGGCGATAAGTGACAACAAAATTAAACCTGGTAAAAAACAACGACCATCGAGCTTGTCTGGAATTCAGACGCTTAGCAGATTCCAAATACAGCAGGTTCTTGTGATCAGTAATGACGGTGACCGGGTGGACTGCCCCCTCCAAAAAGTGACGCCATTCTTCAAAAGCCAACTTAATGGCCAAAAGTTCCCTATTGCCGATATCATAATTCCTTTCGGCGGACGACAATTTTTTAGAAAAGAAAGCGCACGGATGCCATTTACCAGGGGACGGACCCTGGGACAATATTGCACCCACCCCTACGTCAGACGCGTCCACCTCCACAACGAACGGCTGTGATGCATCTGGTTGGATGAGAACGGGTGCCGAAGCAAAACATTTTTTCAAAGAGGAAAAAGCTTGGCAAGCTTTGTCCGACCATTTAGAAAAATCCGTCCCTTTTCTTGTCATGTCAGTGAGAGGTTTGACAACAGATGAGAAATTACAAATAAATTTCCGGTAGTAGTTAGCAAACCCCAGAAAACGCTGCAGAGCCTTAAGATCCTTTGGCTGATACCATTCAAGCACTGCTCTCACCTTTTCAGGGTCCATACGGAAACCGGAGGCTGACACCAAGAAACCCAAAAACTGAAGTTCCTGTACGGCGAATACACACTTTTCCAGTTTGGCGTATAGTTTATTGTCTCGCAAGATCTGCAACACCTGTCTCACATGCTCCTGGTGAGACACAAGATCTGGTGAGTAAATTAAAATGTCATCCAAATATACGACCACAAACAGCCCCACCAGATGACGAAAAATGTCATTAACAAAATGTTGGAATACTGCTGGTGCAGTAGTCAGACCAAAAGGCATGACAAGGTTCTCATAATGTCCCTCCGGCGTGTTAAACGCCGTTTTCCACTCATCCCCCTCTTTTATCCTAATCAGATTATACGCCCCCCTGAGATCCAATTTAGAGAACCATTTGGCGCCAACAATTTGATTGAAGAGATCAGGAATCAGAGGGAGTGGATACGGATCTCGAACAGTAATCCGATTAAGTTCGCGGAAATCCAAGCAAGGGCGTAGGCCTCCATCTTTTTTCTTCACAAAGAAGAACCCCGCGGCCACTGGGGAAGATGAAGGTCTAATATGCCCTTTGGCCAGACTTTCCGAAATATAATCCTTCATAGCCTGCCTCTCAGGACCAGAAAGGTTATATAACCTAGCTTTAGGTAACTTAGCATCAGGAAGTAAATTAATAGAGCAGTCATACACGCGATGAGGAGGCAACTCCTGACACCCCTCCTCAGAGAACACATCCCCAAAGTCCTCCAAAAAAGGAGGCAAAGTACTAGGCACGACCGCACTGATGACTGTGTTCATGCAGTTACTTTTGCAAAACTTCCCCCATTGGCTTATATCTCTGGACTGCCAATTAATCACAGGGTTATGTTTAACCAACCAAGGAAGTCCCAACACAATAGGAGTAGGTAGACCCTCCAACACATAACAAGATAATAGTTCCCTATGTATTGCCCCTACCCGAAGGTCAATGTTATGAACCTCATGAACAAAGCTACCTTTGGCCGAGAGGCCTGGCGTCAATGGAGAATATAGGGATCGGTTTGACCAATACACTCAGATGCATACCTTGAGCCTGAGCAAACTGAGCGTCAACCAGATTAGCCCCGGACCCACTATCAAGAAGAACAGAAAATCTCTCCACTCTCGTACCAACCACCACCTCCACTGGTACAAGGAACTGAGAAGAACTAGCGGACGAAATACATACTCCCAGGTTGTCGTCCACCACACAACCTGGGATTAACAGTTTTCCGGCGACTTTTTGCTCAACAAGGCACGGGATGGACATCCCCCAACAAAATGTCCCTCTTTCCCGCAGAAGAAACACCTTCTAGTCCTGCGGCGTACCGCCAATCCCCTCCTACGAAATGATGTCCCTCCCAACTGCATAGGCTCCTCCGAACAGACAAGGGGAACCTCAACATAAGGGACTTTAGTAGTAGGTGGAGTAACAACAGGGGGCGGAGTTACCTCGCACCTCTCCCGGAGCCGTCTATCAGTACGGATAGCTAGGGCCATAGCAGCCTCCAGTGATGAAGGAGAATCATACTGAGCCAAAACGTCCTTTAATTTGTCAGAAAGCCCATGACAAAACTGGCTTCTAAGAGCTGGGTCATTCCACTGAGTATCTGTGGCCCATCTACGGAACTCAGAAGCAAATTCCTCCGCCGGACGATCTCCCTGCTGTATCTTACGTAATTTTGTCTCAGCAAGAGAGACCCGATCTGGGTCATCATATACCAAACCCAGGGCAGTAAAAAATCGATCTACTGACTGTAGAGCCGGGGATCCCGGAGGAAGGGAGAAGGCCCAGGATTGAGGGTCCCCTTGTAGGAGCGAGATAACAATTCCCACTCTCTGCTCTTCACTCCCTGATGATCGAGGCCGAAGCCGAAAATACAATTTACATGCTTCCCTGAAGGTAAAAAATTTGTCTCGCCCACCAGTGAACCTGTCCGGGAGAGCTACTTTAGGTTCAAATCTGGTTTGCTCCGAGGGAGACAAAACTTTGGACTTAATGTCCGTCAGCTCCATGGATAATCCCTGCAACTGCAGAGCCAGCTGGGCTACTGGATCCATGGTAACTGGAGATAATTTTATGGGCCAGTGAAAATGTCACGCGGTCTTATGATATGTGTACGATGTCAGTAAACTATTCTTAAAAGAACAACACTCTATACAACATATAGATTAGCAACATCAGCATGTAAATATAGAATAGATTTACCTGACACGATATCCGTTGAACTCAGGGTTAATCTTGAGGACTTGATACACTGTCACAGGAAAGAGGAGGACCGGGGGTCTAACCTGACCCTAAACTGGGGTCCTAACTAATCCCTCACCTTGGAGGTACTGATAATGGTTCAGAAGTCCAAGTCTCCAGCCTAACCCTGTCTCCTATCAGTCCCTGAACCCTGTAATCAGTCCTAAGAAGGATACTGATTACCACCAAAGGGATATGGGCTGATCTCTGCTAAATACACAGATTAGACATATAAGACAGACTGGAGAAAACACAGACTTGCATACACACTCAAACACAGAAGGAACAAAAATGATCTGGGATATTAAACTCTAAGCAAGGTGAGCTTAAAACAACTAAGGAGCTCTTTAACTTAAGTCTATACAGATACAATCCTATCTGTGGTCTGCATGAAGAATTTCACTGGCAACTCCCAACACAGACAACCAGAGATTTAAAGGAAACCAATCAACAAATAATTAATTGCAGCCGGGAGAAACTGCACCCAGTCCCAGAACTGAGCACAGACAGAATTAACTCCCTAACTGCCAAACACAAAGAAACAGCAACTCAGCTGTGAGAAGTCAGAATGTGCAACCGCGACGATCTTCATGGCGATGCACACATGACATCGATATCTAAAAATATCGTATCGAAATGGTATCGCCGATATCACTAAATATCGTCGATATCCGATTCCGATACCAAGTCCAATGTAAGTCTATGGGAACAAAATATCGCAACTAAAAAAAACCTTTATTTCCGTGTAAACACTAAATATACACACATAGAATACATATATATATATACATGTCATTGTGACATATATATATATACATATATGTATAGTTTATACACTTCTACATAGTAAAATATCCTCTGATTCAATTGCCGGGTAAAGCCGGCTTCTGTGAAAAGACAGAAGCACCCGACATGAAATGACACTTGGTGTACATAGGGTTAACCATGTCCTTTCATGTCGTTTGCAATCTGATTTGCACAAACAATTACATCAGTCTATGTGTGCAAAATTTCACACCTGTAGGGGTTAATTAAAGGTGTAAATTCGTTGTTAAAAAAACTGACTTTTTTGCTACGAATTTACACCTTTAATTAACCCCTACAGGTGTGAAATTTTGCACACTTACACTCATGTAATTGTTTGTGCAAATCAGATATCAAACTACATGAAAAGACATGGTTAACTCTATGTAAACCAAGTGTCATTTCATGTCGGGTTCTGCATTTTCACAAAAGCCGGCAATTGAATTAGCGGCTATTGTACTATGTAGAAGTGTATGAACTATAAATATAAATATATATGTGTCACAAATTTAATGACATGTATATATATATATATATATATGAGGTGTAAAATTGCTGAAAAAAATGCGTGGGCTCCCGCCCTATTTTCGCAACCAGACAGACAAAGCCAGTGAGTGGGGGCAGATAATAATAGCCCAGAGAGGGACCATTATTTTTGGCCCCCCCCGGCTACTAACATCTGCCCCCAGACACCCCAGAAAGGGCAAATCTCTAATTAGATTTGCCCTTTCTGGCACTTTGCCCGTCTATTCCCATTGCCCTGTAGCGGTGGCGAATGGGTTAATAAGGGGTTAAAATGACCTTGCAATTGAAAGGTCACTTTAAGCCAGGTTAATAATTGAGAGCTGTCAATTAGACAACTATTAATTATTAATCCTATTGTATGAAAGAAAAATCAAACACACAGTTTAATAAAAAGAAGTTTAATGAAATAATCACACAGTTTTTGACCATATTTTATTTTCCTGCTAAAACCATTTCCTGTAATAAAAATAAAATAATAAAGCAAAATTATTCTTACCAATCCGATGCACAGTCAGGTCCCACGGTGTAATCCTTCAGAAAGGGTTAATGTTTACTGCAGGGACCGCAGCTAATGCTGCAGCCTCACAGTAAACCCCCAAATGAATGAGTTCCTCTCCTGGCTGACAGGAGAGGAAGTGGAAAGCTTAATTGATTGCTTTCCACTTTCACTTCAGGTCAGCCAGGGACACAATCAGTGACGTCAGAGGGAACTGGTTAACAAAAATAGGGGATCCCCTCGAAAAAAATTGGCGTGGGGTCCCCCTATTTTTGTTAACCAGCCAGATGAAGCAGACCGCTGAGGCCTGGATTTTCAGGCTGTTAAGGAGCCAAGATCCATGGACCTTGCCAGCCTGATAATACCAGACCACAGCAGTCTGCATATCTTGGCTGATTAACAAAAATAGGGGATCCCTCGAAAAAAATTGGCGTGGGGTCCCCCCTATTTTTGTTAACCAGCCAGATGAAGCAGACCGCTGAGGCCTGGTTTTTCAGGCTGGTAAGGATCCAATATCCATGGACCTTGCAAGCCTGATAATACCAGGCCACAGCAGTCTGCTTAGCTTGGTTGGTTAACAAAAATAGGGGATCCCCTCGAAAAAAAAAACGGCGTAGGGGTCCCCCTATTTTTGTTAACAAGCCAAGTAAAATGCAGACTGCTGCGGCCTGGTATTAAAAGACTGTCAAGGCCCATGGATTTTGGCCCTCAACAGCCTGATAATACCAGGCTACAGCAGCCCCACATTTGGCGCATCAAAAGATGTGCCAATTGTGGCACTTTACCCGGCTCTTCCCACTTGCCCTGTAGCGGTGGCAAGCGGGGTAATAAGGGGTTAATGTCACCGTTGATTGCACGGTGACAATAAGCCCGGTTAATAATGGAGAGGTGTCAATAAGACACCGATCCATTATTAATCCCAAAGTTATTAAATGCATAAAAAAAAGACAAAGCAAGAAAAAAGTATTTTAATGAAATAAAAGAGACAACACAGTTTTCATTTCTTTTATTGTACTCTCATTCCTGCGACGCCATCGATCTCCTGTAAAAAAAGAAAAAAAACAAACCAACAGTATACCACCTGTCCGACGCAGTCCATAGTAACGACAGTCCCACGACGATCCAGCTCTGCTACATCGCAATGACAGGCAGAGCCTGTCATCGCGACGCAGTACAGCTGATTACCTGCTTCCCCGGCGGTGACGTCATCAGACTGACTGCTTTACGGCCGGGATTACCCAGCAGTCACTGCAGTTATCGCGAGAAACTGCATGTGACCGCCGGGGAGAAGAGGATGGCGGCCATGAAGCAGTCCAGGCCGTGACCGCCGGAGATCTTCTGCCAGGTAAGTGCCGCTGACTCCTGACAGACCCGACCGACGGACACTGACAGTGACAGACCCGACCGACGGACACAGACAGTGACAGTGACAAATCCGATTCCGGTATTCGATATGACGAAAATATCGGTATTCGGAATCGAAAGGCCGATACAGCTAATATCGGCCGATAACCGATATTTGCAGTATCGTATCGCTCAACACTACAGAGGATCTCATTTCTGGGATTCATTTTGTCTCCATCTGTTATTGAAATGGACTCGGTCAAGGTTCAGGCCATCTGTGATTGGGTCCAACCTACTTCATTAAAGGCTCTTCAGAGATTCTTGGGTTTTGCCAATTTTTATCGTAAATGTATTGGTAATTTCTCTGTTATTGTTAAACCATTGACTGATTTGACCAAAAAGGGTTCTGATGTGGTGAATTGGCCTCCTGAGGCAGTCTCTGCGTTTCAGGAACTTAAGCAGAGATTCACTTCTGCTCCTGTTCTACGGCAGCCTGATGTTTCTCTGCCATTTCAGGTGGAGGTTGATGCCTCTGAAATTGGGGCAGGTGCCGTTTTGTCCCAAAGAGATCCTGAGACCTCTAAAGGTAACCCTTGTGCATTTTTCTCTCGAAAATTTTCTCCAACTGAACGAAATTATGACGTGGGTAATCGGGAGTTATTGGCCATGAAGTGGGCTTTTGAAGAGTGGAGACATTGGCTGAAGGGAGCCAAACATCAGGTGGTGGTCCTCACGGACCATAAGAATCTGGTTTATCTGGAATCAGCCAAGCGACTTAATCCTAGACAGGCCAGGTGGGCCTTGTTTTTCACACGTTTTAATTTTGTAGTTTCCTTTCTTCCTGGCACTAAGAATGTTAAGGCGGATGCCCTCTCGAGGAGTTTCCTTGCGGACTCTCCTGAGTTATCTGATCCTGCTGTTATTTTGAAAGAGGGTGTAGTTCTTTCCGCCATCTCGCCCAATTTGAGACTGGCTCTGGAAGGGTGTCAGGAGGATAAACCCGAGCGCTGCCCTATTGGGAAATTGTTTGTCCCAGACCAGTGGAAAAAGAGTGTGATGTCTGAGATTCATTGTTCCGCGTTGGCCGGTCATCCCGGAATTTTTGGTACCAGAGACTTAGTGAGTCGGTCCTTTTTGTGGCCTACTTTGTCTCGTGACGTCAGGGAATTTGTGCAGTCCTGTGGGACTTGCTCTCGCTCCAAGCTTTGCTCTCACTCTAGTGGTTTGTTGATGCCATTGCCTGTGCCCAAGAGACCATGGACCCATATCTCTATGGATTTTATTTCTGACCTCCCTGTTTCTCAGAGAATGATCGTTATCTGGGTGATTTGTGATAGGTTTTCCAAGATGATACATCTTGTGCCATTACCTAAGTTGCCTTCCTCCTCCGAATTTGTGACTTTGTTCCTTCAGCACGTGGTTCGGTTACACGGCATTCCTGAGAACATTGTGTCTGACAGAGGAGTCCAGTTTGTTTCCAGATTTTGGAGGACTTTTTGTTCTAAACTTGGTGTTCAATTGTCTTTCTCCTCTGCTTTTCATCCTCAGACCAATGGACAAACTGAGAGAACAAAACAGACATTGGAGACTTATCTGAGATGCTTTGTGTCTGCTGATCAAGATGACTGGGTCTCTTTTTTGCCTTTGCTGAGTTTGCTCTTAATAATAGGGCTAGCTCTGCAACTTTGATGTCTCCGTTTTTCTGCAATTTTGGGTTTCACCCTCGATTTTCTTCGGGACAGACGGAGGCTTCTGTCTGTCCGGGTGTTGACGCTGTTGTGGAGCGTATGCAGATTTGGGACCAGGTAGTGGAGAGGTTGTCCCTCTCTCAGGAGAAGGCCCAGCGGTTTGCCAACCGGCATAGGACTGATGGTCCTCGGTTTAAAGTGGGGGACTTGGTCTGGTTGTCCTCAAGAAATATCCCTATGAGAGTTGCATCTCCTAAGTTTAAGCCTAGGTTCATTGAACCTTATAAGATCATGGAGATTCTTAATCCTGTTTCCTTTCGTTTACTTCTTCCAGGGACATTTAAGATCCATAACGTGTTCCACAAGTCCTTATTGAAGAGGTTTGTCGAGCCAGTGGTTCCTATGGCTGTGCCTCCTGACCCTGTTTTGGTTGAGGGCAATCTGGAGTATGTGGTTGAGAAAATATTGGATTCTCGTTTTTCTAGACGGAAACTCCAGTATTTGGTTAAGTGGAAAGGTTATGGTCAGGAGGACAATTCTTGGGGTTTACTTCGGACATCCATGCTAGGAGACTGATCCGTGCGTATCACCGAGCTCATCCTGACCGACCTGGTTGCACAAATGAGGGTTCGGTGACCCCTCCTCAAGGGGGGGGTACTGTTGTGAATGTTTTGGGAATGAGTTCTGAGCAGAAGCTCCCTCTGGTGGTTACAAACAGTACTGAACCATTCAATGAGGATTGGCAATCATGATTCACAGACTGGCTTGATATAAGGGAGGTTTCCTCCCATCATGGTTGCCGGTGATCAATTGTTCTTGTCTCAACTGTGGTTCCTGGTTCACTTGGAAGCTTGCTGAGTCTTGCCTCTTCTTCTGCTTTCAGATAAGATATTTTCTGTTTTTGTGCTTACCATTTGCATATTTCTCTGCATTTCTGTGAGGTTAGCAAGGTTTCCCCCCCCCCCCCCGGGGGGCTTGGGCTCCTCTCAGTTCCTCTGGAGCCATTGTTATTTGTTCATTTGCCCTTTCCAGTTGTTTCAGTGGCTGCGGCTTAGTTTTGTTACACCAGAGAACTGATTTAGGTGGTAGAGGTCGTGTGATCTCAGGTGTTTTTGCAATCAGTAGCGCTGGCATTTTTTAGGGTTTTTTTGGATTGCAGTGAGTATCCTTTCTATCCTTTTCTGTCTAGGCAGATTGGGCCCCAGCGTTTGCTCATACTATTTTCTGTCTGTGTCTGTATTTTCTCTTGTCTAACCGCCATTACATGTTTGGGGGCTTCCTGTGTTCTTTGGGGATCTGCTCCGGGGCAGATAGCTTTCCTCTTTCTATCTTTAGGTGTAGTTAATCTCTCAGGCTGTGACGAGGCGTCTAGGACCAACGTAGGAATGCTCCACGGCTGCCTTTAGTTGTGGTGGTTAGTCAGGGTACTGCAATCCAATAGATTCCAACCTCTCTGGTGTATTGCCGTTTTTGCCTGCTCTCCTCAGCTACCGAAACATAACAATACAGTATGTGTGATTCCCTCCTTTTCTTCTCCTGACCTTGATCTTATTAGCTCTCTACTCCTATGCTAATGGGGTTTTTCTTTGCTGATGAATTATGTTTACATTTTACACCAAATGACACCTATAATGGGATATAACAGTGAATACATTGGGTATGTACACATTATGTATTATGGAGGATTTATCTTTTGTATTATTTGTAATATCTTTGTATAATTTATGTAGATTTTTTTTAATGTGTTTGTGGGCTGGACTTGAGTTGTGATTGGGGCAGATTGTGCTTCCACCCTACTTAAGCCTGCCATTTGAGATGTATTGTACACTTGATAAAGACCTACAGGAGGTCGAAACGTTGTGTGTGCTTCATATGGCAGAATAAAGACTCTTTATAATTTCTACACCTGGATTGGAAGCTGCTCTAATTTTCCAGAATGCTGTGACTTTTCCAAGTGGGTTCCTTGGACCGGGAGCAAGTGTCCTGACTTAGGACGGTTTCACACGTCCATGTCTCCAGTACGTGTGGTGACAGTTTTCACACATACCGGAGACACGTACACACGTAGACCCATTCAAATGAATGGGTCTATGTACGTTAGTGTGTTTTCACGGACCGTGTGTCCGTGGGCAAAACACGCTGACATGTCCGTTTTTTGCCGTCATCATGGACGGCAAAACGTCCCGCACACGGAGAACAGTGTACACTGTCCTCTGTGTACACGAGACAGCCGCCGGGGAAGAAACGGCTAATGTGAGCCGCTGTTCCCCTGCCTGTGGTGCTGAAGCTGCCTGTCATTATTCTCTCCTGCTCTGCCGGCAACAGCGCGAGCAGGAGAAAATGAATGAAAAACCCGACGTGGGATCCCCCTTATTTTTTGAACCAACCCGGCAAAACTAACAGGTCGGGCTGCTATTCTCAGGCTGGTAAGGGGCCATGAATATGGGCCCCCTCAGCCTAAAAACTGCAGCCCGCAGCTGTCCATCTGTTAGATGCGCCTATTCTGGAGCTTTGTCGAGTTCTTCCCACTTGCCCTGTAGTGGTAGCAAGTGGGGTTAATAAGGGGTTAAGGTCACCTTTCTATTGTAAGGTGACATTAAGCCCGGCTTAGTAATGAAGAGGTTTCAATAAGACACCTCTTCATTACTAATTCTATAGTAAGTAAAGGGTTAATTAAACACCACACAGTTAGAATAAAGTCTTTTAATGTAATAATACAAAACACAGGTTTGACATCTTTATTAAACTGCTATTCCCAGCGAAGCCATCGATCTCCTGGAAAAAAAGTTAAAAGATTAAACCAATAATATACCCATACCTGACGGGCGTACAATCAGTCCCACGGTGCTATCCCTCTCAGGGGTTATTATTATTATTTATTATTATAGCGTCATTTAATCCATGGCGCTTTACATGTGAGGTGGGGTATACATAATAAATACAAGTACAGTAATCTTAGACAATACAAGTTACGACTGGTACAGAAGGAGAGAGTACCCTGCCCGTGAGGGCTCACAATCTACAAGGGATGGGTGAGTGTTATGTTTCGGTAACTGAGGAGTGCAGGTAAAAAAGGCAATACACCAGAGCAGTTGGAATCTATGAGATTGCAGTACCCTGACTAACCACCACAACTAGAGGCAGCCGTGGAGCGTTCCTACGTTGGTCCTAGACGCTTCGTCACAGCCTGAGAAACTAACTACACCTAAAGATAGAAATAGGAAAGCTATCTGCCCCGGAGCAGATCCCCAAAGAACATAGAAAGCCCCCAAACATGTAATGGCTGTTAGACAAGAAGAAATACTGACACAGACAGAAAATAGTATGAGCAAACGTTGGGGCCCAAACTAACTAAATAGAAAAGGATAGGAAGGGCACTTACTGCAATCCCAAAAAACCCTGCAAAGCACCAACTCTACTAATTTCAAAAACACCTGAGATCACACGACCTCTACCACCTAAATTAGTTCTCTGGTGTAACAAAATCAAAACAGCAGCCACTGAAGAAACTGGAAAAAGCAAAAGTACAAACATCAGTGGCTGAACTAAACTGAGAGGGCAAAAGCCCCCGGAGGGGACCCTGAAGGCCCCCACAGAAGTGCAGGACAAAATGCAAAAATAAAGCACAAAAACAAAAAGAAGAAAATGTCTTATCTGTTAGCAGGAGATGCAGACACGACACAGCAGGCTACAAGGGAAACAGGAATCATGGAGTGAGACCAGAACAATTGATCACCGGCAACCCTGATGGGAAGGCGACTCCCTTATATAAGACCAGTCAGTAACACCTGATTCCCACTCCTCACAATCTTCACTGGACAGTCCAGTACCGCTTGTAACCACCAGAGGGAGCCTCTGCTCAGAACTCATTTCAAGTCCATTCACAACAGGTGAGGATACAGTAGGCGAGGGTAGAGCTGGTCGTGCAGCGGTTTGGTGGATCTGTGGTTACTGCAGGTTGTAGGCTTGTCAGAAGAGGTAGGTCTTCAGGTTCTTTTTGAAGGTTTCCATGGTAGGCGAGAGTCTGATATGTTGTGGTAGAGAGTTCCAGAGTAGGGGGGTTAATCAGTTTACAGCCGGAGCAGTGTTAATGCTACCACTCAGATCTGTAAACTACTGTGGAATAAATGGGAAGCAGCGTGCACAGGCTCAGTGACGAGCGATAACGTCACTGAGTCTGTGCTCGCTGACAGCTGAACTCCTGTGACCTCAGCACCGTCATTTTCCCACGGATGCTGAGGCATAGATGCGCCTTTTCTGGGCAGCTGCGAGCTGCTGTTTTTAGGTTGGGGGGGGCCCATAATCATGGCCCCTTACCAGACACTAAAAAACAAATATCATAAAATAAATAAAAAAAAATTTGTAAAAAATGCATGAAGGTAGTAATAATTATAAGTGTAATTATTTTAATTATTACTACCTTCATGCATTTTCTGCAAAAAAATGTTTATTTTATTTTAGGATATTTGCTTTTTTTGTGTCTGGTTTTCTCTGTGTAATGGTCATGTGCTAATATGCATTTACATTTTGCATACACATTAACTTACTTTTTATGCCCCGATCTAGTTTCTTATTTTGTTCAAAGTGCATCTTGTGCATATAAGGGTGTGACTACCCTGTTTCTGAGCTGAGAAATCCGTCCTGTCTGGCCTATGCTTTAACTGGTGGGTTCAGTCCCTCTGTCCTTGTTCACATTTACATCACTTGACAAGTGGAAGGGTTTTTAATGCAAGAGTTAGGACTGTCCCACAAGGGTTGCCTTGATGTGGCGGGATGGCTTGTACATTCTTTTGATCAAAATTATGTTTACTAAATACCCTTATAATTATTACTATCTTCATGCATTTTTTGCAAAAAAAATTTTATTTATTTTATTTTAGGATATTTGTTTTTTTTGTGTCTGGTTTTCTCTGTGTAATGGTCATGTGTTAATATGCATTTACATTTTGCATACACATTAACTTACTTTTTCAGCTCAGATATAGTTTCTTATTTTGTTGAAAGTGCATCTTGAACATATAAGGGTGTGACCGCCCTGTTTCTCAGCTGAGAAATCTATCCTGTCTGACCTATGCTTTAACTGGTGGGTTCAGTTCCTCTGTCCTTGTTATCATTTACGTCACTTGACAAGTGGAAGGGTTATTAATACAAGAGTTAGGACTGTCCCACAAGGGTTGCCTTGACGTGGTGGGATGGCTTGTACATTCTTTTGATCAAAATTATGTTTACTAAATACCCTGTGATGTAGTGACCCATGCTGCAGCTAGGGGGCGCTGTATATGCTCCTCAAGATATGCAAGGAGGCGTGATTTGGATGGTAAAACAGTCCCCGGCATTGTTGTGAATGGCAGGTATGTGTCGCAGAGCTCCTCTGCACTGTAAGCCAAAGTAATGTTGTTCTGGGACTTGTAGTCCCACAAGAGTTGTGTTTATTTTTCTAGGGTGGCTTACAGGGTTAGCCGGAGAGCTGGGTGGGACTGGCTAACCACACATACACCGCCCTCTGGTGGCTGTAAGTTTTGAGGACCTGTGATGAGGTCATGAGCATGTGACTGATCATGTGATCTATACCTCACTTGTGGGAGTGGTTACAGGTATGTAAGGAAGGAGTTGGCACATGGAGTGTGAGAGTGTTGGCAGTCTGTCAGCCTGGACAGAGTGACCATGTTTTCAAGGCTTGATGTTGCACAGACTGGGGAAGTAGTGCTAGCGAGTGGACGGTCTTGAAAACCGTGAGTGACACTGACCGGGGTCAGAGCAAAGTGAGAAATGATTATTGGATACCTCTGAGGTTAAGAGGGATCCAGGAACCTGCGTGGCCAACAGGTGACAGACAGGAGTCTGTGGTATGATGACCGGGGTCAGAAAGACTGTGTTCATGCCGTGAGAAGTATTGGTTGACAGAAAGACTGTGTTTTGATGCGTACTGGATACCTCCGAAAGCTAAGAGGCCTCCGGTAACCTGTGTGGCCGACGCCAACAGGTAACGGAAAAACACAACATGAAAATAGTCTCACCAGATCTTGAAAGATGAACAGTGCACTAGCAGGATGCAGCCGGCTCCCACAGATAAAGGCTGGCGCACCACAGGTGCCCTCCACTGATGAGGACAGCCACCCTATCAGAAAAATGTGATGATAAAGGTATAAGCTGCCTGGTGGAGAAAACACACAAATAAAGCTTGCTTAGGAGGACAAAAAAGTGCAATGCATAGTGTCTGGATAGCAGCCTATTTATAACGCCCATAATAGAAAGCGGGCTGTTCAGCACTATATATGCATCACACAAAACACCAGACCATCAAAAAGGAGCCTACCTGCACCCTGCAGAAAATGATAAAAAGTGCAAAAAAAATGCATCTGATGAATGCATCAATGAGGTATTAGTTACTATTTTGGCCAAAGCAGATAAGCTCGCAAACCAACGGCAAGGTTCCCCATTATATTGCGAGTGACTAACTAACATCAATTCAAGGCTCACAGACAAAGATAGAAGGACTTAAAAATCCTAAAAATTTTTTTAGCAAAAACACAACATGAAAATAGCCTCACCAGATCTTGAAAGATGAACAGTGCACTAGCAGGATGCAGCCGGCTCCCACAGATAAAGGCTGGCGCAGCACAGGTGCCCTCCACTGATGAGGACAGCCACCCTATCACAAAAATGTGATGATAAAGGTATAAGCTGCCTGGTGGAGAAAACACACAAATAAAGCTTGCTTAGGAGGATCAGTGGAGGGCACCTGTGCTGCGCCAGTGATCAAAAGTGTTCACAACACCAGTCCCATCCAGCTCTCTGGCTAACCCTGTAAGCCACCCTAGAAAAATAACACAACTCTTGTGGGACTACAAGTCCCAGAACAACATTACTTTGGCTTACAGCGCAGAGGAGCTCTGCGACACACACCTGCCATTCACAACAATGCCGGGGACTGTTTTACCATCCAAATCATGCCTCCATGCATATCTTGAGGAGCATATACAGCGCTCCCTAGCTGCAGCATGGGTCACTACATCACATACCTCGCCCCTCTGTTCAAACTTGTGGGGTTGAACACTTATTCCAAACCGAGGTCCTCGAGACAGGGCACCCATGTCACCTAGCCCTAAAAGTCGAGGGGACCGCCTCAGTCGATTTTGGGCATCATTCAACATCACCCCTTTGTGAGGCCTCCCCCGCCCCCAATGGTCAGTATGTCAGCCTTGTCTTAAGAGAAGACACTGGCTAACCACACATACACCGCCCACTGGTGGTTGTAAGTTTTGAGGACCTGTGATGAGGTCATGAGCATGTGACTGACCATGTGATCCATACCTCACCTGTGGGAGTGATTACAGGTATGTAAGGAAGGAGTTGGCACATGGAGTGTGAGGGTTTTGGGAGTCTGTCAGCCTGGACAGAGCGCCCATGTTTTCCAGGCTGGATGTTGCACAGACTGAGGAAGCAGTGCTAGCGAGCTTGATCCAGAGGAGTAGACGGTCTTGAAAACCGTTAGTTACACTAACCGGGGTCAAAGCAAAGTGAGAAATGATTATTGGATACCGCTGAGGTTAAGAGGGATCCGGGAACCTGCGTGGCCAACAGGTGACAGACAGGAGTCTGTGGTATGATGACCGGGGTCAGGAAGACTGTGTTCATGCCGTGAAAAGTATTGGTGAGAGAAAGACTGTGTTTTGATGTGTACTAGATACCTCTGAAAGCTAAGGGCCCCGTCTCACATAGCAACACACCAGCGATCCCGACAATGATCAGGATCGCTGGTGTGTCACTACATGATCGCTGCTGAGCTGCCAAACAGGCAGCTCAGGCAGCGATCAGGACAGCGACTGCGGGTAACATCGCCTAGTTACCCACAGTGTACGTTGGATACCGGCGCGCTGATGCAGGGAGCTGGTAACCAAGGTACACGTCGGGTTTCCAGGCGCTGCGCGGTGCCTGGAAACCCGACGTGTACCTTGGTTACCAGCTCCCCTGCAGCAGCGTGCTGGTATCCAACGTATACGTCGGGTTTCCAGGAACAGCCCCGCACCTGGAAAACCGAAGTGTACCTTGGTTACCAGTAGATCGCTGGTCTCCTGCCTGTCACACGCAGCGATGCGTGCTGGCCAGCGGGAGACCAGCGATCAAAAAAAAAGTCCTGGCATTTCTGACACGACCAGCGATTCACAGCAGGGGCCTGATCGCTGGTACGTGTCAGACATAGCGAGATCGCTGCTGAGATCGCTGTTTAGCAGCGATCTCGCTATGTGAGACGGGACCCTTAGAGGCCTCCGGGAACCTGTGTGGCCGACGCCAACAGGTAATGGACAGGTATCCGTGTTGTGCTGATCGGGATCAGTGAGAGACTGTATTTTGTCTAATGGCGGCTGTAATAAACTAAATCGACTTGTTTTAACCCTGAGTGTGCCAATGCTTACCTCCAAGACCAGCAAAGCGAGTAATCCTCGTCCACAGCGTGGAACGTCACAACCCTTATAATTATTACTACCTTCATGCTTTTTTTGCAAACATTTTTTTATTAATTTTATTTTAGGATATTTGTTTTTTTTTGTGTCTGGTCTTCTCTGTGTAATGGTCTTCTCTGTGTAATGGTCATGTGTTAATATGCATTTACATTTTGCATACACATTAAGTAACCTTTTCAGCTCAGATCTAGTTTCTCATCTAGTTTCCTATTATAGCTCCTTACCAGCCTGAGAATAGCAGCCCGCACCTGTTAGTTTTGCCGGGTTGGTTCAAAAAATAAGGGGGACCGCACGTCGGGTTTTTCATTCATTCTCTGCTGCTCGCGCTGTTGCCGGTAGAGCAGGAGAGAATAATGGCAGCCCCGTTCAGCACCACAGCCAGTGGAACAGCGCTTACTGTAGCGCTTCTTCCCCTGCGGCCGTCCGTGTAGTACTGATGCCACATGGACACAGATATCTCCGGTACTGATTTTTCCGGTACTGGAAATATCATGACGCGTGAAACCGGCCTTAGTGAGTGATGTCAGCTATTTTCTATATGTACTTGAAAACGCAATATTTGTTACGGTGTCCACCAAACCTGAAATGTGGTAGTGAGAGGGTGCAGGGACCACAACCATATGTTGGTTATGTAATTGAAGGATCTGCTCCGACTGCTGTGCAATCTTATTACCAGCGTCGGACTGGAGCGCCTTGGGCCCACCAGACAAAATCATTCTTGGGGCCCACTATGTAGCTACAAAGAAATAAATACAAAACCACCAGTTGTGCGGTAAAACACACTAATATCAGGGTATAATATAAGATACTACACTTCCTAGTGTTGTGGAAAGAGCTGGTCCCCACATTTTGGTGCAGACTCAATGATAAATGTCCCCTGATGTGTATTAACCCCTTCATGACCCAGCCTATTTTGACCTAAATGACCTGGCCATTTTTTGCAATTCTGACCAGTGTCCCTTTATGAGGTAATAACTCAGGAACGCTTCAACGGATCCTAGCGATTCTGAGATTGTTTTTTCGTGACATATTGGGCTTCATGTTAGTGGTAAATTTAGTTCGATAATTTTTGCGTTTATTTGTGAAAAAAATGGAACTTTGGCCAAAATTTTGAAAATTTCGCAATTTTCAAATTTTGAATTTTTATTCTGTTAAACCAGAGAGTTATGTGACACAAAATAGTTAATAAATAACATTTCCCACATGTCTACTTTACATCAGCACAATTTTGGGAACAACATTTTTTTTTGTTAGGAAGTTATAAGGGTTAAAAGTTGACCAGCGATTTCTAATTTTTACAGCAAAATTTACAAAACCATTTTTTTTAGGGACCACCTCACATTTGAAGTCACTTTGAGGGGTCTATATGGCAGAAAATACCCAAAGTGACACCATTATAAAAACTGCACCCCTCAAGCTACTCAAAACTACATTCAAGAAGATTATTAACCCTTCAGGTGCTTCACAGGAACTAAAGCAACGTGGAAGGAAAAAATGGACATTTTAATTTTTCCAACAAAATTTTTCTTTTAGCATCAATTTTTTCATTTTTGCATGGGCATCAGGATAAAATGGACCCTAAAATTTGTTGGGCAATTTCTCCTGAGTACACAGATACCTCATATGTGGTCATAAACTACTGTTTGGGCGCACGGCAGGGCTCAGAAGGGAAGGAGCGCCATTTGACTTTTTGAATGGAAAATATGCTGGAATATTTAGCGGTTGTCATGTCGCATTTGGAGAGTCCCTGTGTGCCTAAACATTGGAGCTCCCCCACAAGTGACCCCATTTTGGAAACTAGACGCCCTAAGGAACTTATCTAGATGCAGAGTGAGCACTTTGAACCCCCAGGTGCTTCACAAATTGATCCGTAAAAAAAAGAAAGTACTTTTTTTTTCACAAAAATTTTCTTTTAGCCTCAGTTTTTTCATTTTCACATGGGCAACAGGATAAAATGGATCCTAAAATTTGTTGGGAAATTTCTCCTGAGTACACCGATACCTCATATGTGGTCATAAACCACTGTTTGGGCGCACGGCAGGGCTCAGAAGGGAAGGAGCGCCATTTGACTTTTTGAATGGAAAATATGCTGGAATATTTAGCGGTTGCCATGTCGCATTTGGAGAGTCCCTGTGTGCCTAAACATTGGAGCTCCCCCACAAGTGACCCCATTTTGGAAACTAGACCCCCCAAGGAACTTATCTAGATGCAGAGTGAGCACTTTGAACCCCCAGGTGTTTCACAAATTGATCCGTAAAAAAAAGAAAGTACTTTTTTTTTCACAAAAATTTTCTTTTAGCCTCAGTTTTTTCATTTTCACATGGGCAACAGTATAAATTAGATCCTAAAATTTGTTGGGCAATTTCTCCTGAGTACACCGATACCTCATATGTGGTCATAAACCACTGTTTGGGCGCACGGCAGGGCTCAGAAGGGAAGGAGCGCCATTTGACTTTTTGAATGGAAAAATATGCTGGAATATTTAGCGGATGCCATGTCGCATTTGGAGAGTCCCTGTGTGCCTAAACATTGGAGCTCCCCCACAAGTGACCCCATTTTGGAAACTAGACCCCCAAGGAACTTATCTAGATGCAGAGTGAGCACTTTGAACCCCCAAGTGCTTCACAAATTGATCCGTAAAAAAAAGAAAGTACTTTTTTTTTCACAAAAATTTTCTTTTAGCCTCAGTTTTTTCATTTTCACATGGGCAACAGTATAAATTGGATCCTAAAATTTGTTGGGCAATTTCTCCTGAGTACACAGATACCTCATATGTGGTCATAAACCACTGTTTGGGCGCACGGCAGGGCTCAGAAGGGAAGGAGCGCCATTTGACTTTTTGAATGGAAAATTAGCTCCAGTCGTTAGCGGACACCATGTCATGTTTGGAGAGCCCCTGTATGCCTAAACTTTGGAGCTCCCCCACAAATGACCCCATTTTGGAAACTAGACCCCCTAAGAAACTTATGCAGATGCACAGTGAGCACTTTGAACCCCCAGGTGCTTCACAAAACTTTATAACGCAGAGCCGTGAAAATAAAAAATCATTTTTTTTTCTCAAAAAATTATTATTTAGCCCCATATTTTTTATTTTCACAATGGTTACAGGAGAAATTGGACCCCAAAAGTTGTTGTCTAATTTGTCCTAAGTACGCTAGTACCTCACATGTGGGGGAGAACCACTGTTTGGGCACACGTCAGGGCTTGGAAGGGATGTAGTGACGCTTTGAAATGCCGACTTGATGGAATGGTCTGCGGGCGGGCAGAGCCCCTGATGTGCCTAAACAGTAGAAACCCCCCACAAGTGACCACATTTTGTAAACTAGACCCCTCAAGGAACTTAACTAGATGTGTGGTGAGCACCTTGAACCCCCACGTGCTTCACAGAAGTTTGTAATGCAGAGCCGTGAAAATAAAAAATCATTTTTTTCCTCAAAAACTGATTTTTTTAACCCGCAATTTTTTATTTTCACAAGGGTAACAGGAGAAATTGGACCACAAAAGTTGTTGTACAGTTTGTCCTGAGTACACTGGTACCCCATATGTGGGGGGGGAACCACTGTTTTGGCGCATGGGAGAGCACAGAAGGGAAGGAGCGCCATTTTGGAATGCAGACTTGATGGAATGTTCTGTGGGCGTCATGTTGCCTTTGCAGAGCCCCTGATGTGCCTAAACAGTAGAAACCCCCACAAGTGACCCCATTTTGGAAACTAGACCCCCCAAGGAGCTTATCTAGATGTGTAGTGAGCACTTTGAACCCCCAAGGGCTACACAGAAGTTTATAACGCCGGGCCATGAAAATAAAAAAATCATATTTTTTCCACAAACATGATCTTTTAGTCCCCAATTTTTTTATTTTCCCAAGGGTAACAGGAGAAATTAGACCTCAAAAGTTGTTGTCCAATTTGTCCTGAGTACGCTGATATCCCATATGTGGGAGAAAACTACTGTATGGGCACACTTCGGGGCTCGGAAGGGAAGTAGTGACATTTTGAATTGCCGACTTGATGGAATGGTCTGCGGGCGTCATGTTACGTTTGCAGAGACCCTGATGTGCCTAAACAGTATAAACTCCCCACAAGTGACCCCATTTTGGAAACTAGACCCCGCAAGGAACTTATCTAGATGTGTGGTGAGCACTTTGAACCCCCAAGTTCTTCACAGAAGTTTATAACGCAGAGCCGTGAAAATAAAAAATCATTTTTTTTCCACAAAAATAACTTTTTTAGTCCCCAATTTTTTTTCCCAACAGTAACAGGAGAAATTAGACCCCCAAAGTTGTTGTGCAATTTTTCCCGAGTACGCTGATACCCCATATGTGGGGGTAAACCACTGTTTGGGCACACGTCGGGGCTTGGAATAAAGGGAGCACTGTTTGACTTTTTGAACGCAAAATTTGCAGGAATCAATGGTGGCGCCATGTCGCGTATGGAGATCCCCTGATGTACCTAAATAGTGGAAACCCCTCAATTCTAACTCCAACCCTAACCCCAACACACCTCTAACCCCAACCCTAACCCCTACACACCCCTAACCCTAATACAAACCATAACCCTAACCCCAACACACCCCTAACCCTAATCCCAACTCTAACCATAAACCTAACCACAAGCCTAACCCTAATCCCAACCCTAACCCCAAAACACCCCTAACGCTTATCCCGACCCTAACCCTAATCCCAACCTTAACTCTAATTCCAACCCTAACCCTAATTCCAACCCTAACCCTAGTTCTAACCCTTACCCTAGTTCTAACCCTTACCCTAGTTCTAACCCTAACCCTAGTTCTAACCCTAAGGCTGGGTTCATATTGCGTTTTACCAGCCCGTTCAACACGTAGCGTTGACGGGCTGGTAACGGTATAGCATAACGCGATCGCGTTATGCTATACCCGCTAGTGCAGAGGAATCAGCGATGATTCATCTGTGCTAGCGGTGATGGAGCCCAGACGCTGCAGCCTGCGTCCAAGGCTCCATCACTGAATGACGACACGTCGCGAACGCATGCCGCTTCATGGCATGCGTTGCGATGCGCACACAAATGGGGTGAATGGCAGCATTAACGGACTGCGTTACACCGCGTTATACTGCGGTGAAACGCAGTCCATCTAACGGACTGCCATAATGCAATATGAACCCAGCCTGACCCTAAGACCCCGTGCACACGTTGCGGATTCACTTGCGGATTTTTCTAAAATCCGCAGGTAAAACGACCTGCCTTTTACCTGCGTATTTAGCGCGGATTTGCTGCGGTTTTTCTCTGCGGTTTTACGCCTATAATGGAATAGGTGTAAAATCGCTGCGGAATCCGCACAAAGAATTGACATGCTGCGGATTTAAAACCGCAGCAAATCCGCGCTGAAAAATCTGCAGCATGTGCACAGCGTTTTTTTTTTACCATTTATTTGCATTGTACTGTACATGGTTTCTGGATCTGCTGTGGATCCGCAGCGCCAAATCCGCTGCGGATCCGCAGCAAAATCCGCTGCTGATCCGCAGCAAAATCCGCTGCGGATCAGCAGCGAAATCCGCTGCGGATCAGCAGCGAAATCAGCTGCGGATCAGCAGCGAAATCAGCTGCGGATTAGCAGCGAAATCCGCTGCGGATCAGCAGCGAAATCAGCTGCGGATCAGCAGCGAAATCAGCTGCGGATCAGCAGCGAAATCCGCTGCTGATCCGCAGCAGATTTCGCTGCTGATCCGCAGCTGATTTCGCTGCTGATTTCGCTGCTAATCCGCAGCTAAATCAGCAGCGGATCAGCAGCGAAATCAGCTGAGGATCAGCAGCGAAATCAGCTGCGGATCAGCAGCAAAATCAGCTGCGGATCAGCAGCGAAATCCGCTGCGGATCAGCAGCGAAATCAGCTGCGGATCAGCAGAGAAATCAGCTGCGGATCCGCAGCAAAATCCGCAACGGGTGCACAGGGCCTAATAGGAAAAAAAAAAAATTCTTTATTATTTTTCCCTACCTATGACAGGGGGGTTCACTTACTTTTTTTATTTTTGATCACTGTGACAGTTTATCACAGTGATCAAAATAAATTTTTTGACTATGCAGGGCGCACTGCGCATGCGCCGACCGGCGGGCGCACTGCGCATGCGCCCGCCATTTTCCAAGATGGCGGCGCCCATGAAGAATCCCGGGCAGCCGCCGGGAAGGATCCAGGGACATCGGTGGACCGGGAGAGGTGAGTATGGGGGTCGGAAGTGAGGGGGGGGGATCGGAAGGTGGGGGCAGCGGAGGCCAGGACGAGGGGAGCTTTTAGTGACGGCGGTGACCGACCGCTGCCATCTTTCGGTGGCGGCGGCCGATCGCCGCCGTGAATCCGTGTGGGGGGGTCAGGGCTCGGTGTACAGCTATGGCAGATGCTATTGCAGCATCGGCCATGGCTGGATTGTAATATTTCACCAATTATATTGGTGAAATATTACAGATTGCTCTGATTGGCTGTTTCACTTTTAACAGCCAATCAGAGCGATCGTGGCCACGGGGGGGGTTAAGCCAACCCCCCTGTGGTGAAGCACAAAGGGTCCTGTGCCGGCGGGTCGGGTGACCTTTCAGTGACCCCGGTCACCCGACCCGCAGGGACGCGATCCTTTCATGACGCCACATAGGCGTCATGGGTCGGATTGGCACTGATTTTCATGACGCCTACGTGGCGTCATGGGTCGGGAAGGGGTTAACCACTAAACCAATGTTTTATACCGTCAGTGCAATGAACGGGATTAATGACATCTCATCCATACGCTGAGAAAATCCACAGCATGAATTGACAGATGCAGATTTGACATGAACAATTTGTCAATTAATGCTGCGGATATTCACCACTGATTTTATCCTTTGCAATACAAGGGATCAGGTCAGTAGTAAAGGTGCCACATTACATAGTAGTAAACGCAGCAATATCTGCACAATATCTGTGGGGATATTTATGCTGTTAATTTTCTGTGGGATTTCCATGGTAGAAATTCTGCAGCAAATACATTAAGTGAATGTCCACACTAATAGTGCTGGGGGCCCTAGATCACTTATGTATGCTGTTATTAGTGAATTTTATGGAAATCTCTCTGCTACCTATAAGGCCATATCTTTTTATGAAAGGCCTCATTTTCTTAGTGGTGGGGGAAAAACTTTAGTCCGTAAGGGGTGATACAGGGAGAGGGGGCTCAGTCAGTCAGGGGTGATACAGGGAGAGCGGCTCAGTCAGTCAGGGTGATAAAGGGAGAGGGGTCGCAGTCAGTCAGGGGTGATAAAGGGAGAGGGGTCACAGTCAGTCAGGGGTGATACAGGGAGAGGGTCGCAGTCAGTCAGGGGTGATACAGGGAGAGGGGTCACAGTCAGTCAGGGGTGATACAGGGAGAGACGGCAGTCAGTCAGGGGTGATACAGGGAGAGGGGGCTCAGTCAGGGGTGATACAGGGAGAGCGCTCAGTCAGTCAGTGATGATAGAGGGAGAAGGGGTTACTTTCAATCAGGGGTGATATGGAAGAGAGGGCTCAGTCAGTCAGGGGTGATACAGGGAGAGGGGCTCAGTCAGTCAGGGGTGATACAGGGAGAGGAGGCTCAGTCAGTCAGGCGTGATACAGGGAGAGGGGCTCAGTCAGTCAGGGTGATACAGGGAGAGGGGGCTCAGTCAGTCAGGCGTGATACAGGGAGAGGGCTCAGTCAGTCAGGGGTGATAAAGGGAGAGGGGGCGCAGTCAGTCAGGGGTGATAGAGGGAGAGACGGCAGTCAGGGGTGATAGAGGGAGAGACGGCAGTCAGTCAGGGGTGATAGAGGGAGAGGGTGCAGTCAGTCAGGGGTGATAGAGGGAGAGGGGCTCAGTCAGTCAGGGGTGATACAGGGAGAGGGGCTCAGTCAGTCAGGGGTGATACAGGGAGAGGGTCGCAGTCAGTCAGGGGTGATACAGGGAGAGGGGTCGCAGTCAGTCAGGGGTGATAAAAGGGTAGTAGGGCAGGGGAGCGCTCAGTCATGGGTGTGGGAACTACAGGGTGGAGAGCGCTCAGTCAGTCAGGGGATGATAGAAGGAGAAGGGGTCCTTTCATCAGGGGTGATAATGGGAGAGGGAGCTCAGTCAGTCAGGGGTGATACAGGGAGAGGGGTCACAGTCAGTCAGGGGTGATACAGGGAGAGGGCACAGTCAGTCAGGGGTGATACAGGGAGAGGGCTCAGTCAGTCAGGGGTGATACAGGGAGAGGGGTCACAGTCAGTCAGGGGTGATACAGGGAGAGGGCTCAGTCAGTCAGGGGTGATACAGGGAGAGGGGCTCAGTCAGTCAGGGGTGATACAGGGAGAGGGGTCACAGTCAGTCAGGGGTGATACAGGAGAGGGCTCAGTCAGTCAGGGGTGATACAGGGAGAGGGGTCACAGTCAGTCAGGGGTGATACAGAGAGAGGGTCTCAGTCAGTCAGGGTGATACAGGGAGAAGGGGGCTCATCAGGGGTGATACAGGGAGAGCGCTCAGTCAGTCAGTGATGATAGAGGGAGAAGGGGTTACTTCAATCAGGGGTGATAATGGAAGAGAGGGCTCAGTCAGTCAGGGGTGATACAGGAGAGGGGTCACAGTCAGTCAGGGGTGATACAGGGAGAGGGCACAGTCAGTCAGGGTGATACAGGGAGAGGGCTCAGTCAGTCAGGGGTGATACAGGGAGAGGGGTCACAGTCAGTAGGGGTGATACAGAGAGAGGGGTCTCAGTCAGTCAGGGTGATACAGGGAAGGGGGCTTCAGTCAGGGGTGATACAGGGAGAGCGCTCAGTCAGTCAGGGATGATAGAAGGAGAAGGGGTTGCTTTCAATCAGGGGTGATAAAGGGAGAGGGCTCAGTCAGTCAGGGGTGATACAGGGAGAGGGGTCACAGTCAGTCAGGGGTGATACAGGGAGAGGGGCTCAGTCAGTCAGGGTGATACAGGGAGAGGGCTCAGTCAGTCAGGGTGATACAGGGAGAGGGGTCACAGTCAGTCAGGGGTGATACAGGAGAGGGCTCAGTCAGTCAGGGGTGATACAGGGAGAGGGGTCACAGTCAGTCAGGGGTGATACAGGAGAGGGGTCTCAGTCAGTCAGGGTGATACAGGGAGAGGGGTCAGTCAGGGTGTACAGGGGTGATACAGGGAGAGCGCTCAGTCAGTCAGTGATGATAGAGGGAGAAGGGGTTACTTTCAATCAGGGGTGATATGGAAGAGAGGGCTCAGTCAGTCAGGGGTGATACAGGGAGAGGAGGCTCAGTCAGTCAGGCGTGAATACAGGGAGAGGGGGCTCAGTCAGTCAGGGGTGATACAGGGAGAGGGGGCTCAGTCAGTCAGGCGTGATACAGGGAGAGGGGGCTCAGTCAGTCAGGGGTGATAAAGGGAGAGGGGGTGCAGTCAGTCAGGGGTGATAGAGGGAGAGACGGCAGTCAGGGGTGATAGAGGGAGAGACGACAGTCAGTCAGGGGTGATAGAGGGAGAGGGTGCAGTCAGTCAGGGGTGATAGAGGGAGAGGGGCTCAGTCAGTCAGGGGTGATACAGGGAGAGGGGCTCAGTCAGTCAGGGGTGATACAGGGAGAGGGGTCGCAGTCAGTCAGGGGTGATACAGGGAGAGGGGTCGCAGTCAGTCAGGGGTGATAAAGGGAGAGGGGGCTCAGTCAGGGGTGATACAGGGAGAGCGCTCAGTCAGTCAGGGATGATAGAAGGAGAAGGGGTTGCTTTCAATCAGGGGTGATATGGGAGAGGGGGCTCAGTCAGTCAGGGGTGATACAGGGAGAGGGGTCACAGTCAGTCAGGGGTGATACAGGGAGAGGAGCTCAGTCAGTCAGGGGTGATACAGGGAGGGGCTCAGTCAGTCAGGGGTGATACAGGGAGAGGGGTCACAGTCAGTCAGGGGTGATACAGGGAGAGGAGCTCAGTCAGTCAGGGGTGATACAGGGAGAGGGGTCACAGTCAGTCAGGGGTGATACAGGGAGAGGGGTCTCAGTCAGTCAGGGGTGATACAGGGAGAGGGGGCTCAGCCAGGGGTGATACAGGGAGAGCGCTCAGTCAGTCAGGGATGATAGAGGGAGAAGGGGTTACTTTCAATCAGGGGTGATATGGAAGAGAGGGCTCAGTCAGTCAGGGGTGATACAGGGAGAGGAGGCTCAGTCAGTCAGGCGTGATACAGGGAGAGGGGGCTCAGTCAGTCAGGGTGATACAGGGAGAGGGGGCTCAGTCAGTCAGGCGTGATACAGGGAGAGGGGGCTCAGTCAGTCAGGGGTGATAGAGGGAGAGACGGCAGTCAGTCAGGGGTGATAGAGGGAGAGGGTGCAGTCAGTCAGGGGTGATAGAGGGAGAGGGCTCAGTCAGTCAGGGGTGATGGAGAGACGGCAGTCAGGGGTGATAGAGGGAGAGACGGCAGTCAGTCAGGGGTGATAGAGGGAGAGGGTGCAGTCAGTCAGGGGTGATAGAGGGTGTGAGGAACTCAGCCGGCCGCCACACGGTAGCCCGGGTATCACAGCTTCTGATACCACCGCCGCAACCAAATGTGACGGACGATCCCTTTCCTCCCATGTCACCAATGGGACGTAACTCCACAGGTACAGCTCTCTGGCGCCCCCCTTTGTCTCTCAGGTCAGTAAGAGAACTGCACCTAGAGCAAATGGCCGCCGGGGAAGGTGTCCTGTTACCCACTGGGTATTCTAAGATTCGTGATCAGAGTAAAAGCATCAGCCCAAGATTAATTTTATGGTTTAATTTGCCTTAAGGGCACACTAGATAATTACAGAAATATACAGTAAAGCTATACAACGTAATTACAATGGATTTGCAGTCAGAGTAAGAATACAACAATAATGTACAAGGCTTAAAGGTATAAGCTATAGATCAATATTACCGGGTTGTATGGTCATGGGGAGGCATGGAGCTCTGCGTTCCCCAGGTGAAAGTCTTCAGTTGCTGGACAGCCCCCAATGCATGTGCTGCAGCTCCATTTGGCAAGTCTGTCCCTGGTGCTTCTGTGTGTGAAAAAAGGAATGAGAGGGCAGCCTCTTCTTGGCTACAGCTTTTAAACCTGCTAGGCCCTTCCCCATTTGCTTTGAAGCACGCATATTAACTGGCCTGCAATTCATATGGAGCAGGAAACAATGGCTTGAGCTTGAGCTATTTACCATACGACTGACCATCTTATTCAGACCCTGGCCTAAACCAATTAGCATGTAAAGGCCTATTGATTCATAGTGGACATCAAAGCTGGCCTTACTGAATATGCTAATAGGCCCTGTGTAGCTAAAAGTCTGTGGCTGTGTGAACTGACAAAATGGAGGCTGGTACAGGCCCTATACAAAATGGCGACAACCTTTTCCTTACACCTCCCTGCTTTTGAGGGCGCTAGGGGGCATCACATTCCTGTGTTCCCCCGTGCGCCTACCGCACCCTCTCCTTGCCGGACAACCCATCAGCGTTACCATGGTCACTGCCCTTTTTGTGGCGAATGGTGAAATGGTACTGTTGGAGAGCGAGGCTCCAGCGTAGCAACCTCCCATTCGTCCCAGAGACCGTGTGTAACCAGCTGAGGGGGTTGTGGTCTGTTTCCACGGTGAATTGGCGTCCATACAAGTATGGCTGCAGACGCTGCAGGGCCCACACAATTGCCAGACATTCCTTCTCCATCGTGGAATAGGCCACTTCCCTCGGCAGGAGCTTCCTGCTCAGGTACAAAATGGGGTGTTCATGGCCCGTAGTGTCAACCTGGCTGAGCACAGCACCGAGGCCGAAGTCGCTGGCGTCGGTCTGCACTAAGAATGGCCGCGTGAAATCGGCTGCCTGTAGTACAGGAGAACTAGAAAGGGCGGTCTTGAGCGCCTGGAAAGCTGTCTCGCAGGCGACTGTCCAGTCGACTGCGACGGGCAGCCTTTTTTTGGTGAGGTCCGTCAGGGGCTTGGCCAGGGCACTATAGTGTGGAACAAACCTCCTATAGTACCCAGCAGTACCCAAAAAGGACATCACCTGCTTCTTGGTCCTGGGGGTGGGCCAGGATGCGATGGCATCCACCTTCCCGGGCTCTGGCTTCAGAGCTCCCCCACCTACCCGGTGTCCCAGGTAGTGGACCTCACTCATACCCAGCTGGCATTTTTCCGGCTTAATGGTCAAGCCTGCTCGCTGGATCCGCCCGAGCACCTGCGCCAGGTGCTCTAGGTGATCCTCCCAGGTGGGACTGAAGATGGCAATGTCATCCAGGTACGCTGTCGCATACCCTTCCAGTCCCTCGAGCAGCGTGTTGACCATCCGCTGAAAAGTGGCAGGGGCATTCTTCATGCCGAAGGGCATCACCGTGGACTCGTACAGTCCGAATGGGGTGATAAAGGCAGAGCGTTCCCGTGCCCTAGGGGTCAGGGGAATCTGCCAATACCCCCTGCTCAGATCCATGATGGTCAGGTACTTGGCCCCGGCCAGCTGGTCGAGCAGGTCATCGATGCGCGGCATTGGGTACGCATCGGTGACCGACACAGCGTTGAGCCCCCTGTAGTCCACGCAGAACCGCGTAGTTCGGTCCTTTTTAGGGACGAGGACTACAGGCGAAGCCCACGCGCTGTTGGACGCTTGGATCACCCCCAGCCTCAGCATCTCATCTATCTCTTGGCGCATCTGCTGCTGCACCTCAAGAGAGACCCGATATGCTGAACGCCGGATTGGGGGGTGGTTACCAGTGTCCACGTCATGGACTGCTGCCTCAGTCCTTCCGGGCAGGCTGCTGAACAGCTCCCGAAAGGGGTGCAGGGTGGCCCCCAGCTGGGAACGTTGGTCCTCCGAGAGCTGGTGGCCAACCCCCACATCCTCGATGGATCCACCCGCCTTGGCTTGGGTGAGCAGATCGAGGAGGGTTTCTGCCTCTCCTTCCTCTGGAAGGTTGCACACTGGGTGAGCATAAGCCTCCCGCTCGTGATGGGCCTTCATCATGTTCACATGGAAGGCCTTCCTCCTTCCACGGGCGTGGTCCAGGGTGACCAGGTAGGTGACGGCGTTGAGCTGCTCGTGCACGAGGTATGGACCCTCCCAGGCCGCCTGAAGCTTGTTTTGGGGTACGGGGACCAGTACCCACACCTTTTGACCCACCTGGTAGGTCCGCTCACAAGCATTCTGGTCGTACCATCGCTTCTGGTCAGCCTGAGCTTGGGCCATATTGTCATGCACCAGCCGCGTCAAGGCCATCATTCGGTCCCGGAAGCGCACGACATACTCAATGACCGACACTCCAGGGGTGGCTAAATCCCTTCCCATGCTTCCTTCACCAGAGCAAGGGGCCCCCGTACACGTCGCCCGTACAGGAGCTCAAAGGGGGAGAACCCCGTTGAGGCCTGTGGAACCTCCCGGTAGGCAAACAGCAGGTGTGGGAGATACCGCTCCCAGTCTCTCCCGTGGGAGTCGACCAACATCTTCAGCATCTGCTTTAAGGTGCAATTGAACCGCTCACACAAGCCATTGGTCTGTGGGTGATACGGGCTGGCCACCAGATGTTGCACCTGTACCTGCTTACAGAGAGACTCCATCAGCTGCGACATGAACTGGGTCCCTCGGTCGGTGAGCATTTCCTTGGGAAACCCCACTCTGGAGAAAATCTCCAGTAAGGCAGTGGCCACTTTGTCGGCCCGAATGGACGACAAAGCTACCGCCTCCGGGTACCGGGTGGCATAGTCCACTACCGTTAGTATGAAGCATTTCCCGGAGCGGCTGGGAGTAGACAGAGGTCCAATGAGATCCACAGCCACCCTCGAGAAAGGCTCTTCGATGATGGGCAGAGTTACCAGTGGGGCTTTGGGGCGCGGCCCCGCCTTCCCCACCCTCTGACAGGTGTCACACGAACGGCAGTAGGCTATCACCTCGGTCCTCATTCCAGGCCAGTAGAAATGCTGAGCTAGCCTGGCCCTGGTTTTAGTGATCCCTAAGTGTCCGGCCATTGGAATCTCGTGTGCGATCCGCAACAATTCCGCCCTGAACGGATGGGGCACCACTAACTGTCGGTCCCTGGGCCACGCCTCCGGTGAACCCTGCTGGACCGTTACCCGGTACAGCCGTCCCTGGTCCCAGACCACTCGCTCGCGGTCGGACTCCAGGGGAGGCTGTGCCGCCTGTTCCTTGAGAGTCTTCAGGTTAGGGTCAGCTTCCAACGCTGCCTGAAATCCCTGACTAGATATGGCAAGAATTGATGAAACTGCCATGTCCTCTGTCAATTCCCCGGGATCTGTCTCCTGGCTACTGTCTGACTCGGCAGCCACTTGGTCAGAGAGGGGGAAACCGTCGGACCTCCGCGAGGCTCCTTGGGCTTCAGCGTTCCCACTCCTGGTAACAGCGGCCACGACTGCGGAGACCACGGGTAGCGCCTGCTTTCCCTCGTCCCCTGACCAAGTCGCCGGGTCAGGCAGACTCCCCTGACTTCCTGACATCCCGGATGTGGGGAACTCCTGACCTGGGGTCCTACCTGGTGGCTCCTCTCCCGGGACACCCCCTCCCCCCATGGCCTGTTCCTCTTCCTGCAGGGGCCCTAGACTCAGCAGGCTGGATTCACTTAGGGGCCCTACACTGCCCATAGCAGCCCCTCCCCCCACCTCTGAGCTCTCCCGTGCAGCCTCCTTACCTGTCCTCACTGTGAGCCCAGTGTGTGTAGTGTCAGTGCATGGCTTACCATCAGGTTTCACTCCCTCCTCCACTGTTGGAGGCACATTCAATACATTAACATTAGCATTCACAGTAGAGTCATGACATTCTTGGGGAGCCGAACTTGGGGGTTCAGTGGCCACATACAGGGACACTAGCCGCCCCAAATCGGTCCCAAGCAACACATTTGCAGGAATATTCGGTGTTACTCCCACCTCCCGCATCCCCCTCCCGGCGCCCCAGTCCAAATACACCTTGGCAACGGGCAGCGCCGGTTCAATGCCTCCAATTCCGGAGACGGAAAGGGTTTTCCCAGGTACCAAGTCTTGAGGGGACACCACCTCAGGGCGTACCAGGGTTCGTTCAGCGCCTGTGTCCCGCAGTCCCATGACCGCTGAGCGGCCGATGGTGACGGGTTGGTAATTGTCTAGGGACCTCCCACCACCCCCTCCCACACACAAAACAGTGGTCGGTCTCTGGGACATGGATGGGGCCTTCTGGCGCTGGGGACACGCAGCCTTAAAGTGTCCTGGCTGATTGCAATTGTGACAACGTCTGGGTTCTGTTCCTGGCCTGGAGAGGGCAGCAGGGGGGTACACCCCTTGCACTCTGGGGGCTGGATATGGGGCTGGGGCAGGATTGGGCTTACCCCCTCTCCAGGTGCTGCTGGCAGGCTTCTTTGGCTCCGGCGCCCTGTTGTTGGCATACTCGTCTGCCAGGGCGGCTGTAGCAGAAGCCCCCTTTGGTTTCCGGTCACGGAGGAACTGCTGGAGGTCCTCTGGGCAGTTCCACAAGAATTGCTCCACGACAAACAGTTCCTGGACCTCCTGACGGGCAGTGAGCTCTAGACCCGAGGTCCAGTGCTCCGCAGCTCTCAACAGGGCCCACATGTGGTCGGTCCAGGTGTCCTTTGAACCCCGCTGCAGGCTCCTGAACTTCCTGCGGTACGACTCCGGGGTGAGGTTGTAGTGCTGGATCAGGGCCCGCTTGATGCTGTTGTAGTCCTGCTCCTCCCCGGCAGGTAGGTCCCCCAAAACTTCCAGGGACTTACCCCTCAAACGGGGGGTCAGGTACCTTGCCCACTGATCCGGGGCCAGATGATGTTGGAGGCATGTCCTCTCAAAAGCCAGTAAAAAGGAATCCAGGTCTCCATCCTTTTCAAGCAAGGGAAAGTCCTCCGCCCAGACCTTGGAAGCCCTTGTCTCCAGTGGGCCTGGTGCGTCCAGTGGGGGCCTGTGCTGAGCCATCTCCAGTCGGTGCCGGTGCTCCGCTGCTCTCTCTGCCGCTGCATGCTCCCGCTCCGCTGCTCTCTCTGCCGCTGCTTGCTCACGCTCCGCAGCTTCACGGCGTTCTGCTTGCTCACGCACCGCAGCTTCACGGCGTTCTGCTTGCTCACGCTCCGCAGCTTCACGGCGTTCTGCTCGCTCACGCTCTGCTGCTTTCTCTGCCGCCACCAGGAGTCTGTCATAGGCGGCGTCATTACCAGCCTCGAGCTGTGCCATAGCCGCTTGGAAAATGGCCTCCGATCTGGACAGGCTGGGACGGGCAGGGGGTGGACAGTCCACTGTGAGACTGAGCACGGGGGTCGGGCTCCTTGGGGAGCCCTGGCTGAGCTCCCCCTCATCGGTATCGAACCCCTCATAGGCCACAGCATTGGCCTCCCCCTTTGCCCTACTCCTGGTGCCTTCCGCCATCTTGGGAACCTTTGGTTACTGAAACACAGCTGCAACCCTGACCTTGCACACAACTTGTTATATTTACACTCTGACCGTCTAGTGCTGGGCTGACCTTAAGACCCCAGCAGTGAAAGTACTGCTGGTAGTCTCTAGTGTCTGGGAGTAGGGGTCCCACGCACACTATTACTCTGATCCCACTGCTGCCACCAATTTGTGAGGAACTCAGCCGGCCGCCACACGGTAGCCCGGGTATCACAGCTTCTGATACCACCGCCACTACCAAATGTGACGGACGATCCCTTTCCTCCCACGTCACCAATGGGACGTAACTCCACAGGTACAGCTCTCCGGCGCCCCCCTTTGTCTCTCAGGTCAGTAAGAGAACTGCACCTAGAGCAAATGGCCGCCGGGGAAGGTGTCCTGTTACCCACTGGGTATTCTAAGATTCGTGATCAGAGTAAAAGCATCAGCCCAAGATTAATTTTATGGTTTAATTTGCCTTAAGGGCACACTAGATAATTACAGAAATATACAGTAAAGCTATACAACGTAATTACAATGGATTTGCAGTCAGAGTAAGAATACAACAATAATGTACAAGGCTTAAAGGTATAAGCTATAGATCAATATTACCGGGTTGTATGGTCATGGGGAGGCATGGAGCTCTGCGTTCCCCAGGTGAAAGTCTTCAGTTGCTGGACAGCCCCCAATGCATGTGCTGCAGCTCCATTTGGCAAGTCTGTCCCTGGTGCTTCTGTGTGTGAAAAAAGGAATGAGAGGGCAGCCTCTTCTTGGCTACAGCTTTTAAACCTGCTAGGCCCTTCCCCATTTGCTTTGAAGCACGCATATTAACTGGCCTGCAATTCATATGGAGCAGAAAAAAAAAATGGCTTGAGCTTGAGCTATTTACCATACGACTGACCATCTTATTCAGACCCTGGCCTAAACCAATTAGCATGTAAAGGCCTATTGATTCATAGTGGACATCAAAGCTGGCCGTACTGAATATGCTAATAGGCCCTGTGTAGCTAAAAGTCTGTGGCTGTGTGAACTGACAAAATGGAGGCTGGTACAGGCCCTATACAAAATGGCGACAACCTTTTCCTTACAGAGGGAGAGGGGCTCAGTCAGTCAGGGGTGATACAGGGAGAGGGGCTCAGTCAGTCAGGGGTGATACAGGGAGAGGGGTCGCAGTCAGTCAGGGGTGATACAGGGAGAGGGGTCGCAGTCAGTCAGGGGTGATAAAGGGAGAGGGGGCTCAGTCAGGGTGATACAGGGAGAGCGCTCAGTCAGTCAAGGATGATAGAAGGAGAAGGGGTTGCTTTCAATCAGGGGTGATATGGGAGAGGGGGCTCAGTCAGTCAGGGGTGATACAGGGAGAGGGGGCTCAGTTAGTCAGGCGTGATACAGGGAGAGGGGGCTCAGTCAGTCAGGGGTGATAGAGGTAGAGGGGGTGCAGTCAGTCAGGGGTGATAGAGGGAGAGACGGCAGTCAGGGGTGATAGAGGGAGAGATGGCAGTCAGTCAGGGGTGATAGAGGGAGAGGGTGCAGTCAGTCAGGGGTGATAGAGGGAGAGGGGCTCAGTCAGTCAGGGGTGATACAGGGAGAGGGCTCAGTCAGTCAGGTGTGATACAGAGAGGGAGGGTGCAGTCAGTCGGGGTGATACATGATTTCATTCATTCTGCAGTGGTTTACAGCCGGGCGGTAGCATTAGCATCGGTTCCGGTTGTAAGATAGTTAACCCCGTGTGATGGATTGCAGGGGGGACCTGACTGAACGGCGGAGAGGTATGGATATTGTTGGTTTTTTCTTTTTTTTTGGTTACAGGAGAACAAGGGATTCAGTTGGATTGGCAGCATAATAAATTTGCTCAAAAACTTTGTGTAATTATTTAATTAAATAATTTTTAATTAATGTGTGTGTGTGTGTGCCTTTTTTAACCCTTTACTACTATAGGATTAATAATGGATAGTTGTCTGATTGACACCTCTCCATTATTAACCCAGGTTAATGTCATGTTTCAATAGCAAGGTGACATTAACCCCTTATTAACCTATGATCCACCGCAAAAGGCAATGGGAATAGAGAGGCTAAGTGCCAGAAAAGGCGCATCTTATAGACGTGCCATTTCTGGGGTGGCTGGGGCCAGATGTTTGTAGCCAGGGGAGCCCAAAAACAATGCTCCCTCTCTAAGCTATGAATATCTGTCCTTAGTCACTGGCTTTCCCCCTCTGGCGGAGAATTTTGCGCGAGAGCCCACGCAATTTTTTTCTGCGATTATAGCCTTAAATTTAACCCCTAGAGTTCCAAATTTTTCCTAACACAAGCTACTAAATTGATTAAACACTGACATATATAAATCGTTTTGATATGACATAATTTACTATATGTAAACCATGTGTCATATCATGTCGGGTTCGGTAATGATTTTACTGAAGCTGGCAATTGATTTAGCGGCTATTATGCTATGTAGAATTCTATGAACTATAAATATATATGTGTCTTAATGACATGTATATATATATATATATATACAGTTAGGTCCATAAATATTTGGACAGAGACAACATTTATCTAATTTTGGTTCTAGACATTACCACAATGAATTTGAAACAAAACAAATCAGATGCAGTTGAAGTTCAGACTTTCAGCTTTCATTTGAGGGTATCCACATTAAAATTGGATGAAGGGTTTAGGAGTTTCAGCTCCTTAACATGTGCCACCCTGTTTTTAAAGGGACCAAAAGTAAGTGGACAAATGACTCCAAGGCTATTTCATGGACAGGTGTGGGCAATCCCTTTGTTATGTCATTCTCAATTAAGCAGATGAAAGGGCCGGAGTTGATTTGAGGTGTCGTGTTTGCATTTGGAAGGTTTTGCTGTGAAGGAAACATGTGGTCACAGGAGCTCTCCATGCAGGTGAAACAAGCCATCCTTAAGCTGCAAGAACAGAAAAAAACCCATCCAAGAAATTGCTACAACATTAGAAGTGGCAAAATCTACAATTTGGTACATCCTGAGAAAGAAAGAAAGCACTGGTGAACTCATCAATCCAAAAAGACCTGGGAGCCCACGGAAGACAACAGTGGTGGATGATCGCCGCATACTTTCTTTGGTGAAGAAGAACCCGTTCACAACATCAACTGAAGTCCAGAACACTCTCAGTGAAGTAGGTGTATCTGTCTCTAAGTCAACAGTAAAGAGAAGACTCCATGAAAGTAAATACAAAGGGTTCACATCTAGATGCAAACCATTCATCAATTCCAAAAATAGACAGGCCAGAGTTAAATTTGCTGAAAAACACCTCCAGAAGCCAGCTCAGTTCTGGGAAAGTATTCTATGGACAGATGAGACAAAGATCAACCTGTACCAGAATGATGGGAAGCCAAAAGTTTGGAGAAGAAAGGGAACGGCACATGATCCAAGGCACACCACATCCTCTGTAAAACATGGTGGAGGCAACGTGATGGCATGGCCATGCATGGCTTTCAATGGCACTGGGTCACTTGTGTTTATTGATGACATAACAGCAGACAAGAGTAGCCGGATGAATTCTGAAGTGTACTGGGATATACTTTCAGCCCAGATTCAGCCAAATGCTGCAAACTTGATTGGACGGCGCTTCATAGTACAGATGGATAATGACCCCAAGCATACAGCCAAAGCTACACAGGAGTTCATGAGTGCAAAAAAGTGGAACATTCTTCAATGGCCAAGTCAATCACCAGATCTTAACCCAATTGAGCATGCATTTCACTTGCTCAAATCCAGACTTAAGAGGGAAAGACCCACAAACAAGCAAGACCTGAAGGCTGCGGCTGTAAAGGCCTGGCAAAGCATTAAGAAGGAGGAAACCCAGCGTTTGGTGATGTCCATGGGTTCCAGACTTAAGGCAGTGATTGCCTCCTAAGGATTCGCCACAAAATTTTGAAAATAAAAATATTTTGTTTGGGTTATGTTTATTTGTCCAATTACTTTTGACCTCCTAAAATGTGGAGTGTTTGTAAAGAAATGTGTACAATTCCTACATTTTCTAACACATATTTTTGTTCAACCCTTCAAATTAAACGTTACAATCTGCACTTGAATTCTGTTGTAGAGGTTTCATTTCAAATCCAATGTGGTGGCATGCAGAGCCCAACTCGCGAAAATTGTGTCACTGTCCAAATATTTCTGGCCCTGACTGTATACAGTATGTAGTCTATGTGTATATATCTATTCTTTTGTTTGTGTTTTAACCTGTTAGGAGCATGCTGTTAAAAAATATGAATCCGTTGCTGGAATCCGGATTCTGCGAGCGATGGATCTGTTGCTGATTTTTCAATGGAGATGAAAAACGTTGCTTTGTGCGTTTTATCCGGCCGCCAAACAATATTTGACGGATCCGGCGAACGACGGATGAAACGTAAGGCCATCCGTCGCAATCCGGCACTAATACAAGTCAATGAGGAAAAAACGGATCCGGCAGCATCAGTCGCTGGATCCGTTTTTTTTTTCAAAATTCGCCGGATTGTGACTGATACAAAAAAACTGATGTGTGAAAGAGGCCTTACATACACATGATGAGCCACAGTCTGCAGCAGGCGAGCGTGTCAGCTGTAATGCGAGCACCTCTCTCCGTTTGTACAACGCTGGGAGGGAGAAGTAACATGCACACTGGGAGGAGTCATGTGTACTGCTTACTGCTCCTCCCAGCGTGAGACAATCCGGAAGAGTACTGCGCGCATTACAGCTGACACGCTCGCCTGCTGCAGACTGTGGATCATCATTTGTACATAGCAGAGCACTGTTCTGTCCTGATGTGTTAGATAAAAAATTAAGGGATCGCAATTATCCTAAATGGACATTAAACAGAGCGAGAAAAATTGTGAGTAATAAAACACGGGAGGATCTTGTTTTCCCACAAGATAAAAATATGCAGATCCAGAGAAAAAATGATTATGCAAGCAGACCTTATGTCTGTGTTCAGTTTAGTCCTCAATTTGGGGAAATTAAGAAAATCATGGATAAATTCCTACCAATTTTATTTGAGGATTGTTCCTTAGCAGAAATATTATCTCCAGGTGTCAATGTAATTTCAAGGAGAGCACCTTCCATTAGTAATAGGGTATGTTTCCACTATCAGGAAACAGCCCGGATTAGCTGCGTGTTTGGCGCTGTGCATTGGCGCAGCGTCAAACACGCAGCGTCCAGATGTTACAGCATAGTGGAGGGGATTTCAAGAAATCCCGTCTCCACTATGCTGTAAAACACGCAGGCGGAAGACCTGCGTTTCCGGACATGCGGCGCGTCTTTTCACACCGCAGCATGTCCTAGTCCGTTGCGGCGACGCTGCGTCGCCGCAAGGGAAATAACACAGGGCTATGCAGCCCTGCGATCATTCCGGATGTGTTCCGGAGGTGTCCTGAACACATCCGGAATGAGCGCGCGTACAGAAGGGGGCGGGGCTTTGGACGGTGCGGAATTTCCGCTCCGTCCAAAGCGCTGTGGTTCCGGACCGTGGAAACACAGCCATAAGGTCTCTCCAAGTTTGTTCAGTAGTTCTCAGAAAAATAAATTTTGGACAAATCATAGTTTCTTTTTTTAAAAATGTTGCCACAACAAATGTAACACGTGCAATTATGCCTTAGTTACAAAAACTTTTGACAATCGCAATGGCACCATGACTCATATAATCAAACAATATATAAATTGCAACTCCACTTTTGCTGTTTATAAAATTTTGTGTACTGCCTGCAATTTATCCTATATCAGATGTACTACAAGGAAATTGAAAACTAGGGTTTCTGAACATTTACAGGACATAAGTAGTACAACATCAAATCGCAATGTTTCAGCAGCAGCGAAACATTTTATTTTTCATCATGCGCGAAGTACTCATCATACTTTTTGTGTTTCTGGAATAGAAAGAATCAGTGTTTCATCACGTAGTGGTGACGCTAGACAGCGCCTCTTAACACGTGAAGCTTTTTGGATCTTTAACTAAAATTCTAGCTTTCCGAATGGACTCAACAGAAGGAATGAAATAATGTTTCATTATGAAAGTTGATTTATTTTTTGTTCATTTTTTCTTTGTTTTTATTTACTGTTTTGATGATTTGTTTAACCCCTTAACGACCGCCGATACGCCTTTTAACGGCGGTCATTATGGGTACTTAAAACCACTGCGCCGTTAATTAACGGCGCTGTGGAAAAAGTGAATAGCGCCCCCCACAGTCGGATTTTCTCCGGGGTCTCGGCTGCCGGGGGTAGCTGAGACCCCAGAGAACATGAATCGTGTCGGTTTTTACTGACCCCGATGTTGCGATCGCCGTTATTAACCCTATAACGGCGATCGCAACAACAAAAAAAAAATGATGTGCCATTTAATTTCTCTCTCCTCTGATGTGATCGGACATCAGAGGAGAAAAAGGGTCCCCAATCCCCCCCTTGTTCCCCCCGATCCCCTCCTTGTGGTCCCAGGGCCCTCCCGTGTCCCCCGGTGGGTGCCGCCATCTTTAATGGCGAGAAAATGGCGGGCGCATGCTCAGTGCGCCCGCCGCGATGTGCCGGGGGGGTTGGGCAAATTTCTCCGGGGTCTCGGCTGCCGGGGGTAGCCGAGACCCCAGAGAACATGATCTGGGTCGGAATTTACCGACCTCGGTGTTGCAATCGCCGTTATAACAGTATAACGGCGTCCGCAAAAAAAAAAAAAAGTGATTTCTCTCCCCTCTGATATGATCGCACATCAGAGGGGTGAGAATTAGGGTCCCCAGTACCCCCGATCCTCTCACTGTACCTCCCGGTGTCCCCCGTCCTCCGGCAGGTCCTGCAGCTCCGGCCTCTTCTCCCTGGCGGCAGATTCAAAAAAATAAATGATTCATTCATTCACTAAAAGTACATTTTGATCACTGTGATAAACTATCACAGTGATCAAAATAAAAAAACAGTACATAAAACCCCCCTTTATCACCCCCTTAGTTAGGGACATATAATAAAATATAGAAATTGTATTTATTTTAATTTTTCCGTTAGGGTTAGGGCTAGGGTTATAATTAGGGTTAGGGTTAGCATTAGAGTTAGGGTTAGGCTGTGTTCATACTGCGTTATGGCAGTCCGTTAATGCTGCCATTCACACCCATTTGAGGGCGCATCGCGACGCATGCCGTAAAGCGGCATGCGTTCGCGACGTGCCGGCATTCAGTGACGGAGCCTCGGACGTGGCCTGTAGCATCTGGGCTCCATCACCGCTAGCGCAGATGAATCATCTGCTGATTCCTCTGAGCTAGCGGTTATAGCATAACGCGATCGCGTTATGCTATACCGTTACCAGCCCGTCAACGCTATGTGTTGAACGGGCTGGTAAAACGCAAAATGAACCTAGCCTTAGGGTTATAATTAGGGTTATAATTAGGGTTAGGGTTATAATTAGGGTTAGGGTTACAATTAGGGTTAGGGTTACAATTAGGGTTGGGATTAGGGTTAGGTTTAGGGTTGGGATTAGGGGTGTGTTGGGGTTAGGGTTGGAGCTAGAATTGAGGGGTTTCCACTATTTAGGCACATCATGGGGTCTCCAAACACGACGTGGCGTTCAAAAAGTCAAATGGCGCTCCCTTCCTTCCGAGCCCTGCCGTGCGCCCAAACAGTGGTTTACCCCAACATATGGGGTATCAGCATACTCAGGACAAATTGCACACCAATTTTGGGGTTCTAATTTCTCCTGTTACTCTTGGGAAAATAAAAAATAGCTGGCTAAGAAAATCATTTTTGAAGAAAAAAATTATTTTTTATTTTCACAGCTCTGCGTTTATAAATTTCTGTGAAGCACTTGGGGGTTCAAAGTGCTCATCACACATCTAGATAAGCTCCTTAGGGGGTCTAGTTTCCAAAATGGTGTCACTTGCAGGGGGTTTCTGCTGTTTAGGCACATCAAGGGCTCTGCAAACACAACATGACGCCCACAGAACATTCCATCAAAGTCTGCATTACAAAATGGTGCTCCTTCCCTTCCAAGCTCTCCCATGCGCCCAAACAGTGGTTCCACCCCACATATGGGGTATCAGCGTACTCAGTAAAAATTGCACAACAACTTTTTGGGTCCAATTTCTCCTGTTACCCTTGGGAAAATAAAAAAATAGCGGGCTAAAGAATAATTTTTGAGGAAAAAAATGATTTTTTATTTTCACGGCTCTACGTTATAAACTTCTGTGAAGCACTTGGGGGTTCAAAGTGCTCACCACACATCTAGATAAGTTCCTTAAGGGGTCTAGTTTCCAAAATGGTGTCATTTGTGGGGGGTTTCCACTGTTTAGGCACATCAGGGGCTCTCCAAACGCAACATGGTGTCCAATTTCAATTCCAGCCAATTTTGGTTTGAAAAAGTCAAACGGCGCTCCTTCCCTTCCAAGCCCTGCCGTGCGCCCGAACAGTGCCCCCCCCCACATATGGGGTATCAGCGTACTCAGGACAAATTGGACAACAACTTTTGTTGTCTAATTTCTCCTGTTATCCTTGGGAAAATAAAAAATTGGGGACTAAACGATCAGGTTTGTGGAAAAAATATGATTTTTTATTTTCACGCCCTGGCGTTATAAACTTCTGTGAAGCACTTGGGGGTTCAAAGTGCTCACCACACATCTAGATAAGTTCCTTAGGGGGTCTAGTTTCCAAATGGGGTCACTTGTGGGGGGTTTCCACTGTTTAGACACATCAGGTCCTCTACAAACGCGACATGGCGTCCAGCCAATTCTGCGTTGAAAAAGTCAAACGGCGCTCCTTCCCTTGCGACCTCTGCAATGCGCCCAAAAAGTGGTTTATCCCCACATATGGGGTATCTGCGTATTCAGGAGAAATTGCACAACAAATTTTTTGGTTTATTTTTTCTTTTAACACTTGTGAAAATAAAAAAAATTGGTTCCGAAGTAAAGTTTTTGCAAAAAAAGTTAAATGTTAATTTTTTCCTTCCACATTGCTTCAGTTCCCGTGAAACATGTAAAGGGTTAATAAACTTCTTGAATGTGGTTTGGAGCACCTTAAGAGGTGCAGTTTTTAGAATGGTGTCACTTTTGGGTATTTTCTATCATATAGACCCGTCAAAGTGACTTCAAATGTGATGTGGTCCCTAGAAAAAAAATGGTGTTGTAAAATGAGAAATCGCTGGTCAACTTTTAACCCTTATAACTTCATAACAAAAAAAAAATTTGTTCCCAAAATTGTGCTGATGTAAAGTAGACATGTGGGAAATGTTATTTATTAAGAAATTTGTGTGACATAGCTCTCTGATTTAAGGGCATAAAAATTTAAAGTTTGAAAATTGCTAAATTTTAAAAATTTTCGCCATATTTCCGTTTTTTTTATTAAATAAACGCAAGTCATATCAATTTTTTTTTACCACTAACGTGAAGTACAATATGTCACGAAAAAACAATATCAGAATCAGCAGTATCCGTTAAATCGTTCCAGAGTTATAACCTCATAAAGTGACAGTGGTCAGAATTGTAAAAATTGGCCCGGTCATTAAGCTGCAAATTGGCTCTGTCACTAAGGGGTTAATAGGACCTGTGGTAAAGGTCATGTCAGTATAACAAATGTGTTCATTGGTTAACTGAAGTATACATATTTGAGAAAAAGATCTTAATGAGCGAAACGCGTCGCTTGGCCCTGAGCTGATCCAGTGAGCATGCCGATCTACTTGATGTTTTTAATGAAAAAATTAAATTGAAGATTTTATGGGAGATGGAACGCTATCTTCCTTTTTTTACGTTGCAAAGCGCTTGATCTGGTGGAGTTTCGTGCACCCTTGGCATACCGGTGAGCTGGTTCAAAAATGTTTTTTTTCTTTCTTTACATGTTGTTTTTCCTGCCTGTGTGCCCGCCCTAGTCTCCCGGGAGCCGCGCTCGCACCTCTTCCAGTTTTTTTCTATCACTGTGCATGGGCTCCGGCGTACGCTGGTTGCTCTGTGCTTGGCGCATGTGCTTTTTGAATAGCATACCATCTTTATTTTTAAATGTTTGCGTGCCTGGGCGCGCAGAATGCGTTCCACTTGGCTCATTGTGAATTGTGGTGCGTAGACGTCTGCCCACAATATACTGGGATCCCACCCACTTCCGCCTTTGCTGCGGCTATGCTGGCCCACACCGGCAAGTCCTTCGAATTGATTATTCAGGTATATATATGCCGACTTGGCCACGTTATCGTTACTTCCCCTGACGAAGCCATACCTGTTACGGCGATACGCGTGGGGCCACCCTTCTGGGCTCCCATCCCTGGTCCTGCTTATCGGACTTCCTTGTACAGATGACCCTGCTTTAGTAACTCTATCATCATGTCTCACACACCTTTGGGCTGTTTCATGTGGACTCTTATTTTGCCCATTACAGACTATGATACTCTATTCTAATTACTATGCACTGGCTTTGATTCAGCCCTACAGTTGTGTCCATACAGGGTCCCAACACATGATTTTGGTTCTTTGCGGATGATTAAAGCCTTTAACCCTTATTATATATGCAAAGCTTTTTGGGGTTCTTCCATATAATTTTTTCTCATGAGCCAGTCATTTTCATAGGTTGTTTATTATATATATATTTGATAAATTTCATATATTATATGTACCTTTATCTCATGTATTATATGTGCCTTAATCTTGTCTGCGCCTTGGTAGGTGTCCTTGAATGGGTTTAACCCTAGGTTTTTAATTATGTTTTATCCTGCACTGTTTGTTTGTGTATGCCAATAAAGCTTTTTCATATTTTTTCCATATTATTGGTGTAATGTGCATGCTTACGGTAGTGCTTTCTTTCCTTTTTTGCTCAATAGCAAGAACCTGTTCTTTTTTTGAGTTCATAATCTTGCAGAACCTTTTCCACTAAGGTCTGGAGAAACTGGCTGCTGTCATGAGCTTTAGTATATTTTACTGCCAGCGTCTTAGTAACAATGTTTTTGCTGTCACAAACATATCAAACGTTGATAGCAAAATAGTTCACTCTGTGACGTGTGCAGGCATCCATTTTAAGAAACACAAAAGATCTTGCGTTTGGTTAAGGGCTTCTTCAATCACTAATTTTCTTTTACTTTAATTTTCTAATACTTTCTCTTTCCAGAGAAACACCAAGTTTGCTGGCCATTTCTACATTATGAGCTGTAAAAGCTGGTCATGCAAATAATGATAATGGTACACTGTCCTTCACAACAAGCTGGATGAGCCGTCTTTTAAACACATCTGCTGTTATTGTTACAGTAATTTTGTCACTTACAAAATATCTTGTAACTGACATTTGAGACGCTCTTTCCTCCTCCTTTGCCTGGCGGGAAGTGCTGTTTCTGGTTTCTTGGTGCTGCTGTGATCTTTTTCAATCACAGCTTTGTAAACTTCTGGGTGGAAGCGTTGTAAATGTCTTTTTAGATTGGAAGCTCTTGAAGGAAGATTTTTTAACACTGCCTGAGTATGCACTGATTTTGGCATCACAGCATTTGTTTTCATCTGGGTCACTTATACACTGACACACAAAATGTTTATTAGCTTGAGTCACTGTCAAATGCTCAAATACAGCTGACTTCATAAGATGCTTCTTAGCGTTCTGTAATTATGTAAATTCGCTCTCAAAATAATTTTGTCCTGTAAAAATAAGGTATATTGCAATTCTTGCAAGAATAGGGAATCATGCACTGTATAATTTGGGATAGAAATAAAACAATCTTTGCATAAATCAATAGAACAGATGATAAATATAAAGCTTGTAAAATATATTGTTAGAATCTGAACTTTCAATGTCAAGGCTTCTCTCAGCAGGGTACAGCTCACTAAATGCTTCACATCATATTTCTTCACTGTCTATGAAGAGGGAGGGAGCATGTTTGTGCTGAATCACATTCCAGAACACGCACACAAATATATATGTCCTCATCGATCCTGTTACTGAATTTCCAGATTTGAGATGTTAGAAAACATTTTTTCCCCTTATATTCTATGTGTAGTGTATGTGTAGCAGCTAATTTCTCCAAACATGAGCTAAGATAAAAAACAAACTATAACATCAAGCATACAGAGACAACATATACTGGACTATTGATTTATGTACAGTTTATTGAAAGTTTAGATATGCTTTAAGAAGTACTTACCATCCTTAATCCCACTTTCCTGTTCACTCCAGAACTTCTGAGATGAATGTAGGCTTTCCTTCTCTGTGTATTTGTTATTTTTTCCCCTTATCTGTAGAGGAGGAGCTTCAATACTTATCATGAACATAAACTGCAGCACAGATTCATCTCAGCTAAAAATCTAGACCAGGGGTCCTCAAACTTTTTAAACAGGGGGCCAGATCACGGTCTCTCGGACCATTGGAGGGCCGGAATATCGTTTAAAAAAAAACTATGAACAAATTGCTATGCACACTGACTGTACATATCTTATTTTGAAGTAATAAAACAAACAGGAACAAATACAATATTTAAAATGAAGTAGTTAAATCAACAAACTTACTGATTTTTTTTAATGGGTACTTTGAATATCCTACACTTCGAGTCAATTTTTTCTCTTTCTTGATAACATTGTTTCCTAGGGATTCAAAATTGCTATTAGTAAAATACCAATATATATACAGCGCTACAAAAACTATACCAGCAATAAAATTGCCCACACAGAGACATACAGACTGCACTGCCCATCAATGCCATCTGATCAGTGCCCATCAATGCAGCCTCACCAGTGCTCATATTGGTGGAACTCCACTTTTACCTCAGGCTCAGACGGTGTGGTGCAAGAGTCCCCAATATGCAGGTAAATGTCCCCAATATGCAGGTAAATGTCCCAAATAGGCAGCATAGTCCACAATAGGCAGCGAAATGTCCCCAATAGGCAGGTAAATGTCACAATAGGCAGGTAAATGTTCCCAAAAGGCAGCATAGTCCCCAATAGGCAGCATAGTCCCCAATAGGCAGCATAGTCCCCAACAGGCAGGATAGTCCCCAATTGGCAGCACAGGTCCCTTATAGACAGCACAGGTTCCCAATAGGCAACATAGGTCCCCAATAAGCAGCACACGTCCCCAATAGGCAGCACAGGTCCCCAATAGGCAGGTAAATGTCCCCAAAAGACAGCATTGTCCCTAATAGGCAGCATAGTACCCAATAGGCAGCACAGGCCCCCAATAGGCAGCACAGGTCCCTAATAGATAGCACAGGTCCCTAATAGACAGCACAGGTTCTCAATAGGCAACACAGGTCCCCAATAAGCAGCACACGTCCCCAATAGGCAGGTAAATGTCCCCAATAGGCAGCACAGGTCCCCAATAGGCACCACAAGTCCCCAATAGGCAGCAAAGGTCCCCAATAGGTAGGTAAAGGTCCCCAATAGGCAGCATAGGTCCCTAATAAGCAGAACAGATCCCCATTAGGCAGCACAGGTCCCCAAAAGGCAGCACAGGTCCGCAATAGGCAGGTAAATGTCCCCAATAGGCAGCATAGTCGCCAATAGGCAGCATAGTCCCCAATAGGCAGGTAAATGTACCCAATAGGCAGATAAATGTCCCCAATAGGCAGCACAGGTCTCCAATAGGCAGCACAGCTTCCCAATATGCAGCACAAGTCCGCAATAGGCAGATAAACGTCCCCAATATGCAGCACAGGTTCCCAATATGCAGCACAGGTCCCCAATGGGCAGATAAATGTCCCCAATGGGCAGATAAATGTCCCCAATAGGCAGATAAATGTCCCCAATAGGCAGCACAGGTCCCCAATATGCAGGACAGGTCCCCAACAGGCAGCACAGGTCCCCAATAGGTAGTTAAATGTCTCCAATAGGCAGCACAGGACCCCAATATGCAGCACAGGTTCCCAATATGCAGCACAGGTCCCCAAAAGGCAGGTAAATTTCCCCAATCGGCAGCACAGGTCCCCAATAGGACCCGGCATTAAAAAAAAAACAGTACTCACCTATGTCCCCCGCTGCACTGAAGAGGCGCCTGCTCATCTGCATCTTCTTCCGGCACAGGCGGCGTGATGAAAATCACGTCGTCTGTGTGTGCTCACTGCATACAGAGGGCTGCGCAGTGCGCTACGCCTTTTCTCGGCGCCTCGTTGTTCCGCCCGCGATTACAGGGCCCGCCGGCATTAAACTGCAGTGAAGTTCAATATCGGCCGGGCCCAGGGGCCGGATAAAAGACCTCGGCGGGCCGTAGTTTGAGGACTCCTGGTCTAGACCTTAGATCAGGAATAGGACAGACATTTATAGGATATTTCATAACTTTCCCAAATTCTTAAGAAAAAAATATTTCCCACAAACTGCATAAGGCTATGTGCACACGTTGTGGGTCCTTAGCCAAAACGCCGCGAAAATGCGGCAAAAACGCTTACCCAACACAACTGATTAGATTCTATGGGATTCCGCAATGCTGTGCACATGCTGCATGTTTTTCCGTGGCGGAATAGCATTGGGGAAAAATACGCATGTTCAATCTTTTTGCGGAATTGCGGTGATTCCGCCGCCATATCAATGCATTGAACCGCTTACTTTCCGCATGTGGCTATGCCCACCATGCGCAAAGTAAGCGGTTCATGTGCAGATGGTACCCAGGGTCTGGAGGAGAGGAGACTCTCTTCCAGGCCCTGGGTACCGTATCCCTGTGAAAAATAGAATTTAAATAAAAAAATCGTTATATTCTCACCTTCTGGCAGCCCCCGCAGCTTCCCCGCCTCTCAGTGACGCTCAAGGCCAATTCCGTACCCAGTGATGCATTGCGACAATGACCCCAGATGACGTAGCGGTCTCACGTGATGCTACGTCATCTGGGGTCATTGTCGCAATGCATCCCTGGGAACGGGATTGGCCGGGAGCGTCGCTGAGAAGCGGGAAGGCTGCGGGGCCGCCGGAAGGTGAGACTAGCACGATTTATTATTATTTTTACATTAGATCTTTTTACTATTGATGCGGCATAAATAGTAAAAAGTTGCTCACACTTGTCAAACACGTTTTGTGACTCGTGTGACCAACCTGTCAATCAGTTTTCCAAGTGATGCTACAGATCGCTAGGAAAACGCTAGCATTCTGCAAGCTAATTACGCTTGCAAAACGCTAGTTTCTGGCGGGAATAAGCATACCTATAAAAATGCGTATTTCCCGCGGCGGGGAGGTGCGGGATTGCCGCAGCAATTCCGCAACGTGTGCACATAGCCTTAAACTACTGTACCCAATATATTATATATTTTAGGAGTCGGAGTCAGTACATGGGCTCAGACTCCACAGCCCTGTCTATGGGGACGTGCGCTCCGCACATGAATGGTCTCCAATCTAGGGGGATGGCGTGCTCCGTACATCCGAGGTCTCCCGCATACACAGCAACTTTCTACTGCCAGGGTCTCCTGTTGCTGTGCCTCCTTCGCGCTGTCGCCAGGCAACCAGCGAGCCAGACAGGCCCCACCCTCCGCTTGCGTCACTCAGCCCCTCCCGCTCTGTCGCGCTGGATTGTGGGACACAAACAAACTGATGCGCTGTCCTCCCCTTCGGCCCCCGCCGCTGAGCAGTGGAAGATTCCGAGCCCTGGGCCTGTAACATCCACGGAGGCTGACGGCGCGCACTATCTGCCGCCAGAGGGGAAACTGGGACGCGGAGTGACGGTAGCGGCCGGGATACCTACGTGTGGACAGGCCGCTGTCTGTGTAGGCCGGGGCCGCTGCGGGGTGCTGAGGCCTGTGAGACGGAGAGCGCGCTGGACGCCTGGTGGTCCACACGGAGGTTAAACTGGCAGGTGAGGCTCGCAGCGTCCGATTCCCAGAGGGTCTGTGGGGAAGAGGCAGCGTGTCCGCGCTCCACCTGTATCTATGACTGCCCGGTGTAACCTCCGCCCTGGGGAGCAATCCGTGCTACACCGACTGCTGCCGATATACCGGAGACTACAGAGCGGTGTGCGGACTACTGGACTGAGTGTACAACCCTCAACGTCTTGTGTGTGTGCGTGTAGCCCCCCCTCCGTCAGCGTTGTGTGCGTGTAGCCCCCCTCCGTCAGCGTTGTGTGCGTGTAGCCCCCTCCGTCAGCGTTGTGTGCGTGTAGCCCCCCTCCATCAGCGTTGTGTGCGTGTAGCCCCCCTCCGTCAGCGTTGTGTGCGTGTAGCCCCCTCCGTCAGCGTTGTGTGCGTGTAGCCCCCTCCGTCAGCGTTGTGTGCGTGTAGCCCCCTCCGTCAGCGTTGTGTGCGTGTAGCCCCCTCCGTCAGCGTTGTGTGCGTGTAGCCCCCCTCCGTCAGCGTTGTGTGCGTGTAGCCCCCCTCCGTCAGCGTTGTGTGCGTGTAGCCCCCCTTCGTCAGCATTGTGCGTGTAGCCCCCCCTTCGTCAGCGTTGTGTGCGTGTAGCCCCCCTCCGTCAGCATTGTGCGTGTAGCCCCCCCTTCGTCAGCGTTGTGTGCGTGTAGCCCCCCTCCGTCAGCATTGTGCGTGTAGCCCCCCTTCGTCAGCGTTGTGTGCGTGTAGCCCCCCTCCGTCAGCGTTGTGTGCGTGTAAGCCCCCCTCCGTCAGCGTTGTGTGCGTGTAGCCCCCCCTCCGTCAGCGTTGTGTGCGTGTAGCCCCCCTCCGTCAGCGTTGTGTGCGTGTAGCCCCCCTCCGTCAGCGTTGTGTGCGTGTAGCCCCCCTCCGTCAGCGTTGTGTGCGTGTAGCCCCCCTCCGTCAGCGTTGTGTGCGTGTAGCCCCCCTCCGTCAGCGTTGTGTGCGTGTTGCCCCCCCTCCGTCAGCGTTGTGTGCGTGTAGCCCCCCCTCCGTCAGCGTTGTGTGCGTGTAGCCCCCCTCCGTCAGCGTTGTGTGCGTGTAGCCCCCCTCCGTCAGCGTTGTGTGCGTGTAGCCCCCCTCCGTCAGCATTGTGCGTGTAGCCCCCCCTTCGTCAGCGTTGTGTGCGTGTAGCCCCCCTTCGTCAGCGTTGTGTGCGTGTAGCCCCCCTCGTCAGCTTGTGCGTGTAGCCCCCCTTCGTCAGCGTTGTGTGCGTGTAGCCCCCCTCCGTCAGCATTGTGCGTGTAGCCCCCCCTTCGTCAGCGTTGTGTGCGTGTAGCCCCCCTCCGTCAGCGTTGTGTGCGTGTAAACCCCCTCCGTCAGCGTTGTGTGCGTGTAGCCCCCCTCCGTCAGCGTTGTGTGCGTGTAGCCCCCCTCCGTCAGCGTTGTGTGCGTGTAGCCCCCCTCCGTCAGCGTTGTGTGCGTGTAGCCCCCCCTCCGTCAGCGTTGTGTGCGTGTAGCCCCCCCTCCGTCAGCGTTGTGTGCGTGTAGCCCCCCCTCCTCCGTCAGCGTTGTGTGCGTGTGCCCCCCCTCCGTCAGCGTTGTGTGCGTGTAGCCCCCCTCCCGTCAGCGTTGTGTGCGTGTTAGCCCCCCTCCGTCAGCGTTGTGTGCGTGTAGCCTCCCTCCGTCAGCGTTGTGTGCGTGTAGCTCCCCTCCGTCAGCGTTGTGTGCGTGTAGCCCCCTCCGTCAGCGTTGTGTGCGTGTAGCCCCCTCCGTCAGCGTTGTGTGCGTGTAGCCCCCCTCCGTCAGCGTTGTGTGCGTGTAGCCCCCCTCCGTCAGCGTTGTGTGCGTGTAGCCCCCCCTCCGTCAGCGTTGTGTGCGTGTAGCCCCCCTCCGTCAGCGTTGTGTGCGTGTAGCCCCCCTCCGTCAGCGTTGTGTGCGTGTTGCCCCCCTCCGTCAGCGTTGTGTGCGTGTAGCCCCCCTCCGTCAGCGTTGTGTGCGTGTTGCCCCCCCTCCGTCAGCGTTGTGTGCGTGTAGTCCCTCCGTCAGCGTTGTGTGCGTGTAGCCCCCTCCGTCAGCGTTGTGTGCGTGTAGCCCCCTCCGTCAGCGTTGTGTGCGTGTAGCCCCCTCCGTCAGCGTTGTGTGCGTGTAGCCCCCCTCCGTCAGCGTTGTGTGCGTGTAGCCCCCCTCCGTCAGCGTTGTGTGCGTGTAGCCCCCCTCCGTCAGCGTTGTGTGCGTGTAGCCCCCCTCCGTCAGCGTTGTGTGCGTGTAGCCCCCCTCCGTCAGCGTTGTGTGCGTGTAGCCCCCCTCCCGTCAGCGTTGTGTGCGTTTAGCTCCCCCTCCGTCAGCGTTGTGTGCGTGTAGCCCCCCCTCCCGTAGCGTTGTTTGCGTTAGCCCCCCTCCGTTTAGCGTTCTGTGCATGTAGCCCCCCTCCGTTACTTTTTGTGACTGTAACTACCCTCGTGCAGCCCTTGTGTTGCTCTGTGCCAACGTCATTTTCGTTGTCTGTGCCCCACTCGTTATCCTTGTGTGCTCTGTAGCCACCTCCATCAGCGTTGTGTGTTGTAGCCCCCTCCGTGACCCTTGTGTGGTGTAGCCCCCTCCTCAGCGTTTGTGTTTTGTAGCCCCCATCCGTGACGCTTGTGTGTGTGTGAGACCCCCTCCGTCAGCGTTGTGTGGTGCAGCCCCCCCCCCCTCAGTGCTGCACCCCCCCGTCACCCGTCACCTCCCCCCCCTATTTTCTGTTGACTGCAACCACTCTGGAGCCCTGTCATCATTGCTCTGTGCAAAGTTGTCATCTTGTTGTCCTCGTGTGTGTGACCCTGTGGCGGCGTCCTCTCTTTGCCCTAGCCAGGTAGTGTAGCTGTCGGTAGCCGCCTCTCTCTGCCCTTGCCTGGTAGTGTAGCCGGAGGTTGCCTTCTCCTTTTGCCATGGCCAAAGTAGTGTAGCCGGTGGTGGCCTCCTATCTCTGCCCTGGCCAGGTAGTGTAGCCGGTGGTGGCCTCCTCTCTCTGCCCTGGCCAGGTAGTGTAGCTGTTGGTAGCCACCTCTCTGCCCTGGCAAGGGAGTGTAGCCGGCGGTGGCCTCCTCTCTCTGCCCTGGCCTGGTAGTATAACCGGTGGTTGCCTTCTCCCAGGGTGGATTTGATTTAAATCAAACTGATTTAAATCACGATTTAAATCACGATTTAAATCACTAGTCAGTAAGGCTTGATTTAAATCAGTGATTTAAATCAAAGTTTCTACCTAAATCGTTTGCATTTTGCACGCATGCCTGCCTTACCGATAGGCGAAGGAGCTTCATTAAAATATTCCCAAACTGGGTCTCTTTTACGGCCTGCTGCCATTATAAGGAAAGAATGTAATAAACCTCAGATCGTACACACAAACAGATCCAGACTTGTCTGTCTGTGGCTATGCTGCAGTATTGTGCTCAAAGTTTCACTTTCATTTTCTTGTCTGCTTGCCCTTCCTCCTCCTCACACTTAGATTCACATTCTTCTTGTGTTGTGCAGATCTATTCCACTCCAAACAATCAGAAACATATTGTCTAACTTCTTGGACTTGGCACTGAAGGGTTGATTCTGTATTCATATAGGTTTGTAGAACAATAGGATTAAGGTCTTTTTCTCAACTCTGTTCATGTTGTAACATTTTTGCCGTGAAGAAGAGGCTGGGACCTCTGCGGAGTCAAATTCAGTTTTGAGAACTGTGTAAGTAAAGCGAGCGTCTGTGATAATATAGGAGAGAAACTGCCCACTAATCCTACAGAAACCTCTGGAAGAGCATGGCATTGTGAATGTTACACATATACAGCCTTTATTCTACTGAGTTAAACAACTCAGCTTTATCTCATGATGGAAGAACCTTTGGATGGTAAAATATTTTCCTCAAAAAGCAGTTTATTGAAAAAAATCCGATTTAAATCAAAAAAATCCGATTTAAATCAAAAAAATCCGATTTAAATCAAAAAAATCCGATTTTTTTGATTTTTTTAAAAAATTCATTGATTTTTATCCACCCTGCCTTCTCCTTTTGCCATGGCCAGGTAGTGTAGACGGTGGTGGCCTCCTCTTTTTGCCATGGCCAGGTACTGTAGCCGTTGGTGGCCTCTCTGTGCCCTGGCCAGGTAGTGTAGCCTGTGGTGGCCTCCTCGCTCTTCCCTAGCCAAGTAATGTAGTCGTTGGTGGCCTCTCTGTGCTCTGGCCAGGTAGTGTAGCCAGTGAGGGCCTCTCTCTGCCCTGGCCAGGTAGTGTAGCCAGTGGTGGCCTCTCTTTGCCCTGGCCTGGTAGCAGCTTCGGACTGGAGCACCTTGGGCCCACCAGAGAAAATCATTCTTGGGGCCCACTATATAGCTACATAGAATAAATACAAGACCACCAATTGTGTGGTAAAACACGCTAATATCAGGGTATAATATAAGTTAGTACACGTCTTAATTATGTAGCAGGGGTTGGGATAGAATCATTGAGGGGTAGCTCCCTCATAGAATATATTGTAGCCCACTCATAGAATATAATGTAGCCCCCTCATAAAATATAATGCAGCACCCCACAAAATATAATGCAACCCCCTCATAAGGTATAACGCAGTCCCCACCATAGAATATAATGTAGCACCCTCATAGGGTATAATGCAGCCCCCCATAGAGTATACTATAGCCTCCTCATAGGGCATAATGCTGCCCCCCCATATAGTAATATGTAGGCCCCCAGAAAATAATGTAGTCCCCTGAGAGAATAATGCAGCCCCACCACAGAATATAATGCAGCCCCCCATAGAGTATACTGTAGCCCCCCAGAAAATAATGTAGTCCCCTGAGAATAATGCAGCCCCACCACAGAATATAATGCAGCCCCCCATAGAGTATACTGTAGCCCCCTCATATAGTATGATGTAGCTCAACAGAATATAATGTAGTCCCCTGAGAATAATGCAGTCCCCCCACAGAATATAATGTAGCCCCCTCATAAAGTATAATGCAGCCTCTCTCCACCCCATCATTATAATCATCACCACCTCCATCATTGCCTTCTCCCCCACCACCCCTATCATTCTCCCCACAACCCCCATCACTGCCCATTCCACCACCTCAATCATTGCCACCTCCCCCACATCATCATCCATTTCATCACCTCCATCATTGCCTCCCCCACCATCATCATTGCCTTTTCATCACCTCCATCATTGCTTTCCCCACCACCATCATTGCCTCCCCCACCTTTATCATTACCCATCACCTTCATCATTGCCTCCCCCACCATCATTGCCCATCACCTTCATCATTGCCTCCCCCACCATCATTGCCCATCACCTCCATCATTGCCTCCCCCCACCATCATTGCCCATCACCTCCATCATTGCCTCCCCCACCATCATTGCCCATCACCTCCATCATTGCCTCCCCCACCATCATTGCCCATCACCTCCATCATTGCCTCCCCCACCATCATTGCCCATCACCTCCATCATTGCCACCCCCCACCATCATTGCCATCACCTCCATCATTGCCTCCCCCCACCACCATCATTGCCCATCACCGCCATCATTGCCTCTGACCTCCCCCCACCAATATCATTGTCCTTCCCCACCACTCCTCTCTCACACACACACACACACAGCACTTCATAACTCTCTCTCACACACACACACACACACAAAGCACTGCACCACATACACACACGTAGGCACACAGCACAGCGCACATCCCGGCAGCCTCTTCCTCGTCGGCAGCTTTGTCTGAGACAGCGCGCTGGTTGTTGACGTCATCCAGCTGGTCTGTCTCAGACAGGAAGAGCCGGGCAGGAAGTAGGACCCCGGGATGTGCTGCGCTGTGTGCCTGCGTGTGTGTATGTGGTGCGGTGGTGGGGCTCTACATGCGGGCAGTGTTAGCTGCAGACTGCGGCGAACGCTGCCCACTATTAAAGAGAAATGGTATTCACGCCTCTCCACGCCCATAGGGGCGTGGGGAAGCGTGAATATTCATTTCGCTTTAGCAGCGGGGACAGGATCCTGTCTCCAGCTGCTGCTATGCTGGCACAGGGCGGACCCCCTTGACAAAGTGGCCCCATAGCCACTGGCTGGGGGCCCTTGGAGCAGTGGGGGCCCTAGACAGCTGCTGGCCAGTATGCCAGCAGGTGTCAGTGCCTGGGCCCACCGGAGAATCTCCGGTATGCCATTCCGAGCCTGCCTAGTAGCATTGCCTGTGGTAGCGTCTGTGCCATGGCCAGGTAGCGTAGCCGGTGGTGGCCTCTGTGCCATGGCCAGGTAGCGTAGCCGGTGGTGGCCTCTGTGCCATGGCCAGGTAGCGTAGCCGGTGGTGGCCTCTATGCCATGGCCAGGTAGCCTAGCCGGTGGCGGCCTCTGTGCCATGGCCAGGTAGCGTAGCCAGTGGCGGCCTCTGCCCTGGCCAGGTAGCATAGCGGGTGGCGGCCTCCTTTTGCCCTGGCCAGGTAGAGTAGCGGGTGGCGGCCTCCTTTTGCCCTGGCGAGGTAGCGTAGCCGGTGGCGGCCTCCTTTTGCCCTGGCCAGGTAGCGTAAACCGGTGGCGGCCTCCTTCTTTTGCCCTGGCCAGGTAGCATAGCCGGTGGCGGCCTCCTCTCTTTGCCTTGTCTCCTGTGTCATCTCTAAGACCAGTCACTGTTGCTGTAGCCTCCTTGGTGGGATGGTGGCCTGGTCACTTTTTAGACTGCTATCGTGATGTCTCCATTTCTCCCCCACAGTCGCACTTCTGTAGCCGTTCCCAGGTTTTGATATCTCCTCCCCAGCACCTGATGCCAGTAATGGAGCCGTGGATTATTGTGCTCTTATGTGGGATTCTGCTCAGGGGTGAATAATCCTGAGAGGATGTTCACACAGTTTTTTTTACGTGGATTTTGAAGCAGATCCGTCCAGAGGTGTCCTTAATATCTGATGGGTAAAGTTATCTGTAGATGGGAACATAAGGAGACATGTTGCCCATGCGAGATCATGTCCTCCACTATCCTGCCCACCCTCACAGCTGGTATGTCTGTGAAGGAGGAAGATAATGGGCTGCCGTCTCCTCTGATGCCGTTTATGTCTGTGTAATAAATTCTGGATTCTGATGCCCTGCTGACAGTACTTTGAATTTCCTGTGGTGTAGTCGGGTTCTTTGCCCCTGCACTGTTGTATTATAGAGAGCCACATGCATACAGGTCACTGCCTGATGGTGAGGGACAGTCACCTCGGTAAATGCCAGTGATGCCCAGTTACCCTCCCCGTCATCTATAGCTTCACCTTGCTGCTTGAATGGATAGCACAGGCCTCTGTAGGATTTAGTCACCATAGTAACCAATCTAGGACAGACAAGGTGGGCTCCAGAGCAGCACTCAAAAATCCTCATACCAGTCCTCTGCCTGCTGGTGAAAATGAGTGGAGCCCTGCAGGCAGGCGTGTTGCAGCCTGTGTGCCCAGGAGGGTAAGAGGAGTATCAGCTGCCAGTCCTGCAGTAAAGCAGGGGGTCTGCTCCTTGTATGCCTCCTCCAGCCCTCCAAACAAGGCTGATAACGGAGCAGTAGCACAGTGAAAAGATTGGTCCCTTTATGACATCCTTTGTATAAACGACCCTCCTTGTACCAGGGCCTAGCGAGCCTCCCACGGGCCAGGCACGCGGACCGGGTGCCTCCCAGTTTTTAGTCATTTTTACATTGCTAAAGGAAGCTAAACCAGAATTTGCCTTTTATCCTAAGTTATATGATGAGTGAAGGGTCGATATTGACTTTTAGGATTGCTACTTCCAATAGGTGGCACTAGAGGTCCTGTCCTCCTCCTCTTTGAAGAGACATTTAATTTCCAAGAGGAGCATTAAATGGTTTGTAAGCCTCCTTATTTTGGTATGCCAGGCATGTCACTCTCCACAAGGAGAAACCTTACGGCCGGCGTCACACACAACGACAAAAAATCGGTCCGTTTTAGACGGTTGATTGTCGGATCAAAATGCAAACATCACACATCCTTCTGGCATCCGATTTTCCTTCAAAGATGCGATTTAGTCGCATGTGTGTGTACCTTGTAACATCCGATTTTCATCCGACTTGCGACATTTTCTCGCAGGCTTGCAAAACTGACATATAATGGATCCAAAAGAATAGTATTTCAATCACAAAAAAAAGAATAGATATATACACATAGAACACATATATATATATATATATATATATATATATATATATATATATATATATATACATGTCATTGTGACATGTATATATACATATATTTATAGTTCCTAGACTTCTACATACTGTTATAGCCGCTAATTCAATTGCCGGCTTTTGTGAAATCACAGAAGCCGACATGAAATGATACATTGTTTCTACACAGTTAACCATGTCATTTCCTGTATTTTGATATTTGTTTAGAACTTACAATTACATGAGTGTATTTGTGCAAAATTTCAGACATGTAGGGGTTAATTAAAGGTGTAATTTCGTTGAAAAAAAATGTGTGGGCTCCCGCTGTATTTTCTCCACCAGACAGACAAAGCAAGCGAGTGGGGGCAGATAATAACAGCCTAGGGAGGGTACATTTTTTGTGCCCCCCCTGGCTAATAACATCTGCCCCCAGACACCCCAGAAAGGGCAAATCTATAATTAGATTCGCCCTTTCTGGCACTTTGCCCGTCTATTCCCATTGCCCTGTAGCGGTGGCGAATGGGTTAATAATCTCACCTTAATGTCACCTTAGTATTGAAAGGTGACCTTAAGGCAGGTTAATAATTGAGAGCTGTCAATTAGACAACTATCAATTATTAATCCTATTGTATGAAAGAAAAATCAAACACACACAGTTTAATAAAAAATAAGTTTAATGAAATAATCACACAGTTTTTGACCATATTTTATTTTCCTGCTAAAACCATTTCCTGTAATAAAAAAAAAAAAAAAAAGCAAAATTATACTTACCAATCCGATGTACAGTCAGGTCCCACGGTGTAATCCATCAGAAAGGGTTAAGAGGTTACAGTTAGCAGGGAGATAATTCTGTCTCCTAGCTGTAACCCCCTGAATGAATAAGTTCCTCTACCACAGAAAGTAGAGGAAGTGATTCATGAATGGAGCTTAATTGATTTATTGGCAATTTAACTTTAGTGACCTGACCTAAAGGGAAAGTGGATACAATCAATTAAGCTTCATTCATTAAACACATCCTCTCCTGTCGCCAGGAGAGGAACTTATTCATTCAGGAGCTTTGAGCTGAGCATGCAGGATTACTTGCACTGCTTGGCTCAAAGCTAGTTAACCCTTTGTGAAGGATTACATCGTGGGACGTGACAGATTGCCAGATAGGTAAGAATAATGTTGTTTTATTATTTTATATTTATTTTAGAAGAACAAGGGCTTCGAACGGATTAAGACTTAAATAAAAGATGGTCAAAAATATGTGTTTTTATTTCATTAAAATTATTTATTCTTAAAGTGTGTCTGTGTTTTTTTTATTTACTTCAATAGGATTAATAATTGATAGTTGTCTAATTGACATCTCTCAATTATTAACCTGCCTTAAGGTCACCTTTCAATACTAAGGTGACATTAAGGTGAGATTATTAACCCATTCGCCACCGCTACAGGGCAATGGGAATAGACGGGCAAAGTGCCAGAAAGGGCGAATCTAATTATAGATTTGCCCTTTCTGGGGTGTCTGGGGGCAGATGTTAGTAGCCAGGGGGGGCACAAAAAAAAGTACCCTCCCTAGGCTATTATTATCTGCCCCCACTCGCTTGCTTTGTCTGTCTGGTGGAGAAAATACAGCGGGAGCCCACACATTTTTTTGTCAACGATTTTACACCTTTAATTAACCCCTACATGTCTGAAATTTAGCACAAATACACTCATGTAATTGTAAGTTCTAAACAAATATCAAAATACAGGAAATGACATGGTTAACTGTGTGGAAACAATGTATCATTTCATGTCGGCTTCTGTGATTTCACAGAAGCCGGCAATTGAATTTGCGGCTATTACAGTATGTAGAAGTCTAGGAAATATATATATATATATATATATATATATATATATATATATATATATATATATATATATATATATATATGTATTCTATGTGTGTATATCTATTCTTTCTATTCTTTAATAAAGCTGTCAGTGTGATTTTACAGTATAGCCGGGGATGAATTGCCGGCTTTTCTAAAGGACACCGATGCGATTTCATCGCAAGTCACACATGCGGTCCGTTTGTAATCAGATTTTTCATCGCTCCCATAGACTTGCATTGGCGATAGTCGACCCACAATCGGTGACAATCGCAGCATGCTGCGATTGCACACGGACGTTTAAAACGGACCACAAAAAATCTGATACTGGGAGCTGCTCCATAGATTAACATAGGGCAGACTGCAATACGATTTTTCATCGCATTGCAGTCGTCCGATTCTGTCGCCAGTGTGACGCCGGCCTACCCCTTAGATCCTCCATGTACTTGCCCATTGTGTATCGTACGCCTGGCCTGCCCTAAGGGCCCCCCTGTATCCCTGTACGCCTGGTCTGCCTTATGGGCCCCTCTGTGTACTGTACGCCTCGTCTGCCCTATGAGCCCCTCTGTATACCGTACACCTGGTCTGCCCTATGTGCCCTTCTGTATACTGTATGCCTGGTCTGCCCTATGGGCCCCTCTGTATACTGTATGCCTTGCCTGCCCTAAGGACCCCCTGTATACAGTATGCCTTGCCTTCTCTAAGGGCACCTCTGTATACCGTACGCCTTGCCTACACTAGGGGCCCCTCTGTGTGCGGTGCGTCTTTTTGCCTCTTCCCTCTGTGTACCGTGCGGTGCGTCTTGCTGCCTCTTCCCTCTGTGTACCGTGCGGTGCGTCTTGCTGCCTCTTCCCTCTGTGTACCGTGCAGTGTGTCTTGCTGCCTCTTCCCTCTGTGTACCGTGCAGTGCATCTTGCCTCTTCCCTCTGTGTACCGTGCGGTGCGTCTTGCTGCCTCTTCCCTCTGTGTACCGTGCGGTGCGTCTTGCTGCCTCTTCCCTCTGTGTACCGTGCGGTGCGTCTTGCTGCCTATTCCCTCTGTGTACCGTTCGGTGCGTCTTGCTGCCTCTTCCCTCTGTGTACCGTGCGGTTCGTCTTGCTGCCTCTTCCCTCTGTGTACCGTGCGGTGCGTCTTGCTGCCTCTTCCCTCTGTGTACCGTGCGGTGCGTCTTGCTGCCTCTTCCCTCTGTGTACCGTGCGGTGCGTCTTGCTGCCTCTTCCCTCTGTGTACCGTGCGGTGCGTCTTGCTGCCTCTTCCCTCTGTGTACCGTGCGGTGCGTCTTGCTGCCTCTTCCCTCTGTGTACCGTGCGGTGCGTCTTGCTGCCTCTTCCCTCTGTGTACCGTGCGGTGCGTCTTGCTGCCTCTTCCCTCTGTGTACCGTGCGGTGCGTCTTGCTGCCTCTTTCCTCTGTGTACCGTGCGGTGCGTCTTGCTGCCTCTTCCCTCTGTGTACCGTGCGGTGAGTCTTGCTGCCTCTTCCCTCTGTGTACCGTGCGGTGCGTCTTGCTGCATCTTCCCTCTGTGTACCGTGCGGTGCGTCTTGCTGCATCTTCCCTCTGTGTACCGTGCGGTGCGTCTTGCTGCCTCTTCTCTCTGTGTACCGTGCGGTGCCTCTTGCTGCCTCTTCCCTCTATGTTGTACAAGGCTCATCCCTATGCCATGTGCCTTCCTAAGGCCCCTTCTATATAGCGTGGGGTGCCCCTCACATTCCCCAATATATCGGGTGGCCCCCTTCCACTCCCTTGTATATGGGAGTGATGTAACTAGGTCCTGACAGAAAGCTGAGATATTGATGAGACCTTGAGGCGTGGTGCTTATTGGAAGCAGTCAGAACGTCTTGGTATACATGTGACGGCCGTGTGTGCGCCCCCTGAGGCTCCCTCCTGGTCCATTCATGGTATATTTTTGCTTTGCTGACATTCGTGGTGACCGTTTTGTCAAGGTCACTCACAGGCGGCAGCAGCCATTTTCCTTCAGGGCACAGTGCAGTGAAATGTGAGTTCCTGGGCCTGTGGCAAACCCATTTTCCCCCCACCCCCTCCCGGGTTGGCTGCCAGTCGCCTGCACCTGTGCTACATATGGACCAGGGTAACGGCTGCTGTGACTTCACCTCCTCCCTTGCTGCAAAGATCAAACTCCTCATAAAGCCGACTCTACACACGGCTGCAGCCCGCCAGATGTCCCCTGTGAGGGTGGGGCTGCCCTGTATTTAGTACTCGGGCCAGAGGGCATGATTGAGTATTGAGCTGGAGGCTTCTGGAGTGGTTCTTCTCACAGCTGATGGTTTGTAACATTGTATCCTGTCTAGACATCGAGTCTGGATACATTGTAGGTGACTAACCTATGTTATGAACTGCCATATCGCCCTCTGTTATTTCTACCTGCTCTGATACCACATTGGCTCCACTGTAAAAGGCCATGGCCAACATTCACTATCGGCGCACGGTGGATGTAAACACCACCGCACAGGATATCTCCCAGAGCGAGGAGCCGAGTGTCACCCCTGGGTATTGGGCGCAATTCTTGGCCCTTGGGTCACCACTACGATTTTCTCTCTTGTCAATAGAGTCCCTTTCGTGATTTTCTTTTAAACTTAGCATAATATGCCCAGCAAGGCGGTACTAACCCCGTACAAATCAGGGTGGATAAAAATCATGATTTTTTTAAAAAAATCAAAAAAAATCGGATTTTTTTGATTTAAATCGGATTTTTTTGATTTAAATCAGATTTTTTTGATTTAAATCAGATTTTTTTGATTTAAATCGGATTTTTTTTATTTAAATAGGATTTTTTTGATTTAAATAGGATTTTTTAATCAAGTTGTACACAAGCAAAACTTTGTCTTTTTGCAAATCAAATTATTTTACACAAATAAAAATATTAAAACAGTTGATGATTATGAAACCTAATAATTTTTATTTGCACTATTAAACAATCAGAATTGAACTACAGAGAGTAAGTACTTTTTAACAATAGCCTATCTCTAACGTTTGAAGTAAGCAAACATCTTCAGTGAATACATCAGTCCTTTAATCCTACTGTTTATTTAGGACTTTTAATAGGAAAACTAGTTGTCCTGCTTTAGCAGTTCCTAAGCGGTTTCGGACTGTTGTGTGCACAAAACCAAATGAAGAAAACAATCTCTCTACTCCTGCCAATGAAGCCGATGCAGTCAGTAGCTGAGTAGCTACATTTATTATCTTCGCTGGAAGAACAAGTGATTGCGACTTCCACCAGTCCAGTTGTTTTAGTTCATTAACGACGTTATCTGCAAACATGTATTTTTGAAATGGTGCAGATTCATACTTCAATTTCAGCACAGTTGCCACAATGTCATGGTTAGTATTGGCGAGCCACTCCATTGCAGAGTTGATTTCCGCCTCAGATAGTTTTTTCCCTCTGTAGATGGGATGCAAGATATTGGCTAAATAGTGTTCTTCTTTTAATGCTTGGTCCTTGCGGTGGTGTATTGCAACCTTTACATTGTTTGAGAGGTTCAAGCGATCTAGCGAACCTTCTAAATCTTTCCAAACTTCTGTGGCATCAGCTATGGTTGCAGTATCTTTCTGCATTTTATCCAACGCAATAGATATTGGCTTTAACCTTTCCAAAAGGTCCTCGGCATTTCTCTTCACGCCAAGATTTTATACTTTGCTTCGTATATTAGCATCAATTTTATCCCGATGTGTTTCGCAAATGGACACTAATTTTGACCAGTTGTTAATAAACAGTTCCAAGCATTCAGCCAAGGTATTCCATCTAACATCTTGTGGTAGAACCAACTTCAGTCCTCCCATTTCCTTGTAGGTTTCATGTGCAAAATGATTATTGCGGAAATATTTAACAATTTCTACAACATGTTCTTTGACACCCGAAATATGCAGGTCTTTTGCCAAAAGATGCAACAAATGGGCAGAACAACCGTATGTAATGACATTTGTGTCATCCTCATGTGCCAGTTCTGCTCGCATTTTTGCCACATTGCTTGCGTTATCCGTAACTAAGCTCCTTACTTTACATCCAAACTGTTCTTGGCATTGGTGAATTGAGTTCTTAGCTATTTCAAGTAAATATTCAGCAGTATGTGAATTTCTAGATGTGTCGATTGTGTCTGTAAGGTAAGTTTCACCATCTTCTGTTGTGACACAAGTGCAAATTATGGGGTCGTTGTGGATGTTGCTCCAACCATCCAAGCTCATGTTAACAACTTTGTCTTTCAAATATTTTGTACAAGCCGCTCTTTCTTTGTCGTATACAGCCTGAAGATGTTTTCCTGAGATATCAAATCTACTTGGTGGTTTGTAGCCTGGTCTTATTCCTTCGATCATTTGTACAAACAATGGGTGTTCAACTAGTCGGAAAGAAGAATTGGTTGCAAATATGAATTTAGCAATTAATTCATCAAAATGTTCTTTCTGGCTCGTCGTAGTCTTTAAGAGGAATTTTTCTACACTTTGCACGCAAAGTTTTTTGTTGGGCTGCTTTGTTGAAGTTGTACCCAGATATTGATTGTCACGTGCAGCACAAGCCATATTTGACCCTGAAAGCACAGTAATTAAAAATATAATTCGACTGCGTATTTGAAGAAATATAACGAAAATATTTTGAAACAAACTTTTTGAACAATGTAATGGTCCTCGTCCTATAAGGGCTGTCTCAAAAGTTATGCTACTCAAGTTTCCGGTGAAGTTGCTGTAATACTAGTAATATCAGAGCAACTGAAAAAAATTATGTCACAAAAGTTTTGAAAATGTTTTTTTAAAAAAAATGGTCAATTTGGCAGACTTCAAAAGTGAATTGTAGCCTACAATAAAAAAAAAAAATAGGCGTATACACACTCTTTTATTTTTACTTAACGTTAATCTTCTGTGAAATATTGCCTTAACATAAATTTAAATTCTATACTCCAGAACTAGTGCTAGAAATTTTTCTTTTCATAGACTTTAACCATCCCAGTAAAACGTCTGTTAAAATAGGTTGTAATTGCCAGACTTACCACTAGTGCTAGGGTCCTGGTGCATAAGAAGCTGTGGGGTTCATTGACATTAGTTGTATCACTATCAACATCTTCATTTCCCTTCTGGTTGCAGTTTTCATAATGTGATTTCAAACGGCAAACAAGTCCTTGGATATCCTTTTGACAGTATTTGCACTTTGCTCTCCCACCTTTCTTTCCAAGCTCTGCTGGCATCTCAACAAAATGAACCCAAATAGGGTCTCTCTTACGACCTGCCATGGCTCACGCAGATCACTTCTGAAGTTTGATTGTTACTACAGCCAAGAACTGCTGACTGACTATCCAACAAGTTTGGGCATGTCAACTGAATGGAAAAAGAAACTGAAATCAAGCTACAGAAAGTGAAACCAAGCTAGAAGTGTGGAGTTAATTGAACAATGATTGAAAGTTTTAGATTTTAATCGTGATTTATATTAAAAAAATCTTTTGATTTAAATCAGTGATTTAAATCATGATTAAAATCACGATTTAAATCGATCTGATTTAAATAGAAAAAAATCATTTGATTTAAATCATGATTTAAATCGTTGATTTAAATCGGCGTGATTTAAATCAATCCACCCTGGTACAAATCCCCCAACTCAGAGCATTAAAGGGGTGGCAGCAGCCAAAACCTCTATATATTATCACATGTTCACAAGTAGAGGCGTGACAAAGGAAAAGCTGACGTAGAAATATCATCTAAATCCCTGTACATACATTATTGATCCTAAGTTACAACCTGTATTATTCTACTGAGCTGCACTCACTATTCTGCTGGTTTAGTCACTATGTACTTATATTACTGATTCTGAATTACATCCTGTATTGTACCCCAGAGCTGAACTCACTATTCTGCTGGTGCAGTCACTGTGTACATACATTACATTACTGATCCTAAGATACCTCCTGTATTATACACCAGAGCTGCACTCACTATTCTGCTGGTGCAGTCACTGTGTATTATACCCCAGAGCTGCACTCACTATTCTGCTGGTGCAGTCACTGTGTACATACATTACATTACTGATCCTGAGGTACATCTGGTATTATCCTCCAGAGCTGCACTCACTATTCTGCTGGTGCAGTCACTGTACATACATTAGTTATCATGCATTATCCTCCAGAGCTGCACTCTCAGATCTCGTTTTTGTCTTCCAGATTCGGAGTTACTGCACTTGTTTCTGAAGAGGAGAAAGCATCATCTCTCCAGAAACCTCAGGATGGGGGTGAAGACATTCACTCACAGCTCGCCGGCGCACAGTCAAGAGATGTTGGGGAAGCTGAACATGTTGCGTAATGACGGCCATTTCTGTGACATCACCATCCGGGTGCAGGACAAGATCTTCCGGGCACATAAGGTGGTGCTGGCGGCGTGCAGCGAGTTCTTCCGCAGTAAGTTGGTGGGTCAGGCAGAGGAGAGCTCTCAGTGCGTCCTGGATATACACCATGTGACAGTGACCGGATTCATCCCGCTGCTGGAGTATGCCTACACCGCCACCCTTTCCATCAACACAGAGAACATAATAGACGTTCTGGCCGCTGCCAGTTACATGCAGATGTTCAGCGTGGCCAGCACCTGCTCCGAGTTCATGAAGTCCAGCATATTGTGGAACACTCAGCAAGAGAAGGTGCTGGACACCGGGCAGGAGAACACCAGCAGCAACTTCCGGGACGGCAGCTTGTCCCCGGTGTCCTCCGAGTGCAGTGTGGTGGAGAGGACAATCCCCATCTGTCGCGAGTCCAGACGTAAACGGAAAAGCTACATTGTGATGTCCCCCGAGAGCCCCCTGAAGTGCAGCACACAGACCAGCTCCCCACAAGTGCTGAACCCCACACCTTCCTACACAGAGGCCAGGGGTCAGCCTGTGGACTCTTCTCACGCCTTCCCGTGGACTTTCCCCTTCGGCATTGACCGGAGAATGCAGCCAGATAAGGTGAAGCAGCTAGAGTCCAGAACATTAGAACTGCCCGGACCCTCGGAAATTGCCAGAAGAGTGACAGATTATGTGCCCTGTGAAAGTACAAAGGTCAGCTCCCCACTGGTGATGGAGGACGACGTGCGGGTGAAGGTGGAGCGGCTCAGTGATGAGGAGGTGCACGAGGAAGTGTCCCAGCCGGTCAGTGCCTCCCAGAGTTCCATGAGCGACCAGCAGACAGTACCGGGCAGCGAGCAGGTGCAGGAGGATCTGCTGATCAGCCCACAGTCGTCTTCCATAGGTGAGAGCCGCCAGCTGTGCCAGCTGGTAGTGCCTCCCCCCCCCCAGAGATCACAATGTAATCTATCACACAGTGCATCACTACCCCCATCATGGCTGGATGTCCTCCTGCTATAGAGTGGCGGATCCTTTCTGTACGGCATGTGATCAGCGGGGGTCTTTTATGGGGGCCGTGTATGGGGTATTGGCTTCTAGAGATTCATCTCCATGATTCCTTCTTGCAGTCAGGAGCGACTCTCCGGCCGTCTCTTCCCCGCACAGCGCACAATGCCCCCACACAAATCACATGCAAATGCCGTCATGGCCAGACTACTCAGCACGTCACCTCGTATAAGGCCTCCCCTCGTTCTAGTACTGCAGCACAGAGTGTTTCAGGGGCTCCTGTATATGATGGTCAGGATGATGGTAGTGATAATCCACTCCCGGTAATGCTAGACAACAGGATGTGCAATGTTATGGGGAGTCCTCCGTTGCAGTGGGTGGACGCCATTATTCTGTCTGGTTCTCAGTCATCTTTATACTACACTATGTGACCCCAAATGAACCACCAGCGGCTCATCCATTACTGCGGCTCCGCTGGGTCTGGGGGTTGTGACACCACTGTGGTCTCTGAGACCGAGGAGCTGCGTACAAATCCTGTGTTGGCCATAGCCGTGACTCCACGGTGTAAGGCTCCCCCCATGTCGCGTACACTCACCACACAGTATGGATGGTCACGTGACAGTCCAGTACCCCAAACAAAGGTGGTCCTGCTGATCCAGTAGCTGATTTGCTTCTGTGATGGCGCAAGGACCATGCTGTGTATGTGTGCCCCTCCTCTGATGACACCAGGACCGTGCTTCGTATGTGTGCCCCTATTGTGATGCGCCAGGACCGTGCTGTGTATGTGTGTCCCTCTTGTGATGGCGCCAGGATTATGCTGTGTATGTGTGCCCCTCCTGTGATGTCACCAGGAACGTGCTGTGTATGTGTGCCCCTCCTGGGATGTCGCCAGGACTGTGCTGTGTATGTATACCCCTCTTGTGATGGCGCCAGTACCTTGCTGTGTATGTATGCCCTCCTGTGATGGCACCAGGACCGTGCTGTGTATGTGTGTCCCTCCTGTGATGGCTCCAGGACTGTGCTGTGTATGTGTGCCCCTCCTGTGATGGTGCCAGGACCGTGCTGTGTATGTGTGCCCCTCCTGTGATTGTGCCAGGAGCATGCTGTGTGTGTGCCCCTCCTGTGATGGCAGGATGATGGTAGTGATAATCCAGTCCCGGTAATGCCAGACTACAGGATGTGCAATGTTATGGGGAGTCCTCAGTTGCAGTGGGTGGATGCCATTATTCTCCTGTCTGGTTCTCAGTCATCTTTATACTACACTGTGTGACCCCAAATGAACCACCAGCGGCTCATCCATTACTGCGGCTCCGGTGGGTCTGGGGGTTGTGACACCACTGTGGTCTCTGAGACCGAGGAGCTGCGTACACATCCTGTGTTGGCAATAGCCGTGACCCCACGGTGTAAGGCTCCCCCCATGTCGCATACACACACCACTCAGTATGGATGGTCACGTGACAGTCCAGTACCCCAAACAAAGGTGGTCCTGCTCTAGTTCTCCACAGAGAATGGAGGAACTTGTAAGGCTGATCAGTGAGGGTCCCGGACCACCACTATCATGGAATGTTCTCACACTGTCTTCTATGGTTGGATTAACCTTCGCTGAATGGCTCTTGTCCAGTAGCTGATTTGCTTCTGTGATGGCGCCAGGACTATGCTGTGTATATGTGCCCCTCCTGTGATGGCATGAGAACTGTGCTTCGTATGTGTGCCCCTCCTGTGATGTCGCCAGGTCCGTGCTGTGTATTTTTGCCCCTCCTGTGTTGGCGCCAGGACCGTGCTGTGGATGTGTGCTCCTCCTGTGATGGCGCCAGGACCGTGCTGTGTATGTGTGCCCCTCCTGTGATGGCGCCAGGACTGTGCTTCGTATATGTGCCCTTCTTGTGATGGCGCCAGTACCGTGCTGTGTATGTATGCCCTCCTGTGATGGCGGGAACACCCCGCTGTGTGTTGCCCCTCCTGTAAGAGCGGCAGGATCCTGCTGTGTATGTGTGCCCCTTCTGTGATGGCGGGATCACCCCGCTGTTTGTGTTGCCCCTCTTGTAAGAATGGCAGGACCCCGCTGTGTATGTGTGCCTTTTCTGTGATGGCGGAGCACCCCACTGTGTGTGTTGCCCCTCCTGTAAGAAGAGCGGTAGGACGCCGCTGTGTGTGTTCCCCTCCTGTGATGGTGGCAGAACCCCGCTGTGTATGTGTGCCCATCCTGTGATGGTGGCAGGGCCCCGCTGTGTATTTGTGCCCCCCCCTGTGATGGCGGGAGCACCCTGCTTTGTATGTTGACCCTGTTGTGTGTTTTCCTCCTGTATTACGTCTCCGATGATGACCCAAGCTCTGTGCCCTCTGTCCTCCAGGCTCCATTGATGAGGGTGTTGGGGAAGGTCTGCCCACGCTCCAGGGGACGGCCAGCAGCAATGTCCATGCAGATGACGATGACAGGTGAGTGTGTGACAGCTCGTACACGATTCTGTGATCTCTGCGACTTCTCCTTTTATACAGCTCTGGCAAAAATTAAGAGACCACCACATCAAAACCCTGTCATGGCCAGCCCATTCTCCAGACCTGAACCCCATTGAAAACCGCTGGAATGTAATCAAGAGGATAATGGATAGTCACAAGCCATCAAACAAAGAAGAACTGCTTACATTTTTGTACTAGGAGTGGCATAAGGTCACCCAAAAGCAGTGTGAAAGACTTGTGGAAAGCAAGCCAAGATGCATGACAGCTGTTTTTAAAAACCATGGTTATTCCACAAAATATTGATTTCAGAACTTTTCCTGAGTTAAAACATTAGTATTGTTGTTTATAAATGATTATGAACTTGTTTTCTTTGCATTATTTGAGGTCTGAAAATACTGTTTTTTTTTTTTTTCTTTAATTTTGACCATTTTTCTTTGTCAGAAAAAAAATACAAAATTTTTTGCTTGGAAATTCGGAGACATGTTGTCAGTAGTTTATAGACTTAAAGAACAATTTACATTTTACTCAAAAATATACCTATAAAGGGAAAAATCAGACAAACTGAACTTTTGAAAGTGGTCTCTTAATTTTTGCCAGATATGTATATGGTCCTTGTAATGAGAATGCATGATGCCCCCGAGCCTATCACAGACCTTCCTTCGTCATCCGTTATATGAGCGGTACAGACCCGTCAGTGAATGGCGCCATCACTGTGTCCTCTTGTTTTCATAGATTGGAGAATGTCCAGTATCCATACCAGCTGTACCTGACTCCATCCACGAGCAGCACGGAGCGGCCGAGTCCCAACGGCCCAGACAGACCTTTCCAATGCCCGACCTGTGGAGTGCGCTTCACCCGGATCCAGAACCTGAAGCAGCACATGCTTATTCATTCTGGTTAGTCTGCAAAAATGGCGCTGCGCGACCGTCACTGGCTTCATTGTCTCTGTCAGTATATCACCTGCCTTGGCTCCACCTGCACAGCGAGGATGGACAAGTCGTGTGTAACCTGCGTAGTGAGGTTGCCTGGGGTTATAGGCTTCTCCATCCTTGTACCTCGCACGTACTCTGCATGACGTGGGCCCTTTTCTCCCTTCTGTACCTTGTGAAAGGGAAGTATTGGAAGGGCAGTGCCATTTTGAATGGCAGCCAACAGAGAGCAGTAGGCGTCTTTGGTGCAAACTATTCACATATTTATTTGCTCCCTTCTCTTTTCCTAGGAATTAAACCATTTCAGTGTGATCGCTGTGGGAAAAAATTCACTCGGGCTTACTCCTTAAAGATGCATCGGCTGAAACACGAAGGTAAACGCTGTTTCCGGTGCCAGATTTGTAGTGCCACATTCACTTCCTTCGGGGAATACAAACACCACATGCGGGTTTCCCGGCACATTATCCGCAAGCCTCGGATATACGAGTGCAAAACATGCGGCGCCATGTTTACCAACTCTGGAAATTTAATCGTGCACCTGAGGAGCCTGAACCACGAAGCGTCAGAGCTAGCAAACTACTTCCAGAGCAGGTGAGGAGCACAGCAAGACGCCAGCCGACGTAACCCAATGTTCCTCCACACAGCAGCCGCCTGGGCGCAGAGCAGCACCGACATCTGATACACAGGGGGGTATATAGTGGTGTGCAGGGGGCCGCAGCAGCAATTCCAATGGGAGCCCATAGAGAGTGCAGTACAGCTCCGCGCCACTGCCAGGAGCCATAATGCACCCTCCTGAATGCAGCCTCAATGCACGAGGTGGCCAGAGGACAGACGGGTAGGTACAGAAGGTGATGCTGATTGCAGCACAGAAATCCACATAGTCTGAATACGCATTTCCTCAACCTTGTTAACAAGCATCAGAATATGTTGGTGGAGTAAAAAGTGTGACAGAACGTGTCCTATGTATCCCCGAGAGTCTGCACCAAGTGGGTGCACTGGTCCCCAAATTGCTGCAAACTTCATGTAATGTGGGGAATGAGTCTGCAAATCCTTTTACTCCATCATGAAATCGTAGAGACAGGAAAGCAAGAAGGTCAGCCATGTTTGAGCCTGCTCCGGGCTGGGGGCCATGGATAACGAGACATTCTAGGTAGGGATGATCGAATACCTACCTTTGGACAGGTGCTTATCCAAATAGCTTATAGCGCTTCCCGAATAGCTGCATCGGTTACCCGGATACCTGGAGCGCTCCCAATAATAAGCTCTCCGGAGCCGCAGCTGCATGTGTCGCGGCTGTGTGACTGTCACAACAAACAGGCCATCCGTGCATGTGTTGTGACCGTCACACAGCCGCGACACATGCAGCTTAGATAGCGGATTATCGGGAGCGCTTCAGGTATCCGGGTCACTGATGTAGCTATTCTGGAAGCGCTATAGCTATTCAGATAAGCACTTATCCAAATCTATTCGATCAACCCTAGTTCTAGGCCCAAAGCCTGAGGCTGCACTACTGAGAGTGACTGTAGTGTCCTATCCACATTCTGCCTGACTGCCCTCACCCATCAGGGCGGAGATTACCTCAGTGATAGTGTGCTGTGTCTCATTGCATCCTCTGGTTTTGGGCTGTCTGATCTCAGCATTTCTTGCTGGCTTCATGTTTTCTCATTTACCAGTAATCCTGAACCATACACCCATCCCTTCTCCTCCCATCTGCCTCCTGGTTCACATCAGCCCTTGTGTTTCTCATTTTATATTCCATCAGTGGAGCAGAAAACTGAGAAATCCCGACATCAGGGTGACCGACGGACGGACACCATTCATTACTGAGGTGCTGACATAGAAAATATCAAACTCTGCTATACTCTCCCTCCCCGGGTCGGCTCTCCCCAAATCTGCGCCTTGGCCCCACTCCTTCTCCCAGGTCGACGCTCCTACCTCCTCCGGGTGAGCGTCCTCCCCCACCCCTACTCGGTTCGGCGCTCTCCTCCCGCTCTTATGGTCAGCTCTTTCTCCCAATGAGTTGGTGCTTCTCACCCCCCCCCCCCACCACCAGCACCACCACTCCAGGTCAGCGCTCCTTCCCCTCCCCTCTCCTCCCGCGTCTCGGCTGCTTCATCCCTCCACCCCTGCCCTGTCCTTACTAACGGGCTGCAGTGGTCACGTCATGACTGGTTGCATCGGTAACACGTGCTCCCATTACTGGGCTCATTTGTGACACTGATGTTGGCGCCGGGGCAGCTCACTGGACCTCAGAGGGCGAGTACTGCACTAATTTTCTACATCTACACCCCTATAATAATGGAATGCCGGCCGGCCCCCCCAATACCACGTTTGCAGACAAGGTGATGGCTCATCAGATGGCTTTTGTATTTTCATGATCCCTGAGAGGGCAGAAGCTGCTATAGTCAGTGCCCCGGACGTGAGGGAGCGGGTGACCAGCAGACCCTATGTCTGTACACCGTAACTTGCTTTCTTTTTTTAAAACGCTGTTCATATTGCGTTTCTCGCCAGGAGAACCTCCTGGTGCCGTCCCCATGTGGGCTCGTCTGTCTAATCATAAACCCGAAACCTGAAACATGAACAGGCCCTGATTCCGGGTGGGAGGATGCTGCGGCTGGTGGTCTTTCCTTCGCCCTGGTCCTGGGTGGGTTGGGCTCCGGTTGGTGTGCCGTCATGGTAAGAGTTGTGTTGTTTTCTTCTCCGCAGCGATTTCCTAGTCCCGGATTACCTGAGTCAGGAGCAGGAAGAGGCTCTTGGGCAGTACGAGCTGGTAGAACACGGCTTTGAAAGCAACTCCTCTGTCCAAATGCCTGTCATCTCCCAGGTCTCCTCCACCCAAACTGCGAGAGCACATTTCCGCTGGGCTCCTGAGCGGCCTCGCAGAGAAGGAGGGCGACGAGGAGGAACTGACTGAGCCTGCAAAGGCCTCCCCACTGGAAGAAACCAGCCGAGATGACACCCCCAAAGCAGAGGGGCTTCCATTTCTGTGGAGTAGCTGATACCTGCGCCCGGACTTAAGATGTTTCTTCATTTTTAACCTTTTTTTTTTTCTTCTTTTTTGGGAAATGCCTGTGTTTGGTCAGTTCTCGTTTCTCTTTACATTTCTTTTCTGATGAAAGTATATGATCCCCTGCGGACAATACGGGGAGGCAGCTGCATCCACCGCAGGCAGACACCTGGAAACCACTGCTTGCCCTTATAATGGGAGGAGCCTCTGCTTTTCTTGGATAATT
>JARQOD010000003.1:401435766-401644040 GCA_033576555.1 Oophaga sylvatica | reverse complement strand
GGACTCAGGATCTCTGTTTTACTAACAGAGTCCTAGGTTAAATAGTGTCAGACAAAGGAAAAGTTTCCTCTGAAATATTAGCCAATAGGAACTTTAGTGGCGTGAATAAAAATATGAAACTTCCATGCCCATCAGTGTTATTGATTACCATGACACAGAAGTTATGGGACAAGGTGGAGACCACAGACACAAAAAGGAGTTTGTTCTCTTAAACATTAGCTGTATATATTTACAGTCATGGCCAAAAGTTTTGAGAATGACACAAATATTAATTTTTACAAAGTCTACTGCTTCACTTTTTCTAATGGCAATTTGCATATACTCCAGAATGTTATAAAGAGTGATCAGCTTAACAGCAATTACTTGCAAAGTCAATATTTGGCTAGAAAATGAACTTTATCCCCCAAAACACATTTCAACATCATTGCAGCCCTGCCTTAAAAGGACCAGCTAACCTCTTTTCAGTGATTGCTCCATTAACACAGGTGTGGGTGTTGATGAGGACATGGCTGGAGATCAATCTGTCATGATTAAGTAAGAATGACACCACTGGACACTTTAAAAGGAGGCTGGTGCTTGGCATCATTGTTTCTCTTCTGTTAACCATGGTTATCTCTAAAGAAACACGTGCAGTCATCATTGCAATGCACAAAAATGGCCTAACAGGGAAGAGTATCGCAGCTAGAAAGATTGCACCTCAGTCAACAATCTATCGCATCATCAAGAACTTCAAGGAGAGAGGTTCCATTGTTGCCAAAAAGGCTCCAGGGCGCCCAAGAAAGACCGGCAAGCTCCAGGACCGTCTCTTAAAAGTGTTTCAGCTGCGGGATCGGGCTACCAGCAGTGCAGAGCTTTCTCAGGAATGGCAGCAGGCAGGTGTGAGTGCATCTGCACGCACTGTGAGGCGGAGACTCTTGGAGCAAGGCCTGGTCTCAAGGAGGGCAGCAAAGAAGCCACTTCTCTTCAGAAAAAACATCATGGACAGACTGATATTCTGCAAAAGGTACAGGCAGTGGACTGCATAGGACTGGGGTAAAGTTATTTTCTCTGATGAATCCCCTTTTCCATTGTTTGGGACATCAGGAAAACGCCTCATTCGGAGAAGACAAGGTGAGCGCTACCACCAGTCTTGTCTCATGCTAACTGTTAAGCATCCTGAAACCATTCATGTGTGGGGTTGCTTCTCAGCCAAGGGAATCGGCTCTCTCACAGTCTTGCCTAAAAACACAGCCATGAATAAAGAATGGTACCAGAATGTCCTCCAAGAGCAACTTCTCCCAACCCTCCAAGAGCAGTTTGGCGATCAACAATGCCTTTTCCAGCATGATGGAGCACCTTGCCATGAAGCAAAGGTGATAACTAAATGGCTCAGGGAACAAAACATAGAGATTTTGGGTCCATGGCCTGGAAACTCCCCAGATCTTAATCCCATTGAGAACTTGTGGTCAATCATCAAGAGACGGGTGGACAAACAAAAACCTAAAAATTCTGACAAAATGAAAGCATTGATTGTGTAAGAATGGACTGCTATCAGTCAGGATTTGGTCCAGAAGTTGATTGAGAGCATGCCAGGGAGAATTGCAGAGGTCCTGAAGAAGAAGGGTCAAATATTGACTTGCTGCATTAACTCATTCTGTCAATATAAGCTTTTGTTACTCATATGTTTGCAATTATTATATTCTGTCTGTGATAAAAACATCTGTCAAACACACATAAAAACCAGAGGGCAGCAGATCATGTGAAAATATAATATTTGTGTCATTCTCAAAACTTTTGGCCATGACTGTATACAGTACTATTCAGAAACCTTAAGAAGGTGGGATAAAATGCTATAAAGTAAGAAGCTGTGAAAACTTGAGTGTTAATTTCTATCAGTAAATGACACTTGGACCGGAGTATTCAGCTGCATAGAAATACATACAGTTGCACACTCCGGTCCGAGTGTCGGCGGCAGTGCCTTGTATTGAGGTGCGAGTTTCTCGCAAGTGTGACCCCGGCCTATGCATGAGCCGGTCGTCTTTTACCATGTAAGTCTATGGAGTATTGTTGTCAACCTCGCTCTGACGCTTCATAGACGTACATTGGAAAAGAGACTATTATAGGGTTACAGAGAGCTCAGCGTTAGGCCGCATTTGCACGGTCAGTATTTTATATCAGAACCAGGAGTGGGTGATAATACAGAAGTGGTGAGGTGTTTCTACTACTTTTACTCTGATTGTCCCGCTCCTGGATTTGGCTACAAATACTGGTGTCAAATACTGACCATGTGAATGTGATCTCATCCCGAGAGAGAGACTGCAATGAGGAGCAGAACGGTGCTGGATCCCCGAAAAGGCGAGGATACTAGTACACACACTACATTACATATACAGTCATGGCCAAAAGTTTTGAGAATGACACAAATATTATATTTTCACATGATCTGCTGCCCTCTGGTTTTTATGTGTGTTTGACAGATGTTTTTATCACAGACAGAAATATAATAATTGCAAACATATGAGTAACAAAAGCTTATATTGACAGTTAGAATGAGTTAATGCAGCAAGTCAATATTTGCAGTGTTGACCCTTCTTCATCAGGACCTCTGCAATTCTCCCTGGCATGCTCTCAATCAACTTCTGGACCAAATCCTGACTGATAGCAGTCCATTCTTGCACAATCAATGCTTTCATTTTGTCAGAATTTTTAGGTTTTTGTTTGTCCACCCGTCTCTTGATGATTGACCACAAGTTCTCAATGGGATTAAGATCTGGGGAGTTTCCAGGCCATGGACCCAAAATCTCTATGTTTTGTTCCCTGAGCCATTTAGTTATCACCTTTGCTTTATGGCAAGGTGCTCCATCATGCTGGAAAAGGCATTGTTGATCGCCAAACTGCTCTTGGAGGGTTGGGAGAAGTTGCTCTTGGAGGACATTCTGGTACCATTCTTTATTCATGGCTGTGTTTTTAGGCAAGACTGTGAGAGAGCCGATTCCCTTGGCTGAGAAGCAACCCCACACATGAATGGTTTCAGGATGCTTAACAGTTGGCATGAGACAAGACTGGTGGTAGCGCTCACCTTGTCTTCTCCAAATGAGGCGTTTTCCTGATGTCCCAAACAATCGAAAAGGGGATTCATCAGAGAAAATAACTTTACCCCAGTCCTCAGCAGTCCACTGCCTGTAACTTTTGCAGAATATCAGTCTGTCCATGATGTTTTTTCTGGAGAGAAGTGGCTTCTTTGCTGCCCTCCTTGAGACCAGGCCTTCCTCCAAGAGTCTCCGCCTCACAGTGCGTGCAGATGCACTCACACCTGCCTGCTGCCATTCCTGAGCAAGCTCTGCACTGCTGGTAGCCCGATCCCGCAGCTGAAACACTTTTAAGAGACGGTCCTGGCGCTTGCTGGTCTTTCTTGGGCACCCTGAAGCCTTTTTGGCAACAATGGAACCTCTCTCCTTGAAGTTCTTGATGATGCGATAGATTGTTGACTGAGGTGCAATCTTTCTAGCTGCGATACTCTTCCCTGTTAGGCCATTTTTGTGCATTGCAATGATGACTGCACGTGTTTCTTTAGAGATAACCATGGTTAACAGAAGAGAAACAATGATGCCAAGCACCAGCCACCTTTTAAAGTGTCCAGTGGTGTCATTCTTGCTTAATCATGACAGATTGATCTCCAGCCATGTCCTCATCAACACCCACACCTGTGTTAATGGAGCAATCACTGAAAAGCGGTTAGCTGGTCCTTTTAAGGCAAGGCTGCAATGATGTTGAAATGTGTTTTGGGGGATAAAGTTCATTTTCTAGCCAAATATTGACTTTGCAAGTAATTGCTGTTAAGCTGATCACTCTTTATAACATTCTGGAGTATATGCAAATTGCCATTAGAAAAAGTGAAGCAGTAGACTTTGTAAAAATTAATATTTGTGTCATTCTCAAAACTTTTGGCCATGACTGTACAAAAAACTAATGAATGAAGAAAAGAGAAGGGTAACTCCCATCAGTATTTGGTGACTGCCCTGGAAGTGATGGAGTTCTGATCTCACATCATCCCACCTGTCTGGGATCACATGAAGATACAAAAGGATCTGCCCAAGTCTCATACACAGGAAATCTGGAGTTAGGTTTCCAAGATGTCTGGAGGAACCTCCTGCCAAGATCCTCCATAACCTGCATACAAGTGATCGAAAAGAAGGTGGAGGCGATGGACGGTCACCAGATTCTGATGGAGGGGAAGGGCGCTTGCCAGATGTTTACATTTCTTTTTTTCATTGACATTAAATTGTATTTATTGGTGAAAAAACAGGTGTCCCTGCTACGTGTGACGCTTGACTGCAGCGGTGTTACCTCCTCTAAACCTTTTTCACAGAGGTCCGTGCAAAATCGCTCTGTAGAAGGTACTATGAATACCAATCACTGTACAGATGAATGATTTTTTCGCAAGCAACAGTCTGTCAGCGAGTTCTCTACTACCGCTACCTTGCAGGTATAGGGCTAACTGCATGCACTACAACTCCCAGCAGTCTGTAAACCATTTGAGATAAAATGCCTCAAGTACTTCAGGGATGTTTATAGGACTCCACAGACTTCAGGAAACAATGGAAAAGTGAAGATTTGTAGATCGGGAGAGTTTGACCTAGCGTGATAGTTAAGTCCCGGCATGACTTCTCTCATGGCGGCTTTGTTCATTCCTTTTACTTAAAAAAAAAAAATAAATAAATGCCAAACTAAACAGCACAATATGAAGAATTGCACAATACTCAGTGTGACATCATGTCTCCATAATCCGGAAGTTTTATATTGACCCTGGAGATAAGTTGTTGCTGAGGTCCAGCAGTCGCTCCCACCCCGAGGTCCATCAGTCACCCCCACCCAGAGGTCCAGCAGTGAACCTCCCCCAACCTTGAGGTCCAGCAAGTGACCCCCCCACCCCGATGTCCAGCAATGACACCCCGCACCCTGAGGTACAGCAGTGAACCCAACCTTGAGGTAGTAACCCCTACCCTGACATCCAGCAATGAACCCTCCTTCACTCCAGTGTCACCCCGACATCCAGCAGTCAGCCCCATTCCAAGGTCCAGTAGTGACCCTGGTGTCCAGCAATGTCACCCCCCGCACCCGAGGTCCAGCAATCACCCCTGTAACCCAGCAATGACTCCCCATCCCCCCCACCGTACCCTTGGGTCCAGCAATGACCTTGTATTGAGGCTCCCATTATAACGGTTCGGCCCAGAATTCTGTATCATCCTCCGGGGATGGAGCGGGCATTATCCAGCTGCTTGTAACCATCACACGGTCTGACTGTCCCATGTTCAATTATGGTGACATAATATAACGAAAGTTGGGGATGTTACACATCTGGTTACTGAGAATTGTGACTGGGCCACGCAGCTGGTGCCATGTCTTCTGTGCAGGGTCTCCATGTCTCTGGATAGTGGGGGGGTAAATTACCAGTTTTACCAGTCCTGTCAGCCCCCGCTCATCAGTGGTACGGCCTGGCTCCTGATTCCTCTGCACTACTGTCAGGGGCTGTATATTATGAGTCCTTGCACCCCCATCCTCCCAGCCCAATCCTCCACCGTGTCCGGTCCTGGGGTACAGGGTGGGCTGCACTCTGAACCATCCAAAGCAGATGAGATGCACAAGTCCGGGCGCAGGGTCTCTCTCAGTACGTATCTTACTCCTTGCATGTGTATTACAAGGGTCGCTTTCTTTTTGTTTGAAATATATATAATGTTTAAAGAGAATTGACACATTTTATATACTTGTATCTGGCTTTTAACATTTTTTATAGTACCCCATTGTTCTTGGTGGCGACAATATCTATTTTTGTGCCCATTTTTGGAAAACAAGTGCCGTTTTGGAAATGTTACAATTATTTCTACAGTTCTTGTATTCAATGTGAAGGTCACGGTTGTTTATTTGTCCTTTTTTTCCTTTCTGATCTGAATTTTGAGCCCGTAGCTGTACGCTTTTGATGTTTCCCAATGTCTGAGTAAGTGGAGCCAAACATCAAGACCCCACCCACTGCTAAAGTGGGAGGAGCAGCTGTGGCCCCTGAAGTGAAGTGACTGCACAATCTGTTCTTGGGGGGCTATCATCTCATCTGCACCCAGTTTTAGGGGCTGTATGGGTCCCCTCAGCTCTGTGGCATCTTGGGTGGCTTACAGCAGCAACCTTCAGCTTTCCAGAACTTATGAAACTATAACTCCCAGCATCTCCAACAATAGCGTGGCTGTAAGGGATGCAGAAAGTTCTAGTCCACTGGTTATGGGGAGCTGATGGCCAGCTCTGACAGAATCTTTTATCTGCCATAAAAGGGGTCTGTCGTAGTGGCTCCTGCTGTAGAAATGATAATCGGAGAATGGGAGATTCATACTCTCATCCTCCAGGGCTGATTTAGCGCTTTGTTGTGGGCAGATGAGGTTTAAGGATACCTTCTATTCTGCAGAACACACTCCCTGTAAATGGAGCTGCTGCACTGACCGGGAGGACACTAGTGAGGGGGCTGGGCAGGATGATCGCTACATCCACGTTGCCTGCCCCAGCGTTTCTTTCATAATTACAGAATGTCTCAGTAGTAATTGGGAGAAAACCCTGAAAGGGATGTGGCCTCCGTTACACATTCAACACAGGATTAGTCAGAAAAGGGCAACGATGAAGCAGAGAGTCTGGAGGGCGGAGTCCGAGGGGAAGAGGCGTCGGGGGAGCTGTGAGAATTTCCCACTTGTGTTCTCATCTGTAGACATGTTTCCTGGTGTAGGGTAAATTGACGCAGCGGGTGGAGGGATTGTGTTTGGCTCCGCCCCACTTATGTAATGTATATACTCTGAATAGCTACATGGAATCGCAGCTTGTGGGATATACAAGGACGTTCGCCTGGTTGTTTAAACATGAAAATAAAAAGAGCGAAAAAAAAATGTATGAAAACGCAGAAAGGATTTTAATTCTTGCCCGGCGCCGTCATAGGTCAAATTAAGGACAAAAAATCAGTTAGTTTTGAGTGTCTTTGGATAGAAACTGATGATGGAAGATTTTTCATTAAAATATATTAATGTTTTCTGCTGGTGACTGCTTCTTCTTTATGAACGACTCCTTGTATTCTGTGTCATGAGTCTAAGATCAACGGATGACAGCAAGTAGAAATGTTCCTGAAGATTTCCTTGTACTTGTACAGCTCTGGCAAAAATTAAGAGATCACTGCACAGTTTTATAAAAATCAGCTTATCTACATGTCTGACAGTCATAAAACAGACTGAGTATCAACCAATGAATGTACACAGTGCCTCCAATAGCCTCAATAAAGGTTGGAATATAGGACTATTATATGCGGATCTATCGTAATAAAGAGAAACGAGGGGTGGTTAAAAAACCACAAAGACACGACCACAGATCCATATTATGCAAAATTAGAAAACTTTATTGGACAATATAAATAGATGCAGGTAAAAAACAATGACAGGACTAGCTGACACAGATGTGGAAAATCATGCAGCCAAGGAAGAAGATGCACTTATGCCACCGAAATAAAACTGAGCATATTACAATACATAATAGTTAAGGGCTGTGGTAGACCGTTATGCAACTATCATCCAGGAATGAGATGGATATTCATAGATAATAATCATCAAATAAGGATGTACCTATATGGCATGCTGATTCACTAGATATAGTGCACAGATCAAGGATAGATGTCTCTCTCCCACACCCTCAATAAGGTACCGATCACACCCAGCTCCACATAAATCGATAAGAGAAAAGTGCCTACATAAGTGTATACCTGAATAAGAAAATGAAGTGGCACGCTCAGGGTCACGGGTGGAAAGTGCGTCTGCCCCAACGCACGTTTCGGATCACGTCCTTCGTCAGGGGTCGTAACTAAACGGGAAACCAGGAGCTTTAAAAAAAAACCCAGACCGGAAGATGCTTGATCGCAGACCGGAAATGACGCGTCCGATGCCGTGGCAACAGGGAACGCCGAGGCGCGCCAACGTCACGCGGCAGGAAGCGATGGGCTCTAGGTCCCATGGCAACCTGACGCTACAGACGCCGGGAGTGGCACGGCTCCCTTGCGCACAGCTCGCATGCGTGCAGGAATGCGATCACAGCAATGGGAATGATATGGGTGAACGGCTAGAATACATAATGTGTCAGTAAACAAAGGGAAAAATGATGTAATGGCCACATTAGATGTTAACGCCATATATGCAAACGACCATCTAGTGGCAGATGTGGGTAGTATATAAACACCAACTTAAACACACATGATGATGTCTCAATATATATAGGGGTATAATATCCCACATATGAACCCCCACCAGCATATATGCCGATCCAAGATATATATTAGTTCATTAATTAAATCGGGGATGGGCGTATATCTAATATTACGGGCAAATTGGCCACATCACCAATATCAAAGTAGTTTCAGATAGGGTCATATACAGTACTTGCAATACATATACAAACGGGGGAACATATGTAAACATCATAAAATGTGTATACACAATATTGCACCCGGTCATGACATCATACATGTATATACACTTATAAGGAGTGTGACCAATAAATATATACAAATATGCCACATCATAGCCCAACCTGATAAATAAGACAATGATAATGAACAAAATATCAAACAATATAACAAAATCAGAAAACAAAAGAGCCTAATCCCATATCGATGTATATCCCAATATAGATTCTCAATCCCGAAGAGTGGCTGGATGTCGATGTCATCAATCGAAGAATAAATGTGTGTCCGGTCGAGAGGAAAGGTAAGTAAAAACACAAACCAAACCTAAAAAATATGACATAAAATAATTAAAACCCGTAACAAACACACCAAAGCGGCACGAGAGCTCACACAGTGCCAGAATGCAGAGGGCCGGCGATCACAAAAACTATGCAAAATTGAAATTTTCGTTAAGTCCACATGGGTGGACCGTGTTTAGGGTCCAAATCCATCTGGACTCCAATTGAGCCAGGCGTTGTAAAGTTCTCCCACCTCGTATCCCCACATCCAGACAATCTATACCCTTGACCTGTAATAGTCTGCTTTTACAATGATGATGAATCTTGAAATGCTTGGGTATGGTTTTAAGCACATTGAAATCATCCTCAGCAGCCGCTGCTTCAATGCCCAACACATGCTCCCTGATACGGACCTTAACTTGACTTGTAAGCCCTACATAGATCAGGGAGCACTGGCGCGTGGCATAGTATATTACATTTCTTGTAGTACAAGTAATGTGTTTGAATTTTGAACGTCCTTGTCTTGGTGGAATCCATAAAACAATCAATACGGTCCACATTCCCACAGGCCACACATAGTCCACATTAGAAGCACCTTTTAGATCTATTGCCTGAATCCAGAAAGGTCTTTGGAGAATTAGCTACATAGTGACTCCAGGTTAGATGCTCTCGTAGATTTTTCGAACGTCTATAGGTAATCATGGGCCTGTTAGGGATAATTTTAGTGAGGATGGGGTCCGTCTTTAGAATAGGCCACGATTTTAACATTAGTTTCCTTATAATATCTGATTGGGAGTGAAAGGTGGTGATAAACCTAAAAGGATCAGACTTGGACAGACAGTTATCAGGTTTATAAGAAGAGAATTCCTCTGACTATATTTGGCTCTATTAAAGGCCCTTTCAGCTGCAGATGGAAGGAAGAGAGCCACAGTATTCATTACTGATGGGTAGGCGGAGCCCCAGATCAGGATGTCACCTCAGATCAAAAGAGTGCTGACTGGCTGGCCCCTCCAGCTCGGGCTCCTCCTACTCAGCTCCAGTCTAAGATTTGAGGTCCAGAGGATGGTCGCTGCTGGAAGCAGCTCCTCAGAAGATTTTATTATTTTTATCGGACAAGAGACTTGGACATGAGTCTGAAAGGTCTCAGGGGTCTCAGCGCTGCTGGACCCCACCTCTCCCCTGGCGGATCTGTATTTTACATAAATAGTCCCTGCAGAATCCTTGCCGGCCCTGGTGGATGAGGAGAGCTTCCCTGGCGGGACGCAAACCACACGTGCGGTCACTGCGTTCCTCGCCCTGGGGGGGAAGCATGGGCATAGCGCCAGAAACCCCTGAGGGTCCCTGTGGCGCTTTGGCTGGTGAGTACTCCACACAAAATTTTATTATTAATGTGTGAGTGCTTTAGCGTCTGATGGCAGCGCTATTACATGTATATCAGTATGCTTCAGCGCTGCGGTGACAGTGCTATTACATGTTTATCAGTGTATCTCACCAGTCTCTCCCTTGGCGGATCTGTAACTACATAATCGTCCCTGCAGAATCTTGCCGGCCCTGGGGGATGAGGAGAGTTTCCCTGGCGGGGGCGCAAACCACACGCTGGGGTCACTGCGCTTCCCGCCCTGGGGGGAAGCATGGGCATAGCGCCAGAAACCCCTGGGGGTCCCTGTGGCGTTTCGGCTGGTGAGTACTCCACATTTTGGTAAAATGTGTGTGAGTGTTTTAGCGACTGCTGCGGCAGCCGCTGTACATATATATGCCGGTGACTAGTTTTTTCTATGTCCGCAGGAGGATGCCTGCAGGACGAGGGAAAGGAGGGGAGTACGCGCTCTTTTTATTTTTTGAATTTCGCGCCGCTTCTGAGCGCGCGCTTTACTGCAGCCTCCATTTTCGGCTCCTCTACATGGAGCACACGGAGGCAGAGCGCGGCGGCCATTGCTGATAAAGCGCTGCAAGCTGAAAGCTCCCCGGATCGTTCTCCTCCCCTCCCGGCAAGAATACGTGACCAGCTTGGTGAGTCGCTTCTAGCCCGCCGGGCAGAAGCTTAACTCCTTCACCTCCGCAGCGCGGGCGCCGTCTGGGGCACTACTGAGTGACAGATTGAGCTGTCCTGCGGCTGTTCTCGCATAAGGGGCTCGCACACTCTTTTAATATTAATAAAGAGGCTGTGGGGAGTCTGCGACATTAATGCTGCCACTATACGTTTCCGCTGACGATCCTGATGGCGTCGCATAATATTGCGATCGTTTGTGTGTCATTTTTAATGTCGCTATTAGCTGACAATCTGGGCGATCTCATTAGCATCGCATAGGCGATTAGCGATCTCCTTGACAACTTTGGCGGTCATTGCGTTATAAAAAACAGCGCAATTTTTTTTTAGCGATCTTGTGGAACGTTTTCTGTTTAGTGTGGCATGGCTGTCCTGCAGCTGCGACCTTATAAGAGGCGCCTGAGATTCGCACACCCTTTTTTACTATCAAGGTTGTGGGGAGTCAGCTACTTTAACCCCTTCTTAGGAGGTTAACTCTTAATGGGAGACAGCTGGGGTAGCTCTTTCTTTTGAGCTTTAACCCTTCAGCGTTTGTTTTTTATTTAAGTACTGCTCTGGTTACTGACAGGTTTATCCTGCCATATACTATGCAAGGGTATGTCAGAGACCCTCTCCCAGATCCGTTACGGATCAGCCTCGCGTATCTGACACGCAGACCTCGACTCATACACGGTCAGAGGTTCCAATGGTGTCAAAATGAAGGCCTTCACTGGTTTCTATTGATGACCTTTTAGGTTATGGAGTGTCAACTAGATCCTCTCAAGGGAGCGACACAGATCGGTGTTTTCCTTCTCGCTTAGCGAAGAAGTCCGATTCGGTTAAGGAGGATCGGCAGGGACACCCTGCCTCTCTCTCAGGGGCCATACTAAAATTTCTGTGGAAGCCATGTGGACGTTACAGTTACCAGAGGAGGTAACTAGTCGTCCTGGTATGTCGGCCCGGATGTTGCAAGGGTCGCATGGGTCGCGATGACCTTACAAACTGTATCCGTTTTTCTACGGAGTTATTTGTTAATTGGACCCCTTCTCCTGAAGTGAATGTTCCTTCATTCCAGCTTAGCAAATCTTCCTGGTAAAAGGGAAGACGAGTCTGCAGGACACGCTGGACAGAAAAACGGAGGCAACAATTTCCATCTGCGAGGCCGTGGATCATAGATTCGGTATTAAGGATCTAGGTGTACTTGTTAAGTTCCCCTGAGCCGGTTGGACCGTCTAAGGACGGCGTGGCAAGTTTCCCTCTATCAAGGTAGATGGGCTTTTCTAGTTGAAGGATAATGCGTCACTGCTATCCAGGGCGCAATCCTCGGCAGTTACAGTCAGAAGAGCACTGTGACTTGGATGGAACGCAGTTTTCCAACAGGGTTTGCTATCTTTAGCTTAGAAAGTGGTCAGCTATTTGACTGACCTCACGGAGCTGATGCCAAGGCAAAGGCAAAAGAAGCAGCTTTACCGCAGCGCAGAGCTGTGACTTCTGCGTCTGGCAGGACTAGTGCCGATAGTTATCGGCAGTCCTTTTCGGTTCAAGGGATGATCTGACCAACCCTCTGGGGGTTTGTGTCGTCTCTCTCTTTTTAAAAAAAAAAAAAAAAGGGGGAATTCTCAGAAATTCCGCATACCCTGGAAACAGAACTTCTGTTAAGGCAGAAGCTGGCAAAAAAAAAAAAATTCGCTAAGGCGGACTGACTTCTGACATTCCGTCAGAGCCGAGCATGAAGTTGCTTCGCTCAGTTATGGCAGCCCTGTCGCAGAACGATCAATCGACATTCGCGACGCTTTTTGGCATGTTCCCATCGGAAGACCTCACCCAGGTTGTGGCTCGACCATTCGGTTTGGCTTTAACGCCCAGAATTTTACAACGATTCTGACGCCAGAATCTCATGGCAATCCTTCAAAGACGGGGATTTACGATTCGTCCCTATTTGGACGGCCTTTTCGGTTGTGGCTTCAAAGGAGAAGTCGTCTCTGGAATCGTCGCAGGCAATCCTGTTTTTGAGGATGCATTTCGACATGGTACGGGCGGTGTTGTCCCTACCTCCAGACAAGCAGGCATGTCTGCTCCAGCATGTACAGACTATGAAGTCTGCGACAGCAGTGTCCCTTCGGAAGGTATGCGCCTTCTGGGTCTGACGGTGGCGTCCATGAGGTTTTTTTCCGTTTGTCCAATTTCATTCCAGAGCTCTCCATAGGCTCATTCTGAGTCGTTGGGATCAATCGCAAGGTTCGCTGGATTGCAGCGTCATCATCTCTCACAGGGTGCGAGAATCCCTAGGATGGTGTTTATGTCCAGGAGCGTTATCCCTGGGAAAGCTTTTCCTCCCTCCGAAGTGGTCGGTCATAACCACCGATGCCAGCCTGACGGGCTGGGGGGGGGTGTTTGGAACAATTTCTGGATTCAGGGAGTATGGTCATCGGAAGAGTCTGTTCTTCCGATCAACATCCTGGAATTGAGGGCGATTTTCCTTTGCCTCCAACATTGGACGGTCCCTTTGAGCGGTCTGCCAGTCCGAGTGCAGACAGGCAATGCGACGGCTGTCGCGTATATCAATCACCAAGGTGGGACAAGGAGTTCCAGACTCATGGTAGAGGTGTCCCGAATTCTGATTTGGGCAGAGGCCAATGTACCAGCCATTTCGGCGATTCACATTCCAGGGTTCAGAATGTTACAGCGGACTTTCTCAGTCGCAGAAGGATGGATTCCGGGGAATGGAGCCTCCATTCGGATGTGTTTGCACTACTGTGCTCTCGCTGGGGAACCCCCCAAGTGGATTTGATGGCATCCGGGTTCAATGCCAAGTTACCGACATTCATGTCCAGGTACAAGGATTCGAAGGCGGTGGCGGTGGATGCTCTAGTGGCTCAGTGGGATCAGTTCGAGCTGATCTATGTATTCCCGCCGATATCCTTACTTCCTCTAGTACTGCGTCGGATCAGACTAGAGAGAATTCCAGCTATTTTGATAGCTCCAGACTGGCCAAGAAGGGTGTGGTTCTCGACAATAATGTCGCTGTTGGCGGCACCTCCTTTTCCACTCCCTCTTCAACCGGACTTGTTGACTCAGGGGCCCGTTTGTCATCCGGACTTGATGTCCCTGCGTTTGACGGCGTGGCTCTTGAGACCGAAATCTTGACCCGTAGAGGTTTCTCAGCCGAGGTCATTGCTACCCTTCGTGCTGCGAGATGTCCGGCTACTACTAGGATTTACCACAAAATTTGGGAAACCTTCTTTTCGTGGTGTTTGGGGTCCTCTCGGAACCCGAGAAAATTTTCCATTCCCAACCTGTTGGTTTTTCTACAGCATGGGCTAGACAAGGGTTTGGCAGTAAGCACTCTGAAAGGTCAGATTTCTGCTCTGTCCTTATTGTTTCGGAGAACCATTGCTTCAAATAGAAACGTGCTCTCCTTTTTCCGAGGTATATCTCGTAAGTTTCCGCCGCGGAAGGCGCCCGTGTCTCCTTGGCGGCTCTACCTTGTTTTGGAAGCTCTTCAGCATAAACCTTTTGAGCCTATGGTTTCTGCTAGCCTTTCTTTACTTTCTTGGAAGGTGGCTTTCCTTGTTGCAGTCACTTCCTTGAGGAGAGTTTCTGAGTTGGCAGCTCTTTCTTGTTCGCCTCCTTTTCTGGAGTTTTTTTCCGGATCGTGTAGTGCTTCGCACTCGGGGTGATTTTTTGCCTAAAGTGGTGTCACAATTTCATGTCAACCAGGATATTGTGTTGCCTTCATTCTGCCCGGATCCGAAGAATGTGAAAGAGCGTGCTTTACACACATTGGATTTAGTGCGGGCCTTGAAGTTTTATCTATCTATTACTCAAGGTTTTCGTAAGACGGACTCCCTATTTGTGGTTCCAGTCGGTCGTCGGCGTGGTCAACGAGCTTCCAAGGATTCTATAGCTCGTTGGATTCGGTCAGCTATATTGGAAGCTTACCGTCTTCAGGGTGAATCTTGCCCGATTAAGATTCAAGCCCATTCCACGAGGGCTGTGGCTTCATCGTGGGCTTTTCACCAAGGTGCTTCAGCAGTGCAGCTCTGCCGGGCGGCGACTTGGCGCTCTGTCCACACGTTTACGAAGTTTTATAAAGTGGACGTCAGTGCTTCCGCTGATGCAGCCCTCGGACGTAGGGTCCTGCGGGCAGCTGTAGTTTAAAGTTCTGGATGAACTTGTGTTTAGCGCTGGTTGCGCTTTGTTGTTAAGGTTGTTGGGTTTCTGCCTCTTGTTGGTTTTTTTCCCACCCTTATTTTTGAACTGCTTTGGGACGTCCCATCAGTAATGAATACTGTGGCTCTCTTCCTTCCATCTGCAGCTGAAACACGGATTTTGGTAAGAACTTACCTGTAAAATCCTTTTCAGCGAAGGAAGGAAGAGATACACAGCACCCTCCCAAGGCAGAAGTGTGTTGATGTTTTCAGATGCAGCGCGACCCTTATCTGATAGCGATTATCTGGGCTGAGGTCAGCGCGCTAAGGCTCTGTTCCAGCATCGCCAGCTCATCGCAGTAGTCAGGTTCCGTGAGTAGTACCTGGAACTCTGTGGTTTTTGGCTTTCTTTGCATGCATAACCTGTATCCTTGTGTTTTTTCTCTGAAGTTCCTTCAGAAGGGGTTATGTTGCTCCGCTGGTGATCTTGGCTCTTTTCCTAAAAGCTTTGGTACGACTGGAGCTGAGTAGGAGGAGCCCGAGCTGGAGGGGCCAGCCAGTCAGCACTCTTTTGATCTGAGGTGACATCCTGATCTGGGGCTCCGCCTACCCATCAGTAATGAATACTGTGTCTCTCTTCCTTCCTTCGCTGAAAAGGATTTTACAGGTAAGTTCTTACCAAAATCCGTGTTTTTATGGACCTGTTGCTATATCCCCGCTCAGAGAATCGCTTCTTCAAATCCTCTGCCTGTCTTTCATATTCAGCATCTGTGGAGCAGATCCGGCGCAACCGCAAGAACTGACCCACTGGTATTGCATTTATCATGTGTGAGGGATGGGAGGAGGAGGCATGCAACAGCATGTTAGTCGCAGTCGGTTTTCTGAAAACACTAGTTTGGATCGTATGATTAGAATCTCTCCTCAGGGTAACGTCCAGGAAATCAATTTGATTAAGGTCATAATTAAAGGTCAATTTGATATTGCGATCATTGTTGTTGAGTTGATAAAAGAATTTGTCAAGAGCAATAATGGAGTCCTGCCAGATCAACAGGATATCATCTATGTACCGCGTCCAAAGAGGGACGCGGTCCATCAAATCCCGCTGATCTGACAGGAAGAGGTCCCTCTCCCACAGACCCAGGAACAGATTAGCATAGGAGGGCGCAAAGGCCGCCCCCATAGCTGTTCCCTGGATCTGTAGGAAGAAGGACCCCTTAAAAACAAAAAAATTATGAGTCAAAGTAAACTCTAAAATTTCAAGTAAAAAAGCCCTCATATTAGGGGAGATGCTAGAGGACTGCAGAAAAAAGCTAGTAGCACGTAGGCCGTCACAATGCTTGATACTAGTGTATAGCGACTGTACGTCCGCTGTCACCAGTACTGACCCCACCTCCAGAAATTGCCCATCAACCCTACGCAGCATCTGGTTTGTATCTTTGAGGAAGGAGGGTAGTTCCTCAACCAGAGGCTGCAGCATAGTGTCGATCCAGAGATTCACCCGCTCCAGGTAGTTCTCCCGACCTGAAACTATAGGCCGACTGGGGGGGAGGGGTCTGCATGTTTTTATGGACTTTGGGAAGTAAATAAAATGTTGATAAAGTTCAGTGACCACCAACGCCGCCCTTAATTCCTTCGTTATGGTTCCAGCTTGGATCGCCCTTGTGAGTATCTCCCTGAACTGTGCATCAAAGGTGGACAAGGGGTTGAAGGTCAATTTCTTGTAACATGTAGAATTGTGGAGTTGGCGAAAGGCCTCTTTTTCATACAGTACAGACCAAAAGTTTGGACACACCATCTCATTCAAAGATTTTTCTGTATTTTCCTGGCTATGAAAATTGTAGAATCACACTGAAGGCATCAAAACTATGAATCAACACATGTGGAATTATACATTACACTTTACAAAAAAGTGTGAAACAAATGAAAATATGTCTTATATTCTAGGTTCTTCAAAGTAGCCACCTTTTGCTTTGATTACTGCTTTGCACGCAGAAAAGGTGAACGGATGGACTCTGCATGCCTGGTTCCCACCATGAAGCATGGAGGAGGTGGTGTGATGGTGTGGGGGTGCTTTGCTGGTGACACTGTTGGGGATTGAACCAGCATGGCTACCACAGCATCTTGCAGCGGCATGCTATTCCAAGAAAACAATAGATATCTATTAAGACTTTCTGTTCTTGTTTCTTATGAAGGCCAGGGTCGTCTTAAACGACTGATTTTAGCTAGCATCAGCTTTTGCATAGATATGTGTGAGCACAGGATTTTTAGCAAGTGAGATCTATCTAACTGTAAATGCATATATATGAATATACATTGAATACGTGGAATACATATATATTTCCATGACAGTCCCCCCTTAGATACCACTTGCCCTAAAAACCTGCTCCTGTCCCAAAGCGCTGCAACTCTTTTGTGCTGCCGGCGGGTTGAGACATGCCTAATACACACCTCCCTTCTCTTCCTCTTTTTTCTACTTCGTTATCAACTGGGTCAACGCCCAATCAAAGCAATGTGGTGTCCCTGTATTCAGTGCCTCCAGCACAGGGCACCCTGTCTATCCCAAGCACAGTACAAACATTGCCAGTCATTATATCAGGAGAAGAAAGTGCAAATCTCCCTACACAAAACGCTGCAGGTAGCCCCCAGACACAACAGCTAGCAGAGCCCACAGCCATGGCTTCACAGGGGGGAAGTGTAGCTGCAGACACAAATGAGGAACCTCAGTGCCGAGCAGAGCTGCCACCGCAGCTTCAGTACCCAGTATATGCACCAATCACACCATGTCACTTCTCATCTGATGAAGATGAAGACACAACGTCATACATGCTGCCCAATACTAGGGAAGAAAACCCACAAACACAGAGAGAGCAGGGACAGGTAGAGGCACCATCCTATGAGCCCTTCATCCCAAGCCAGGTGATCAGTATGCTGCCAGACCCAGGGATACACCCCATGCCAGTTTGCCAAAAAATGCAGCAGATCCAGCGAACGTATGCAGCAGCCTGGATTGATCTCTGGGCCGTAATGGAAAAATTATGAGAGTACACTTCAAGCTTCCAGCAGAGTTCGATGCGTATGTCTGGGAGACAGGACCAAAGCTAATTGAGCAGCTCAGAGAATGGGCCAAAAGCAGACTGACAGGACAAACTCTCAGCCTACATGACATGAGTCAAGACAAGACAGAGTCTGTGGAGAAGTTCCGTGACAGTGACAGAGTGATGCAAGTGTTTCAAGATTTGGACCTCATTACCCATGATCAGACACACAGACGGATGTTGGCACAGGCTTTTGTGCATGGACTGAGAGAACCAATCAGGAAACCACTGGTAGTAGCCAGGCCTGAGTACACGTCAATAGCAATGGATACCCTGCTCGCAGTAGCAAAAAGGATTGAGTCCCGCCGGGACAGAAGGGATGTCCAGTGTTACAACTGTGGCGAGTTTGGTCATTTCCGGAACCGGTGCAGAACACCGACTTCGCCCAGAAGAAGAAGAAACACAGAAAGCAGTGAAGAACCCCGTCCATAGGACAGGAGCACACCAAGTCCACAGGGAACCCCACCAGTGGGACCAATATCCTGAGAGTGGATGGCGTAGTCAGATCTTTTCTTGTGGAACTCCGCAACCTCACCTATCAGAATCTTCTGCGTCCTGTATGGGAATTGATGGTCAAGTCAGATATTTCCAGATTATGAAGCCCCTGAGCGTGTGGACTCAGCCAGAATACTCCATCATGTACCAGTTTGTTGTGTCAAAGACCTGCACCCTCAACCTATTGGGAGTGGACCTACTGCAGAAGCTGAAAGCGACCAGAGTGTTCCAGGAAGATGGGACCATGACACTTTCTTCACCCCTGACCCAAGAAGAAACAGGAACCTCAAACAACCACACTGCAGACATATCACAGGAGGTGCTGGACATAGTACCAGAAAAGCCACTCCATCACCCAGAGTCAAGATGTCTCTGACCAACTGAAGGTCTAAGTGAACTCGCCTAAGAAGACGGCATGAGAACTTTGACATTGGCCAGGATATTCAACTCAAGAAGGACCCTACTCGCTTCATGAAATGGCAACACCACATCCGGCTCCAACGCCAGAAGTTCATCTTTTGCAAGCACCAGGAGGTGCCCCCTGCAATCAACCAGTTCACCCAGACCCTAGACCGGCAAAAGGCCACTCAGCTCTTCAAACTTGTGCGCAAATACTGACCTGAGCCCGTGCTGAGAAAAAAGCAGCCGGTGAAGGAGACATCCCAACAAGAAGACCCCTTGTGGCCAGAGCAGGTGCTAACACAGTGACTGCCTTGGTGGAGAACAAGAAAGCCAGCTGGTTGTCATCTCTCATGATGTGGATCCTAGTAGACGGCTTGTTTTCCCGCCAGCTCTGTGCCGGGAGATGGGAGTCCCCTGCCTCATAGTGAAGGACAAGGCCAAACTGGGCTGCCTCGCCCATCGGAATCAATCCCAGTTTTCCACAGTGAAGAAAAAGACTGTAAACCCCACTGAGTTCAGAATGGTGCAAGGCCTGGAGGCCGTGAAAGAGGCTACGGTATTTGAAACCCCAACAGTGCTGAACCCGCACACTCTGCTCTCAAAAGTCCCAGTCACCGCAACGGTATTCACAGTGATCAACCTGGCCAGTGCCTTCTTCAGTGTTTCCCCTCTACCTGGAGGCCAGCCTTCACGCACCAGTGCAGTGCATATGGACAGTGTTGCCTCAAGGTGCTCAGAACAAGCCCCTCAAGTTTCACCAAGACAATGTCCTCCATCCTCGTCAACTGGATTGCAGAATATGCAGGAGTCACTCTTCTACAACACGTGGATGACCTTCTCTTATGTGTGGTTGACATCGATACCTGCACAGTCCATTCCCTGTTCCTTGAGGAACAGCAACACAAGGTCTGGAAGAACAAAGTCCAGTGGTGTCAGAAGCAAGTTACATCCCTGGGACACTGTATTGCCCACCAGACGAAACCCATGTCAAATGACTGGAAGACCACAGTGGAGAAGATCGTCTAGTGTCGTATTGCAGAATCTGGTTCCCTGATGCCTCAGTCCTAATGCAGCCTCTGTGCGCTTGCATCAACGCAACCCCGCTCCTTCTATCAGACGCAGCCTTCAACCCATTCAGGAGATTGGAACAACTCCACAGTCTCAACGCCAATACCAGTCCTACCTGACTATGAGAAGCCTTTCCGTCTACCTGATGGAAGAAAGAAGGTCATGCTACTGGAGTCTTGACACGGATTCACGGGGGAAAACAGAGACTTTTAGGCTGCCTCTCAGCCCGCTTGGATCCAGTTGCAAGAGGAGCACCCTCCTGCCTGATGGCAGTATCTGCAGCACACACCTTCCTGGACAAGACTGCTGACATCACTCTTGGACAGCCACTGGAAACTCTCACTCCACACGACATCTTGGCAATCCTCAATCAAGCTCAACCAACAATAATCTCCCCACCGCCAGGCATCTTTGTGGCGCCTCTATCGCCTTTGTCTCACAATGTCACCGGCTCCAGACCTACAGTCCTCATCCCGGCCACTCTACTCCCACTCCCAAGGGGGAATACAATATGGACTTTTCAGAACTTTTCAGGACATTTACAGAATTTATCCTCTACTTGGATGGCTCCAGATTTGCAGATGATGAAGAAGTTTCCACACAGGAAGTGCAGTGACCAGCAATCAAGAAATCCTGTGGTCCAGAAGTCTGTCACCTAGCCTGTCAGCCCAGGAAGCAGAACTGATAGCGCTGACGAAGGCCTGCCAGATGGCAGAAGGCAAGACTGCAAACATCTACACCGACTACAGGTGCTCGCATGGCATAGCACACGACTTTGGGCCATCTGGGCTGCAAGGGACTTCATCACAGCAAACGGGACAACCGTGAAGCATCATGGAGCCTCAGGGACCTGCTGGGTGTACTCCAACTTCCAAAATGGTGGCAATTTGAAAAATCAAAAGCGCATGGAAAACTGAGAACAGAAGAGACGTGAGGCAATAACATGGCGGACATGGCAGCCAAAGAAGCGGCCAAAGGAAGACAACGTGGAGAAGTGGGAGAGGTCGTAGAGCCGGACGGCTACTACATGATGACTGAAGACAAGAAACCTGACAAAAAGACGTCCTGGGATCTTCTCAAGAAGTTGCAAGACCAAGCTCCAAAAGGAGAAGAAGAGCTGAATGCGAAAAAAGCAACACGTGAAGAAGGAAGGCTATCAACAATGGACTCCAAACCCTGCCTACCACAAAGTATGGACCCACACCCACATATCAAAGACACAGATGAATGATCTGATTGGTGCTTACTGGTTCGCTTCAGGGATCTCCACCCTAACAGCCAAATTCATCAGCAGCTGTCTGACCTGCGGCAAATGCAAGCCTGGACGTGTAGAAGAAAGTCCCCCTGACCTCATCCGGCAAGGCCACTCTACCAGCTTCAGAGGATCCAGATAGACCACATCCAGATATCGCCAAGTGAAGGATTCAAATACGCCATTGTGGTCAAAGAAGTGTTTTCAAGATGGACAGAAGCCTTCCAAGTCAGCAAAGACTACTGCAAAGAAGCTACTTTCGGAAAATAGTGTGCAGATACGGGGTTCCAGAAATGATAGAGAGTGATCAGGGACCCGCATTCACAGCAAATCTGACACAAGAGATCTGGTTAGCAGTAGGGTCAGATTTAGGCCTACACACTCCTTACCACCCCCAGAGCAGCGGGATGGTAGAAAGACTGAACGGAACACTTAAGAATAGGATGCTGAAAATTGCCCAAGAGACACGCAAACCATGGCATGACACACTCCCAATTGCACTGTTTAGCGTAAGGCACACTCCCAGAGACCCAGAAAAGCTGTCACCATGCGAAATTTTGTTTGGGTCTAGTCCCAAGTTAGGTGCATTCTTCCCTCAGCAGCAGAATATGCAAAATGATATCTTGTTTGATTATGTAATTGAATTGGTCAAAAACTAATGTCCATTCTCGAGTTTTTCTCTCTTACTGCCAGATCCAGACTCAGTGTCCGGTACGCACTCCTTGAAAGCCAGGAGACTGGGTGTTGGTGATAAAGGTTGGAAATGAGAACACTCGATCCCAGATTTGATTGTCCTGTCCAAGAGCCCCAGATGACACCAACCTCTGTGAAAATAGAGGGAAAGCCTGCTTGGATCCACGTATCGCTTTGCAAGGAAGCTCCCGTACCAGGAGAGACACCTAAGCCATGAAGGATGTCGTGGATGCTCTGACTGACCAGACAGATGACCTACCTGATGAAGAATACACACGTTTTTCTGAACATGCAGTTGAATAAAGAGACTATGATTGCAAACACATGAACCTCCGACAGGGACAGTCCTCCTGACCGCCCATTTGCGAAAAGTCTGTATCAGTAGGGGAGGCATGTATTAGGCATGTCTCAACCCGCCGGCAGCACAAAAGAGTTGCAGCGCTTTGGGACAGGGGCAGGTTTTTAGGGCAAGTGGTATCTAAGGGGGGACTGTCATGGAAATATACAGTGCCTACAAGTAGTATTCAACCCCCTGCAGATTTAGCTGGTTTGATAAGATGCAAATAAGTTAGAGCCTTCAAACTGCAAACGAGAGTAGGATTTATTAACAGAAGCATAAATCTTACAAAACAAAAAGTTATGTTGCTCAGTTGAATTTTAATAAATTTTAAACATAAAAGTGTGGGTCAATTATTATACAACCCCTATGTTTAATATTTCGTGGAATAACCCTTGTTTGCAATTACAGATAATAATCATCTTTTATAAGACCTGATCAGGCCGGCACAGGTCTGTGGAGTTATCTTGGCCCACTCCTCCATGCAGATCTTCTCCAAGTTATCTAGGTTCTTTGGGTGTCTCATGTGGACTTTAATCTTGAGCTCCTTCCACAAGTTTTCAATTGGGTTAAGGTCAGGAGACTGACTAGGCCACTCCAACACCTTGACTTTTTCCCTCTTGAACCAGGCCTTGGTTTTCTTGGCTGTGTGCTTTGGGTCGTTGTCTTGTTGGAAGATGAAATTACGACCCATCTTAAGATCCTTGATGGAGGAGCGGAGGTTCTTGGCCAAAATCTCCAGGTAGGCCGTGCTATCCATCCTCCCATGGATGCGGACCAGATGGCCAGGCCCCTTGGCTGAGAAACAGCCCCACAGCATGATTCTGCCACCACCATGCTTGACTGTAGGGATGGTATTCTTGGGGTCGTATGCAGTGCCATCCAGTCTCCAAACGTCACGTGTGTGGTTGGCACCAAAGATCTCGATCTTGGTCTCATCAGACCATAGAACCTTGAACCAGTCTGTCTCAGAGTCCTCCAAGTGATCATGAGCAAACTGTAGACGAGCCTTGACATGACGCTTTGAAAGTAAAGGTACCTTACGGGCTCGTCTGGAACGGAGACCATTGCGGTGGAGTACGTTACTTATGGTATTGACTGAAACCAATGTCCCCACTGCCATGAGATCTTCCCGGAGCTCCTTCCTTGTTGTCCATGGGTTAGCCTTGACTCTTCGGACAAGCCTGGCCTCGGCACGGGAGGAAACTTTCAAAGGCTGTCCAGGCCGTGGAAGGCTAACAGTAGTTCCATAAGCCTTCCACTTACGGATGATGCTCCCAACAGTGGAGACAGGTAGGGCCAACTCCTTGGAAAGGGTTTTGTACCCGTTGCCAGCCTTGTGACCCTCCACGATCTTGTCTCTGATGGCCTTGGAATGCTCCTTTGTCTTTCCCATGTTGACCATGTATGAGTGCTGTTCACAAGTTTGGGGAGGGTCTTAAATAGTCAGAAAAGGCTGGCAAAAGAGATCATTAATCCACACATGTGAAGCTCATTATTCTTGGTGCCTGAACTACTTCTTAATACTTTAGGGGGACCAAACAGAATTCTTGTGGTTTGAGGAGTTGAATAATAAATGACACTCTGAATTAACTTTTAACGTTTTTAAAAAAAAAAAAAAAAATTAAAACAAAAATTTTTGCTGCAGTGCATTTCCCACTTCCAGGCTGATCTACAGTACAAATGTCACAATGCCAAGTTAATTCCGCATGTGTCAACCAGCTAGATCTGCAGGGGGTTGAATACTACTTGTAGGCACTGTATATGTATTCCACGTATTCAATGTATATTCATATATATGCATTTACAGTTAGATAGATCTCACTTGCTAAAAATCCTGTGCTCACACATATCTATGCAAAAGCTGATGCTAGCTATAATCAGTCGTTTAAGACGACCCTGGCCTTCATAAGAAACAAGAACAGAAAGTCTTAATAGATATCTATTGTTTTCTTTTCGCGCAGGAAAGCTGGGGCAAAGAACAAATAAACAATAAATCTGCAACTTCAGCCCTTTTATCATAATTATGATACTTACACTAGAACAGCCAATAATCTAGCAGCTTTTAATTGTATGTTAATTGACTAACCAGCCCCTTTTTGTAAACGTATAAAACCTTGAATGAATAATAAACTGGGGTCTTGACGAACTGTTATACTGACACTTCCGTGTGGACAGTTTTCATTTCGTTCTGAGCGCTCAAAAAGACATTTAGGATAAAATTGGGAACAGAAGCAGCAAACACTGAAGGATAGATTTATCCTAATTAAATTTCCATAACAGGTTAATAGAGGGGGCAGGAGGCTGGAGAATAGACGAGTCGGGGGCTGGAGAATAGACAAGTCTAGAAGTGGACAGGGGGCTGAAGAAGAGACGGGTCTAGAGGGGGGCTGGAAAATAAAGGAGTCTAGTGCCAGACAGGAGGATGGAGAATAGAGGTGGCTCGAGAGTCAAGGGAGGTTGGAGAATAGAGGTGGATAGGAGGCTGGAGAATATAGGAGTCTAGTGTCGGACAGGAGGCTGGAGAATAGGGGAGTCTAGAGGGGAGCAGAAAGCTGATGAATAGACGCGTCTAGGGGGTCTGGAGAACATACGATTCAAGAGATGGGCTGGAGAATAGAGGAGTTTAACGGGGCAAGAGACTGGAGAATAGAGAAGTCTAGAGGTGGACAGGAGACTGGAAAAGATGAGTCTAGAGGGGTTCTTGAGAATAGATGAGTCTAGAAGTAAACAGGAGGCTGGAGAATAGGAGTCTAGAGGTGGACAGGAGGCTGGAGAAGAGACGAGTCTATAGGGAAGCTGGAGAAGAAAGGAGTCGAGTGGCAGAAAGGAGGCTGGAAATTAGACGAGTCTAGAAGTGGACATGAGGCTGCAAAATAGAGGAGTCTAGAGGGGGCTGGAGAATAGAGGCGTCTAGAGGTGGACAGGAGGCTGGATAATAGACTGGTCTAGAGGCAAACGAGGCTGGAGAATAGAGGAGTCTAGAAATTGACAGGAGGCTGGAGAATAAACGAGTCTAGAGGGGGGCTTGAGAATAGACTGGTCTAGAAGTGGACAGGAGGCTGGAGAAGAGTTAAGTCTGGAGAATAAGGGAGTTGTGGTGGACAGGAGGCTGGTTAATAGAGGGGGCAGGAGGGCTGGAGAATAAACAAGTCTAGGAGTGGACAGGAGACTGGAGAATAGACGAGTCTAGAGGGGCTCGAGAGTCAAGGGGGTTTGGGGAATAGAGGTGGATAGGAGTCTGGAGAATAAAGGAGTCTAGTGTCGAACAGGAGGCTGGAGAATAGGGGATTCTAGAGGGATGCTGGAGAAACGAGTATAGAGGTGGACAGGATGCGGGAGAATAGAGGAGTCTATAGGGGGTGGGAGAATAGACTAGAGGTTGATAGCAGGTAGGAGAATAGACGAGTCTAGAGGTAGACAGGATTCTGCAGAATAGATGAGTAGAGGGCGGCTGGATAATAGACTAGTCTAGAGGTGGACAGGAGGAGGTTGAAGAAAGGTAATGGGACAGGAGTTTTGGGTAGATGGGAGTCTGGAGGAAGAGGACTTCCTCTCCCTATTGAGACAGGTGGGTAATATCTTGTCTGAATGTTGGGAGAGCTTATTGTTGACCGGTGAGTGATCAGCCGCCCTTCACCCTGGGTGTCTGACCTCCTTCAGCCTACAGTTGATGAAAATGGAGGATCTCTGCTTTAACATATGTTACAATATGCTGTCATTGACACCTTGTGATTTGGATAAACGTTAGTCATTGTCTAAAATTTGGTGACTGTATGACCAGTCAATCTGTGAAAGATCTCTTATTCTTCAAATGTGAGCATCAGCTCTGGCAATGCATCCACCATAAGTCACCCGATGCCATTGAATATGTATGGCCATTGATGACTGTGACGGAGCAATCACTAGCAACTGATTGTTCCACTATCATCCTGTGTCTAATGTGAGAGCTGATTCTTCGACCTGTTGCTTATCTCCCTTTGGAAGTTCTCTCTGGTGATGTTATCGCCTGGTTCTTGGTTCTTTTGCTCTCATTTCCTAGTTCAGGTGGTCGCAGCTTTGCCTTCAGTCATTATCGGAATCAGGCAGCGGTGTTGAACGTCTAGCCGCACAGTATGAGGTGACCCCACTGCTGCTCTTCATGGGGTGCCCCCACTAATGCTGTATGAGACCCCACTGCTGCTCTATGAAGTGACCCTACTACTGTATGAGGTGATCCCACTGCTGCGTTACCTCACTGCCCCTCTATGTGGTGACCCAACTGCGGCTCTATGAGATGGCTCCACTACCACTGTATGAGGTGACCCCACTGCCGCTCAACATGGGGTGACCCCACTTCCGCTCAGCATGAGGTGACCCCACTGCCCCTCTATAAGGTGACCCCACTGCTGCTCTGAGATGACTCCAGTACTGCTATATGAGGTGACCCCACTGCCCCTCTGCGAGGTGACCCCACGGCTTCTCTATGAGATGACTCCAGTACTGCTGTATGAAGTGACCCGACTGCCCCTCTATTAGGTGACCCCACTGTCCCTCTATGAAGTGATCCTACTGCCTTTCTATGAGGTGATCCCACTGCCACTCTGTCACAAACTGGGGTATTTGTTTGCCTCCAGTTCCTTTTTCAGGAGGATTTTATTATCCCACTGCTGCTTCCCATATGTGATGAATTACAGGGGGGTCTATTTGTTTATCCCGCATTCCAATTCCGGTTCGGAACTTACAGCTCTCTGGCGCCCCCTTACCCTCAGGTCAGTCAAGGAACTGCACCTAGTATAAGTCGTTGCCAGACAGGCTGCCTGGATGTGTACTGGCTATTAGGCACTCTGCAGTGAGGGCGATAACCTATTCTCGTCCCAGGCGGGATATACACTTATCAAACCCTGTCCGTCACTGCCAGAGTCTCCCCAAAAGCCCAGAACACACTTCACTGCCACCAGCTCTTGATTTGAATTAATATCGGGTCAGGAGCTAACCCCAATCAGTAGCGTTGGCTTAGTTTGAGGACGTGGGGATACGATTAGAGCAAGGAGAACAAAGCTAGTAAAGTTTTATAATTTTACTCCAAAAAGAACAGGCAGTGTTTACAAAAGTATAAAAAGATGTTATAAAATAAGACAAATTACAATATGTACAAAGCAATTATGAAATAAAAAGGTTAAAAGATGAAAAGAAACTTACAGGGATCTTATCATTCCATGGTAAGCCATGCGGCATGGAGGAGGGGCATACGTCCTAGTGCATCCGATCAGGATCTGGTCAGTCAGTTCCCAGGCAAAGAGAGCGAGAGCGTCCTAAATGGGCTACATAAACTTATACCTGTGCTCATACTTAAGGCACTACCACTGTGCTGACCTCACTTAGTGGTTGGGGAACTCCCCTTTCTGAACCGTTATGAAATACTCTATTACGCATATCTGTTAGGGGGAACCTCGTAGAAGAAAGACAAAATTATCATTATGCTCAGCATGGCATGGGGGTTAATTTAACCCCTTCCCGACCCATGACAAACCAGTGGCATCCCGAGCCATGACGCCAACGTAGGCGTCATGCTATAAATCATGTTCCTGCGGGTCGGGTGACCGGGGTCACTGAAAGGTCACCCGACCCGCAGGCACAGGACCCTTAGTGCATCACCACAGTGGGGGTGGCTTAACCCCCACGTGGCTACGATCGCTTTGATTGGCTGTTAAAAGTGAAACAGCCAATCAGAGCAATCTGTAATATTTCACCAATGAAATTGGTGAAATATTACAATCCAGCCATGGCCGATGCTGCAATAGCAGCCATGGCGCGATCTGACCCCGACCACATCGAGTCACGGCGGCGATCAGCCGCCGCCACCGAAAGATGGCGGTGATCGGTCACCGCCATCACTATCTGCTCCCCTCCTCCTGGCCTCCGCTGCCCCCACCTTCCGATCCCCCCCCTCACTTTCCGACCCCCCTACTCACCTCTCCCGGTCCACCGGCGGCTGCCCGGGATTCTTCATGGCGCCGCCATCTTGGAAAATGGCGGGCGCATGCGCAGAACATCCGCCAGCCGGCGCATGCGCAGTGCGCCCTGCACAGTCCAGAAATTTATTTTGATCACTGTGATAAACTGTCACAGTGATCAAAATAAAAAAAAAGTAAATAAACCCCCATTCATAGGTAGGTGCAAATAATAAAATAAAGAATTTTTTTTTTCCTATTAGGCCCTGTGCACACGTTGCGGATTTTGCTGCGGATCCGCAGCGGATTTTGCTGCGGATCCGCTGCGGATTTTGCTGCGGATCCGCTGCGGATTTCGCGCTGCGGATTCGCAGCGGATTTTGCGCTGCGGATCCACAGCAGATCGAGAAACCATGTACAGTACAATGAAAATAAATGGTAAAAAAAAACTCTGTGCACATGCTGCAGATTTTTCAGCGCGGATTTGCTGCGGTTTTAAATCCGCAGCATGTCAATTCTTTGTGCGGATTCCGCAGCAATTTTACACCTATTCCATTATAGGTGTAAAACCGCAGGGAAAAACCGCAGTAAATCCGCGCTAAATACGCAGGTAAAACGTAGGTCATTTTACCTGCGGATTTTAGAAAAATCCACAAGTGAATCCGCAACGTGTGCACGGGGCCTCAGTGTTAGGGTTAGGCTGGGTTCATATTGCATTATGGCAGTCCGTTAGATGGACTGCGTTTCACCGCGGTATAACTCGGTGTAACGCAGTCCGTTAACGCTGCCATTCACCCCATTTGTGTGCGCATCGCAACGCATGCCGTAAAGCGGCATGCGTTCGCGACGTGCCGTCATTCAGTGACGGAGCCTTGGACGTGGGCTGCAGCGTCTGGGCTCCGTCACCGCTAGCACAGATGAATCATCGCTGATTCCTCTGCGCTAGCGGTATAGCATAACGCGATCGCGTTATTCTATACCGTTACCAGCCCGTCAACGCTACGTGTTGAACGGGCTGGTAAAACGCAATATGAACCCAGCCTTAGGGTTAGGGTTAGAAATAGGGTTAGGGTTAGCATTAGGGAAAGGGTTAAGGTTAGATTTAGGGTAAGGGTTGGAATTAGGGTTAGGGTTGGAATTAGGTTTAGGGTTGGAATTAGGGTTAGGATTAGGGTTAGGTTTGTGGTTAGGGTTAGAGTTAGGATAAGTGTTAGGGGTGTTTTGGGGTTAGGGTTGGGATTAGGGTTAGGCTTGTGGTTAGGTTTATGGTTAGAGTTGGGATTAGGGTTAGAGGTGTGTTGGGGTTAGGGTTATGGTTAGGGTTTGTATTAGGGTTAGGGGGTGTAGGGGTTAGGGTTGGGGTTAGCGGTGTGTTGGGGTTAAGGCTGTAGTTAGAATTGAGGGGTTTCCACTATTTACGCACATCATGAGGTCTCCATACGCGACATGGCGCCACCATTGATTCCTGCAAATTTTGCATTCAAAAAGTCAAACAGTGCTCCCTTTATTCCAAGCCCCGACGTGTGCCCAAACAGTGGTTTACCCCCACATATGGGGTATCAGCGTGCTCGGGAAAAATTGCACAACAACTTTGGGGGTCTAATTTCTCCTGTTACCCTTGGGAAAAAAAATTGGCGACTAAAAAAGTTATTTTTGTTGAAAAAAATGATTTTTTATTTTCACGGCTCTGCGTTATAAACTTCTGTGAAGAACTTGGAAATTCAAAGTGCTTACCACACATCTAGAGGAGTTCCTTGGGGGATCTAGTTTCCAAAATGGAGTCACTTGGGGGGTTTCTACTGTTTAGGCACATCATGGGCTCTGCAAACGTAACATGACGCCCGCAGACCATTCCATCAAGTCGGCATTTCAAAACGTCACTGCTTCCCTTCCGAGCCTCGACATGTGCCCATACAGTAGTTTTCTCCCACATATGGGATGTCAGCGTACTCAGGACAAATTGGACAACTTTTGGGATCTAATTTCTCCTGTTACCCTTGAGAAAATAAAAAAATTGGGGACTAAAGATCATGTTTGTGTAAAAAATATGATTTTTTTATTTTCATGCCCGGGCGTTATAAACTTCTATGTAGCCCTTGGGGGTTCAAAGTGCTCACCACACATCTAGATAAGTTCCTTGCGGGGTCTAGTTTCCAAAATGGGGTCACTTGTGGGGAGTTTCTACTGTTTAGGCACATCAGGGGCTCTGCAAACGTAACATGACGCCCGCAGACCATTCCATCAAGTCGGCATTTCAAAACGTCACTACTTCCCTTCCGAGCCCCGACGTGTGCCCATACAGTAGTTTTCTCCCACATATGGGATATCAGCGTACTCAGGACAAATTGGACAACAACTTTTGGGGTCTAATTTCTCCTGTTACCCTTGGGAAAATAAAAAATTGGGGACTAAAAGATCATGTTTGTGGAAAAAATATGATTTTTTTATTTTCATGCCCCCGGCGTTATAAACTTCTGTCTAGCCCTTGGGGGTTCAAAGTGCTCACTACACATGTAGATAAGCTCCTTGGGGGGTCTAGTTTCCAAAATAGGGTCACTTGTGGGGGGTTTCTACTGTTTAGGCACATCAGGGGCTCTGCAAACGCAACATGACGCCCGCAGAACATTCCATCAAGTCTGCATTCCAAAATGGCGCTCCTTCCCTTTTGAGCTCTCCCATGCGCCAAAACAGTGGTTCCCCCCCACATATGGGGTACCAGTGTACTCAGGACAAACTGTACAACAACTTTTGTGGTCCAATTTCTCCTGTTACCCTTGTGAAAATAAAAAATTGCGGGTTAAAAAAATCAGTTTTTGAGGAAAAAAATGATTTTTTATTTTCACGGCTCTGCATTATAATCTTCTGTGAAGCACGTGGGGGTTCAAGGTGCTCACCACACATCTAGATAAGTTCCTTGAGGGGTCTAGTTTACAAAATGTGGTCACTTGTGGGGGGTTTCTACTGTTTAGGCACATCAGGGGCTCTGCCCGCCCGCAGACCATTCCATCAAGTCGGCATTTCAAAGCGTCACTACATCCCTTCCGAGCCCTGACGTGTGCCCAAACAGTGGTTCCACCCACATGTGGGGTACTACCGTACTTAGGACAAATTGGACAACAACTTTTGGGGTCCAATTTCTCCTGTAACCATTGTGAAAATAAAAAATAGTGGGCTAAAAAATGATTTTTTGAGAAAAAAAAAATGATTTTTTGTTTTCACGGCTCTGCGTTATAAACTTCTGTGAAGCACTTGGGGGTTCAAAGTGCTCACTGTGCATCTAGATAAGTTCCTTAGGGGGTCGAGTTTCCAAAATGGGGTCATTTGTGGGGGAGCTCCAAAGTTTAGGCATACAGGGGCTCTCCAAACACGACATGGTGTCCGCTAACGATTGGAGCTAATTTTTCATTCAAAATCAAATGGCGCTCCTTCCCTTCTGAGCCCTGCCGTGCACCCAAACAGTGCTTCCCCCCACATATGGGGCACCAGCGTACTCAGGAAAAACTGGACAACAACTTTTGGGGTCCAATTTATCCTGTTACCCTTGGGAAAATAAAAAATAGTGAGCTAAAAAATGATTTTTGAGAAACAAAAATGATTTTTTTTATTTTCACTGCTCTGTGTTTATAAACTTCTGTGAAGCACTTGGGGGTTCAAAGTGCTCACTACACATCTAGATAAGCTCATTGGGGGGTCTAGTTTCCAAAATAGGGTCACTTGTGGGGGGTATCTACTGTTTAGGCACATCAGGGGCTCTGCAAACGCAACATGACCTCCGCAGAACATTCCATCAAGTCTGCATTCCAAAATGGCGCTCCTTCCCTATTGAGCTCTCCCATGCGCCAAAACAGTGGTTCCCCCCTACATATGAGTTACCAGTGTACTCAGGACAAATTGCACAACAACTTTTGTGGTCCAATTTCTCCTGTTACCCTTGTAAAAATAAAAAATAGCGGGCTAAAAAATCATTTTTGAGGAAAATTTTTTTTTTTTTTCACTACTCTGCGTTATAAACTTCTGTGAAGCACTTGGGGGTTCAGAGTGCTCACAACACATCTAGATAAGTTCCATAAGGGGTCTAGTTTCCAAAATGGTGTCACATGTGGGGTTTTTTCACTGTTAAGGCACACAGAGGCTCTCCAAAGGCGTCACGGTGTTCGCTAAGGATTGGAGCTAATTTTCCATTCAAAAAGTCAAATGGCGCTCCTTCCCTTCTGGGCCCAGCCGTGTGCCCAAACAGTGATTTATGACCACATATGAGGTATCTGTGTACTCAGGAGAAATTGCCCAACAAATTTTAGGATCCAATTTATACTGTTGCCCATGTGAAAATGAAAAAACTGAGGCTAAAATAAAATTTTTGTGAAAAAAAAGTACTTTCTTTTTTTTACGGATCAATTTGTGAAGGACCTGGGGTTTCAAAGTGCTCACTGTGCATCTAGATTGGGGGGTCTAGTTTCCAAAATGGGGTCACTTGTGGGGGAGCTCCAATGTATAGGCACACAGGGACTCTCCAAATGCGACATGGCAACCGCTAAATATTCCAGCATATTTTCCATTCAAAAAGTCAAATGGCGCTCCTTCCCTTCTGAGCCCTGCCGTGCGCCCAAACAGTGGTTTATGACCACATATGAGGTATCGGTGTACTCAGGATAAATTGCCCAACAAATTTTAGGATCCATTTTATCCTGTTGCCCATGTGAAAATGAAAAAACTGAGGCTAAAAGTAAATTTTTGTGAAAAAAAAGTACTTTCTTTTTTTTACGGATAAATTTGTGAAGCACCTGGGGGTTCAAAGTGCTCACTCTGCATCTAGATAAGTTCCTCGGGGGGTCTAGTTTCCAAAATGGGGTCACTTGTGGGGAGCTCCAATGTTTAGGCACACAGAGACTCTCCAAATGCGACATGGCAACCGCTAAATATTCCAGCATATTTTCCATTCAAAAAGTCAAATGGCGCTCCTTCCCTTCTGAGCCATGGTTTATGACCACATATGAGGTATCTGTGTACTCAGGAGAAATTGCCCAACAAATTTTAGGATCCATTTTATCCTGTTGCCCATGTAAAAATGAAAAAATTGATGCTAAAAGAAAAATTTTGTTGGAAAAATTAAAATGTCAATTTTTTCCTTCCACGTTGCTTTAGTTCCTGTGAAGCACCTGAAGGGTTAATAATCTTCTTGAATGTAGTTTTGAGTAGCTTGAGGGGTGGAGTTTTAATAATGGTGTCATTTTTGGGTATTTTCTGCCATATAGACCCCTCAAAGTGACTTCAAATGTGAGGTGGTCCCTAAAAAAAATGGTTTTGTAAATTTTGCTGTAAAAATGAGAAATCGCTGGTCAACTTTTAACCCTTATAACTTCCTAACAAAAAAAATGTTGTTCCCAAAATTCTGCTGATGTAAAGTAGACATGTGGAAAATGTTATTTATTAACTATTTTGTGTCACATAACTCTCTGGTTTAACAGAATAAAAATTCAAAATTTGAAAATTGCGAAATTTTCAAAATTTTGGCCAAAGTTCCATTTTTTTCACAAATAAACGCAAAAATTATCGACCTAAATTTACCACTAACATGAAGCCCAATATGTCACGAAAAAACATTCTCAGAATCGCTAGGATCCGTTGAAGCGTTCCTGAGTTATTACCTCATAAAGGGACACTGGTCAGAATTGCCAAAAATGGCAAGGTCTTTAAGGTCAAAATAGGCTGGGTCATGAAGGGGTTAAGTATAAACACCAAGTCGATACATGACCTGCTTACGGAGAAATCCATTCCTTGGATTTTGTTGGTTTTGGATCCTAGAGATTTCACTGGATTATAGATCTATCAGTGGACATTCGGAATATGTAACTTCTATAACTCTAGCACTAATTGGGGTCAAGTTATGCCCTGCTATTAAGTTTTTAAATGAACAAACGAGCACGTTTCTACAACTGCCTTCAGCCAGCTTAGGGCCATAAACTACTCGGTGGGGGACTGCTGGCACACTAGTATCACGTTGCACAGAGTCTGTAGTGAGAAGGAGCTGGAGGGTTGGATCAAAAAGCCCACAGTGTGTGTCTGTAAAGCCATGGATCCTTCTAGAAGTATGCTCAAAATATGGCATATTTATATTATCATGACACCCTCTATGAAGAGACCCCACTGCCCCTATGAGGTGATCCCACTGCCCCTTTATGAAGTGATCCCACTGCCCCTCTATGACGTGATCCCACTGACCCTCTATGAGGAGACGCCACTAACCCTCTGTGAGGTGATCCTACTCCCCTCTAAGGTGACCCCACTGCTGCTCTGAGATGACTCCAGTACTGCTGTATGAGGTGACACCACTGCCCCTCTATGAATTGATCCCACTCCCCTCTATGAGGTGATCCCACTTCCCTCTGTAAGGTGACACCACTCCCCTCTATGAGGTGACCTCACTGCCCCTCTATCTGGTGATCCCTCTCCCCTCTATGAGGCAACCCCATTGCCCCTCTATGAGTTGACCTCACTGCCCCTCTGAGGTGATCCCACTGCCCCTCTATGAGGTGATCCCATTGCCCTCTATGAGGTGATCCCACTGCCCCTCTATGAGGTCATCCCACTGCCCCTCTATGAGGTCATCCCACTGCCCCTCTATGAGGTCATCCCACTGCCCCTCTATGAAGTCATCCCACTGCCCCTCTATAAGGTCATCCCAGTGCCCCTCTATGAAGTGACCCAGTTCTGCTCCTGCTAGTTTCTGCTTTCGCTGTACACCTGTGACTACTGAGAACACACCACATGTACAGTCATGGCCAAAAGTTTTGAGAATGACACAAATATTAATTTTTACAAAGTCTACTGCTTCACTTTTTCTAATGGCAATTTGCATATACTCCAGAATGTTATAAAGAGTGATCAGATTAACAGCAATTACTTGCAAAGTCAATATTTGGCTAGAAAATGAACTTTATCCCCCAAAACACATTTCAACATCATTGCAGCCCTGCCTTTAAAGGACCAGCTAACCTCTTTTCAGTGATTGCTCCATTAAGACAGGTGTGGGTGTTGATGAGGACATGGCTGGAGATCAATCTGTCATGATTAAGTAAGAATGACACCACTGGACACTTTAAAAGGAGGCTGGTGCTTGGCATCATTGTTTCTATTCTGTTAACCATGGTTATCTCTAAAGAAACACGTGCAGTCATCATTGCAATGCACAAAAAAGGCCTAACAGGGAAGAGTATCGCAGCTAGAAAGATTGCACCTCAGTCAACAATCTATCACATCATCAAGAACTTCAAGGAGAGAGGTTCCATTGTTGCCAAAAAGGCTTCAGGGCGCCCAAGGAAGACCAGCAAGCGCCAGGACCGTCTCTTAAAAGTGTTTCAGCTGCGGGATCGGGCTACCAGCAGTGCAGAGCTTGCTCAGGAATATCAGCAGGCAGGTGTGAGTGCATCTGCACGCACTGTGAGGCGGAGACTCTTGGAGCAAGGCCTGGTCTCAAGGAGGGCAGCAAAGAAGCCACTTCTCTCCAGAAAAAAAAACATCATGGACAGACTGATATTCTGCAAAAGGTACAGGCAGTGGACTGCTGAGGACTGGGGTAAAGTTATTTTCTCTGATGAATCCGCTTTTCGATTGTTTGGGACATCAGGAAAATGCCTCATTCAGAGAAGACAAGGTGAGCGCTACCACCAGTCTTGTCTCATGCCAACTGTTAAGCATCCTGAAACCATTCATGTGTGGGGTTGCTTCTCAGCCAAGGGAATCCGCTCTCTCACAGTCTTGCCTAAAAAACCCGCCATGAATAAAGAATGGTACCAGAATGTCCTCCAAGAGCAACTTCTCCCAACCCTCCAAGAGCAGTTTGGCGATCAACAATGCCTTTTCCAGCATGATGGAGCACCTTGCCATAAAGCAAAGGTGATAACTAAATGGCTCAGGGAACAAAACATAGAGATTTTGGGTCCATGGCCTGGAAACTCCCCAGATCTTAATCCCATTGAGAACTTGTGGTCAATCATCAAGAGACAGGTGGACAAACAAAAACCTAAAAATTCTGACAAAATGAAAGCATTGATTGTGCAAGAATGGACTGCTATCAGTCAGGATTTGGTCCAGAAGTTGATTGAGAGCATGCCAGGGAGAATTGCAGAGGTCCTGAAGAAGAAGGGTCAACACTGCAAATATTGACTTTCTGCATTAACTCATTCTAACTGTCAATATAAGCTTTTGTTACTCATATGTTTGCAATTATTATATTTCTGTCTGTTATAATAACATCTGTCAAACACACATAAAAACCAGAGGGCAGCAGATCATGTGAAAATATAATATTTGTGTCATTCTCAAAACTTTTGGCCATGACTGTATAACTTGGCTGCTCCCTGTAAACTTGTCTGCCTCCCGGGGTGCTGCATGAAGACACTTGCCGCCTCTTGGCATTGACAGAAATTCCTCCCAGTAAATGATGATCAGTAGTGATGAGCGATCACTAAAATGCTCTGGTACTCGTTGCTCGGGTCGAGCAAATTGAAATGCTCGAGTGCTCGACCCAAGCAATGAGCCCAATGTAAGTCTGTGGGAAACCCGAGCTTTTTTGCCTCAAACCCCTCCCCCCCGGAGGTCTTTTTAGGGTATCAAAACGTCGGAAATTTATGGGAACAGTGCTCAAATGACATGAGAACTTCATGGGGAAGACCCCTGGAAGCATTTCTAACTGCTAGGTCACTGCTGTGAACAATGTTGTCAGATTGTTATGCCACTTTTACAGGCTCACAGTAAAACATACAAAAACGCAACCAAAATGGATTTTCCTGGGAAATATATTAAGGAACATACTTTCCAGGGTAATGATTTGTATGTAAGGCAAAATAAATAACCCCCCCTAAAAAAATGTACCTCCACCACCTGGGCTATGTTCGCACATAGCGTTTTTGATGTGTTTTTCAACCTCAGCATTGCTTTCAACCAATACAAATGCATTCACAGGGAAATGTCATTTTAACATTTAACAACCTTAGTTGTTCCAGCCCCGTGCCTGGAAACCCGAAGTGTACCTTGGTTACCAGCTGATCGCTGGTCTCCTGCCTGTCACACGCAGCGATGCGTGCTGGCTAGCGGGAGACCAGCGATCAAAAAAAAGTCCTGACATTTCAGCGACGATCAGCGATTCACAGCAGGGGCTTGATCGCTGGTACTTATCTCCTGTGACTGTTTCATCAAAAAAAATGGTCCAAAAACACCAAAACTTGAATTACCACCCCAAACATTGACACCAGGCTCATTTAGTTGTTGCTCTAATGTTAAATGCATGTTCTCATTATAACAGTAAATACAATTATGTCTGTTAATATGGCCAGATAATGTGAAAGAAGCTTCATCACTCCACATAATATTATCTAAAATTACTGGATTTTCTTCAATTTCGTTAAGCATAATCTCACTAAATTGCAGCCGCCTGTCTGTATCATCCTCTAATAAACCATGAATTAAGGGTATGCCACACTAAACAGCGTCGCTAACGAGATCGCTAAAAAACGTCACTATTTAGCGATCTCGTTAGTGACGCTGTTGTGTGTGGCATGTAGCAACGACGTGGCCCCTGCTGTGATCTCGCTGATCGTTCACTAGAGTTCTGGACCGTATTTAGATCGTTGGCGTCCCGCTGGTGACGCTATATCGCTGTGTCTGGCACCTTTTGTGAGCGATGTGCGCTGTTTTTTACATCGCGATGAGCGTAAAAGTCGTTAATGAGATCGCTAACCGCTTATATGAGTCGTTAACGAGATCGCTAAGTGTGGCAGCTACTAGCGACATTGAAACGATCACAAAAACGATCGCATTAGTATGCGTCGTTATTGTGATCGTTAGCGGGAGCGTTTAGTGTGGCAGTACCTTTAGACGTGGACGATAAGCTTTCCATCCAATAGATTTCAGGATTCGCATGATGGAAGCTCAAGAAATTCCCAATTCTAAAGAGACTCTTCTGGTGACTTTTTTGGACTCTGAACAAATGTTTCAGCAACAAGTTGTTTATTATTTTCTGTACAGGCTTTTTTGGGTCGACCAGTTTTTGGAGCATTAAGGATTGAGCCAGTGGCATCGAATTTGTCACGAATGCGGTAAATGGTTTGTCTCTTTGGGGCTTGAGTACCAAATGTTTCAACCCAATTTGCTCCAACTGTTTCAGCATTTTGAGATTTCCAACTCCATTTCATTTGATCTGTATTTAAATTATTTGCCATTTTGGGGGAGATTTATCTGTGAAAACTGGATCTGTGAAACTGACTCAGTTGACCTTAGCAACCAATCAGATTCCACCTTTCATTTTCCAAAGAGTCTGCGAAGAATGAAAAGTGGAATATATATACACACACATACACACATATCTGTATGTGAGGAACCCGCTCTAGGGATGACTGTATATACTCACATCTGTATGTGAAGAGCCCCCTCTAGTGGTTACTGTATACAGTAGAGACCAAAAGTTTGGCCACACCTTCTCAAAGATTTTTCTGTATTTTCATGACTGTGAAAATTGTAGAATCACACTGAAAGCATCAAAACTATGAATTAACACATGTGGAATTATACATTACACTTTACAAAAAAGTGTGAAACAACTGAAAATATGTCTTATATTCTAGTTTCTTCAGGGTGAGTTTCCACGGCCAAACACGCAGCGTCCAGATGTTACAGCATAGTGGAGGGGATTTCAAGAAATCCCGTCTCCACTATGCGTAACAATACGCAGGTGGCAAACCTGCGTAAACGGACATGCGGCGCGTCTTTTTAGACCGCAGCATGTCCTCGCGTATTGCGGCGACGGTGCGTCGCCGCAACAGAATTAACACAGGGCTATGTAGCCCTGCGCTCTTTCCGGAGGTGTTCCGGAGGTGTCCTGAACACCTCCGGAAAGATCGCGCGTCATAAAGGGGGCGGGGCTTAGACGGAGCGGAATTTCCGCTCCGTCCAAAGCGCTGTGGTTCCGGACCGTGGAACCACAGCCTAAAAGTAGCCACCTTTTGCTTTGATTACTGCTTTGCACGCAGAAAAGGTGAATGGATGGACTCTACATGCCTGGTTCCCACCGTGAAGCATGGAGGAGGTGGTGTGATGGTGTGGGGGCGCTTTGCTGGTGACACTGTTGGGGATTATTCAAAATTAAAGCGGTGAGCGGTCCAGCTCACCCCAAACCATCTCGATTGGGTTCAGGTCTGGTGACTGTGGAGGCCAGGTCATCTGGCGTAGCACCCCAACACTCTCCTTCTTGGTCAAATAGCCATTACACAGCCTGGAGGTGTGTTTGGGGTCATTGTCCTGTTGAAAAATAAATGATGGTCCAACTAAACGCAAACCGGATGGAATAGCATGCCGCTGCAAGATGCTGTGGTAGCCATGCTGGTTCAGTATGCCTTCAATTTTGAATAAATCCCCAACATTGTCACCAGCAAAGCACTCCCACACAATCACACCTCCTCCTCCATGCTTCACGGTGGGAACCAGGCATGTAGAGTCCATCCGTTCACCTTTTCTGCGTGCAAAGCAGTAATCAAAGCAAAAGGTGGCTACTTTGAAGAACCTAGAATATAAGACATATTTTCAGTTGTTTCACACTTTTTTGTAAAGTGTAATGTATAATTCCGTATATAAACATCTGTATGTGAGGAGCCCCCTCTAGTGGTGACTGTATACACACATCTGTATGTGAGGAGCCCCCTCTACTGGTGACTGTATATATACACATCTGTATGAGGAGACCCCTCTAGTGGTAACTGTATATATACACATCTGTATGTGAGGAGCCCCCTCTAGTGGTGACTGTATACACACATGTGTATGTAAATTAAACTGCTAATGAGCGAAATCAGCACATTGATAAACAACAGGGTGACCCACATCCTATAAAGGTGAGCTGATTAGATAGCCATAATTCATAGGACAATCGCAAGCAAGCTAGAAACTATGAGGGAACCTCAAAACACAACCAAGCAGTCCAAAATTACTATGAAAATGCAAAATTTATTTTATTAATGGACAAATATACAGGAAAACGGGAAAGATGATGGACAATAAGGTGCAACAGATCCGCATCTCGCATAGATGTAAGAAGCAAGGGGTGCTGGAAAGGTAGTGTCCCAAATCTCACATATATCTCTTTAATAATCAAAACAGATCCAAAGCATCACATAGTATTCCACAGAAAGTTACAGAGATATACATAATACATAGAGGGCAGTGGACATAGATAAGCCCATAAATGTATCTATTGTATTAGCATAATAATGCCCCAGTACACATCAGTACAGCATAGAGTTAATACCAAAAAAATATATACAATTCCAGGTACATGAATGCTAATAGGGGGCAATGTACATAAATTAGTCCATGAATATATTCATTGTATTACCATAATGGTGCCCCAGTGATATACAACAACATTGTATACCTGGAATTGTATATATTTTTTGGTATTAACTCTATGCTGTACTGATGTGTACTGGGGCATTATTATGTTAATACAATAGATACATTTATGGGCTTATCTATGTCCACTGCCCCCTATGTATATCTCTGCAACTTTCTGTGGAATACTATGTGATCCTTTAGATCTGTTTTGTTTTGATTATTAAAGAGATATATGTGAGATTTGGGACACTACCTTTCCAGCACCCCTTGCTTCTTACATCTATGCGGGATGCGGATCTGTTGCACCTTATTGTCCATCATCTTTCCCGTTTTCCTGTATATTTGTCCATTAATAAAATGTTGTATTTTCATAGTAATTTTGGACTGCTTGGTTGTGTTTTGAGGTTTCCTCATGGTTTCTACACATCTGTATGTGAGGAGCCCCCTCTAGTGGTCACTGTGTATATACCTATCTGTATGTGAGGAGCCTCCTCTAGTGGTGAGTGTATATATACACATCTGTATGGGAAGAGCCCCCTCTAGTGGTGACTGTATATATATATATATATAAACATCTGTATGTGAGGAGCCCCCTCTAGTGGTCACTGTGTATATACATATCTGTATGTGAAGAGCCCCCTCTAGTGGTGACTGTATATACACACATCTGTATGTGAGGAGCCCCCTCTACTGGTGTCTATATATATATATATATATATATATATATATATGTATATATTATACAGTTCAGACCAAAAGTTTGGACACACCTTCTCATTTAAAGATTTTTCTGTATTTTCACGACTATGAAAATTGTACATTCACACTGAAGGCATCAAAACTATGAATTAACACATGTGGAATTATATACTTAACAAAAAAGTGTGAAACAACTGAAAATATGTCTTATATTCTAGGTTCTTCAACGTAGCCACCTTTTGCTTTGATGACTGCTTTGCACACTCTTGGCATTCTCTTGATGAGCTTCAAGAGGTAGTCACAGGAAATGGTCTTCCAACAATCTTGAAGGAGTTCCCAGAGATGCTTAGCACTTGTTGGCCCTTTTGCCTTCACTCTGCGGTCCAGCTCACCCCAAACCATCTCGATTGGGTTCAGGTCTGGTGACTGTGGAGGCCATGTCATCTGGCGTAGCACCCCATCACTCTCCTTCGTGGTCAAATAGCCCTTACACGGTCTGGAGGTGTGTTTGGGGTCACTGTCCTGTTGAAAAATAAATGATGGTCCAACTAAACGCAAACCGGATGGAATAGCATGCCGCTGCAAGATGCTGTGGTAGCCATGCTGGTTCAGTATGCCTTCAATTTTGAATAAATCCCCAAGTGTCATTAGCAAAGCACCCCCACATCATCACACCTCCTCCTCCATGCTTCACGGTGGGAACCAGGCATGTTGAGTCCATCCGTTAACCTTTTCTGGGTCGCTCAAAGACATGGTGGTTGGAACAAAAGATCTCAAATTTGGACTCCTCAGACCAAAGCACAGATTTCCACTGGTCTAATGTCCATTCCTTGTGTTCTTTAACCCAAACAAGTCTCTTCTGCTTGTTGCCTGTCCTTAGCAGTGGTTTCCTAGCAGCTATTTTACCATAAAGGCCTGCTGCACAAAGTCTCCTCTTAACAGTTGTAGAGATGTGTCTGCTGCTAGAACTCTGTGTGGCGTTGACCTGGTCTCTAATCTGAGCTGCTGTAAACCTGCGATTTCTGAGGCTGGTGACTCTGATAAACTTATCCTCAGAAGCAGAGGTGACTCTTCCTTTCCTGGGGCGGTCCTCATGTGAACCAGTTTCTTTGTAGCGCTTCATGGTTTTTGCAACTGCACTTTGGGACACTTTCAAAGTTTTCCCAATTTTTCAGACTGACTGACCTTCATTTCTTAAAGTAATGATGGCCACTCGTTTTTCTTTACTTAGAATTTGTATTATGGCAAGAAAAAAGCAGCTAACAGTCTATTCAGTAGGATTATCAGCTGTGTATCCACTAGACTTCTGCACAACACAACTGATGGTCCCAACCCCATTTATAAGGCCAGAAATCCCACTTATTAAACCTGACAGGGCACACCTGTGAAGTGAAAACCATTCCCAGGGACTACCTCTTGAAGCTCATCAAGAGTGTGCAAAGCAGTCATCAAAGCAAAAGGTGGCTACTTTGAAGAACCTAGAATATAAGACATAATTTCAGTTGTTACACACTTTTTTGTTAAGTATATAATTCCACATGTGTTAATTCATAGTTTTGATGCCTTCAGTGTGAGTTTACAATTTTCATAGTCCAGAAAATACAGAAAAATCTTTAAATGAGAAGGTGTGTCCAAACTTTTGGTCTGTACTGTATATACATACATTTGTATGTGAGGCTCCTCCTCTACTGACTGTATATATACACATCTATGTGAGGAGCCCCCTCTACTGTTGACCTTATATACACACACATCTGTATGTGGAGTCCCCTCTAGTGGTGACTGTATATATACAGTTCTGGCAAAAATTAAGAGACCACTGCACAGTTTTATAAAAATCAGATTCTCTACATTTTACTCAAAAATATACCTATAAAGAGAAAAATCAGACAAACTAAAATTTTGCAGGGCCAGAGCTGTATATACTTCTTTATGTGAGGAGCCCCCTATGCTTGATGATCTGCAGCCACCACTAGGGGGGGCTCTCTACGTACATCATAGTCAGTGGTAATGGTGCGGTGTATATATATTGTGTATGATCAGTGACGCCATGACAGGTAACTCGCAGCCTCTCGAGTTCACCGACTTTCTGGAGTCGCACGGTCACAACTTTATTAACTTTTATTTATAAACAAAATCCGCTGCGCAGGTTTCATGATTGGAGCAATTACAGAAATGTATCCATGGAGCAGAGCGAGCGCCATCATCCGCATCCGCTGTAGATTAGGGACAGCCAGCAAGGCTTTAATAAAATTTACAATTAAGGCAGAAAATCCGCCGACAGATATAAAATACGACAGTACAAACCAAGCGCCGGAACGGTCAAAGGTTAAAACTGTCATTAAAACACGTCTCCAGGGATGAAGGTGTTAACAGATGCTGCGCCTGCGCACGCACTCCGCCACATCCGCAGGATCTGCTGCAGCGGCTGAGGCGCTCCTGGTCCTGTGATCACTGAGGTTTCATGTTGCCGCCCCAGAATACACCGCGCCTCCGCTTGCAGCCGACGGCCCCAGCTCCGATAATTCATTTCAGATATCCTTGTATTTATTTTCAGATTTGCTGCCATTTTGGAGTGTTTTGCAAAAGCAGTACCATTGGCGCAGAGATTCTTCCATCATTTTTACTGTTTGATACAACAGAGATCAGCAGCGGCGGCAGCATCCGACCGCGGTGCAGTGCAGCAGAGACGAGGAGCCGGACAACAAATGGCTCTGGGTTTCCGGCCCCTTCCCCACATGGAGCTGCTCACGGGCACCGTGAGTTCATGTCTCTTTAAAACAATTTAAGAAAAAAAATCCAAAAATATATTTATATATCTTTAAAAATGAGTCTGTGCCCCTGTGGCCCCTCACAGGCCTGTGTTCTGTCTGATCCAGTCTCTCATGGCCGTCACTTTGGTGTAGACCCCCGGCTTGTCCCTGCGCGCGCAACCTTCTCCCCAGCTGACGATACCGGCCAGGTAGACCGTCCCATTAGTCTCCACACTAGACAGCGGACCTCCGGAATCACCCTGTAAGAGACAGCAAACCCCAGGGTGAGTGGCGCTGATACATGCACAACTGACAACTCAAAGGATGGGAATGACAGCTACTGCAGCCGAGAGTTGCAAGAATGGATCAGCGCACGTCACAGTGAGGCTAGTTTCACATTTGCGTACGGCTGCGCTGCATTTTGTTGCGGTCGCCGCACCATCAAAACGACGCATGTGGCGGCATCTGCATACATCTGCACAGCCTGCGTACCTAATGTTAAATATAGGTACGCAGGCCGCATGCAGACATAGGCAGAGCTGACTGGAGGAGGTGCGGCAGTGGGCGAAGTCCACAGCCCTCCGCAAGCACAGCCATACGCTAGTGTGAAACTAGCCTGACCGCCTATCAGGACAGCAGTGATAACTCAATCCCCTCGACTGTGAGATGGGGGAGACGATGCGCTGTAATGAGCACTCGGCCGTGCGACGATGCGCTGTAACAAGCCTTCGGTCGTGAGATGGAGAGATTTGTGTGCCAGCAAAGACACTGGAATAAGTCTCCACTGCACTCGCTTAGGCCTCTTTCACACTTCAGTCTTTTGGCGTCAGTTAAAATCCGCCAAAGTGTGAAAATAGTGGATCCGCCAGAAAAGTTGAAAAACGGATGCGTTTTTTGACGGATCCGCTATGAACTTTTCAACCCGGAATATAACCTGGAAAATGCAGGTACGCGAGAGAGAGAGACCCCAGACAGTGTTGTCAGCATTTTGTATGCTTTTCTATGGAAGTGACGGATCCACTAGCGGATTCCGTCAAAGACGGATGCCAGCGGATCCGCCACCCATAGGCGTCCATTTAACAAATTGGCGGATCCGCCATAGTCCGCCATTTTGGCGGAACTAAAAAAATGTTGCATTGGACGTTTTCCAAAAACGGCGGACGCCAAATTTTTGGCGGATCCGTCAAAAAACGAACCTAACGTACGACCATCCGTCAAAATCCGTCACTAATGCAAGTCAATGGGAAAAAAGCGGATCCGCCAAAAAAAAAAAAAAAATGGCGGATCCGTTTTTTTCACATTTTGACTGACGTCGCACGACTGAAGTGTGAAAGAGGACTTAGACACCCTCCACCAAGTAACACTCAAACATTCTCCCCCAGTAACATAAAAGTCAGCTCAGGGTGGGGGCTTCATTAAGACAGGCGGGGGGCTTCATTCACCTGACAGGCGTCGATGCCTCCGCTCACGAAGCCGGCACAGATCATGCGGGGGGTGAGCTGCCCCTCCAGGAGAACATTACATTCAGTCTGGTTGATGATCCGGATTTCCGCCTTTTGGAGGATTTGGGCTCCAGTTCCTGTGGGATAATCAGGAGATAAATACTACAATCCCCAATCTCTACAGTGACATGAGTGGTCTGGGAGCAAGGACTGCGGCTGCTCAACAAAGGAACTACAAGGAGGTTAAATGTAAACTGGACTCGGGGGTCCGGTAGACCGTGCAGGAAATCCTGGCTGCCCAGAACGGATTATGGTGCATGCACAGTCCAGGGCTGCAGACATGGTAGGCCAGAGAGCATGGATCAGTATACAGCCCCAGTACATGAGTGTGCCGCCTGCCCTCACCTCCTTCAGCCAGAGCCCCCCCCCCAGGTACACATGTGTGCCGCTAACCCTCACCTCCTTCATTGAGAGCCCCCCAGGTACATACGTGTGCCGCTAACCCTCACCTCCTTCATTCAGAGCCCCCCAGGTACATAGTGTGCTACTAACCCTCACCTCCTTCAGTCAGAGCCCCCTGGTACATGTGTGTGCCGCTAACCCTCACCTTCAGTCAGAGCCCCCCAGGTACATACGTGTGCCACTAACCCTCACCTCCTTCAGTCAGAGCCCCCCTGGTACATGCGTGTGCCGCTAACCATCACCTCCCTCAGTCAGAGCGCCCCTGGTACATGCGTGTGCCGCTAACCCTCACCTTCCCCAGTCAGAGCCCCCCAGTACATTTGTGTGCCGCTAACCCTCACCTCCTTCAGTGAGAGCCCCCTCGGTACATACATGTGCCACTAACCCTCACCTCCTTCAGTGAGAGCCCCCTCGGTACATACATGTGCCACTAACCCTCACCTCCTTCAGTCAGAGCCCCCTCGGTACATACATGTGCCACTAACCCTCACCTCCTTCAGTCAGAGCCCCCCAGCCCGTCACCCAGATGGGTTTGCTGACGGGGAAGACATGGCTGCTCTCGGGGATACAGATGGGCTGGATGAAGTCAGTGTAGGTGACGGGACTGTCCAGTTCCAGGTAAGCGATATCATTGTCGTACGAGTAGCTGTTAAACCCTCGGTGGGCTAGAAGCTTCTTTATTTTGCGCTGGACTACGTTTCCATCCTTGGTCCGTGTGCCCTGGTCATGCAGCCCCAGATACGCCGTCCATGTGTTCGGATCAGAATACCTAGAAGAGAAAAGCCCACAGATCAGTATAATGTACAGGAGCATTATAACACGCTCCGACCTATGGGGAGGTGGTCCTGTACCGTACTCCGGAGGCATCCTGGAAGCAGTGCGCCGCTGACACCAGCATGGTGGAAGACACCAGCGAGGCTCCGCACGTGTGGCCGTCCTTGGGTGTGTGCAGGCTGACCTGCCAGGGCCACTCACCAATGTCCGCATTCACACCACCCACAATCCGCGTTTTCCTGCTGTACAGACGCTTCCCACAATCTAAAGAGAGGAGGAGAGTTAAGTCTGGTCTCAGACAGAAGCCCCCGACCATTGTACAGAGTGTCATCGCTAAATGCCATCACTTTGTATTCAGCGAGCAGTGTCCCCCACACGTACAGTCGCTGCGCCCCGAGGTGTCAGGGTTCATGCGGTGAAGGGCGCCATCTCCTGGGGAGGTACTTACTGCAGGCCACGTCCTTCTCATCGGAGCCGTCAGCGCAGTCCTTCACGCCGTCGCACTGCGGGTTCAGCTTAGTGATGCATTCTCCGCTGTCGCACTTGAAGGTGTTCTCTGTGCAGGCGGTGATCAGAGCTGCAACACAAAACCAGCATGAAATGGCGCCCCCAACACATCGCTGTATGACAGAGCTGTATGACCAGCTCTGTCTGCCCGAAGCTCCGGCAAATTCTGTGCCCAACACGCAATGTCGCATCTGCAACAATAGCCGAGTTGCATGACACTGGCCACCCTGGATTAGAATCCACACAGTGCCTCTCCTGCCCATGTCCAGTATTACACCCTTCCTTCTAATCTGAGGACTGTGGTAAGACACATAACTATGGTGTCTCCGCATGGTGGATACAACTCACTGCAGTGACCTCCAAATCGTGTAGATGCAGCGGAGACAATGTCTGGTGGGACATGAGTCAGCGGACCTCCACTTAGGACATATCCACTAATGTTTATGGCCCAGCAGACCCCACTGAGCTCCATCGCTGTGCTAGTCCTGCTGAAGACTTGACAGACTATTTGCTATGGATCTGCAGCCCGACAGCCCCATATAAGAGGCATTACAATTGGTCAGACGGGGTGCGGCGGAAGCTCTACACATCTAAGGTTGTAGACCGACTGTTCTGCCTCTAATAGGCACCACCCTTCCCTAGTAGGAAGCGGTCCCCGAGGTTCACATACTTATTTACGGGGTAGTATCTGCACCCTGATATCCCGCCTGTCACTCACCGTCACCACAGTCTGACTCATCAGTGCCATCTCCGCAGTTATCGGTTCTGTCGCACTTCTGCTCCTGCGGGTAGCATTTGCCATTTCTACATTTTAAATATTTGTCCGGACATTCTGGGGAAAAAAAAAAAAACACCACGGCATAATAATTGGCAGCAATAAGGAATCGTGTGATGGTGCCCGCTCGGGAGCCGAGACTTACTGCAGTCCAGCTCATCGGTGCCGTCTCCGCAGTCGTTCACGCCGTCGCACAGGAAGAACTTGGGTTTGCAGATCTGGCTGCTCTTACAGCGGAACTGATTAGCGGAGCATACTGCAGGGAGGATAGGACAGGACAAGTCATGACATGCGCCCCCGACAGGCAGAACCCTGCACAACCATGAGGCCCCGCTCCCCCTGACATTAACCATTTCATGTGACTCCTGGTCGTAGGTATTACAGGTTTAATTACTCACTGCACGAGGCTTCATCACTGGAGTCGCCACAGTCGTTCCACCCATCGCACTTCCGGACCAGGTCTATACAGCGGCCGCTCTTACAGGTGAACTGGTCGGGACAGGCTGCAAACACAACATAATCAGCAACAGGCTTATTTGGGCACATCTCCCCAACTGCATCACGTATATATGCATAGGGATGACTAGTCCCTGGTCATGACCACCTCAAGATGGCACCACCACAGGCCTTGACCCCAGTCTCCCGCTCCCAGATACTAGAGAAAGGTCACGGACGTGTACTCACGATTCTTTGGCTCATAGGATAAGTATTCTGCCATGAAGCCAGTGTCCGTGTACGACTGGTCAGAGCGGAACCGCACCATCATTCTGCTGCTGTTGCTGGAAACCACAAACGGTGTGCGTTCCCCACAGTATCTGCAATAAAAGAAGCACAGCTGGTAAGATGCCGAGGAGGAGCAAGGGCGGTAATGACACGCCGAGGAGGAGCAAGGGCGGTAATGACACGCCGAGGAGGAGCAAGGGCGGTAATGACACGCCGAGGAGGAGCAAGGGCGGTAATGACACGCCGAGGAGGAGCAAGGGCAAAAATGACACCGAAGAGGAGGAGGAGTACGGGGAGGAGCCCGGGGGATGACGTGGCCGAGGAGGAGCCCGGGGGATGACGTGGCCGAGGAGGAGCCCGGGGGATGACGTGGCCGAGGAGGAACCCGGGGGATGACGTGGCCGAGGAGGAGCCCGGGGGATGACGTGGCCGAGGAGGAGCCCGGGGTATGACGTGGCCGAGGAGGAGCCCGGGGGATGACGTGGCCGAGGAGGAGCCCGGGGGATGACGTGGCCGAGGAGGAGCCCTGGGGATGACGTGGCCGAGGAGGAGCCCTGGGGATGACGTGGCCGAGGAGGAGCCCGGGGGATGACGTGGCCGGGGAGGAGCCCGGGGGATGACGTGGCCGGGGAGGAGCCCGGGGGATGACGTGGCCGGGGAGGAGCCCGGGGGATGACGTGGCCGGGGAGGAGCCCGGGGGATGACGTGGCCGGGGAGGAGCCCGGGGGATGACGTGGCCGAGGAGGAGCCCGGGGGGTTATGACGTGGCTGAGAAAACACGAGGAATGACATAGCCAAGTAGGAACACGAGGAATGACAGCTGAGGAAGCGGAGAGCCCCAGCTGGACTGACAGCTCAGGTGATGGTGCAGCACTGCATCGAGCCTCTACAGGACATCCCGATACCATGGCTCCACAATCTGTCCTCTTTGGAGATGCCCCTCTGCCCACGAGAACAGTCGTCATAAAGCTCAATAGTCTTAGAATAATGTCCTCCGCACCTGGGAGATTCTGACAGGATGAATCGCAGAGCCGACCCATCCTCCCTGCACAGATCTCTCTTCCATTAGTGTAATCCACCCCATTAAGAGACATATTGCCACCATCTGTAGAACATGGAGTCCGTGTGAACCACAAGTCTCAGCATGATGAGGCAGGCAACATGCTCCATTATCGTTACCTTTGATTATTGATCTCCACGTAGTCGTTGGGGCAGGTCGTGATGGGGACAGAGGGTTCCAGGAGGTAGAACATGAGGAATCGAATCTTCACATGCTGGTTGTCAGGAACCTGCAAGAGAAGAACCACCATGAAGCGGGTAGTGGATGACGAGGCGCCATAACAATGTACGGTCCGGCGTGTACCTGGATGTCCCATACACATTCCCTGTTGGGTGGGTAATGCGCTGGGTAGAAGGGCGTACTGAACTCGCCGCTGGCATCCTTTAGCTGTCCGCCACACACTGGAAGGATAGGAAACAACAGAGAGGTCGTCCATTACTGCTGCCAATGTCAGAAGTGCCCACAACGCAGCAGATATAAACATGGCTGATCTTACGTGTCGTCCTCTGTATCTGGGTGAATTCGGCCAGAAAGCCGGGATGTTTCCCCACATCGTCTGTGATCAGAGTCACCAGCATGACATTCTGCGAGGAGACGAAGGTCAAGTTGTAGGATGGGGGGTAAGAGCCGCACAACCTGCAGGGAACAAGGGGTCAGAAATGAGGTGGCGGCAGCCAAACACTACAACCCCCATGGTGCACAACGCCCCTTGGACACTCACTTCACCATGATGCGCGGCTCAATAGCTGTCAGAGAGTCATACACGGTCACAATGTCTCCTTTGTTTGCCTTGCAGGGCTCCATCTTGAAGGTTTTGAAGTTGAGCAGAATCATATGTTCAGCGTCGGCCCTCAGCGCCCACTGACACCTGGAGTTCTGGCGGTATGGGTAATTAGGAAATCCAGGGGTGGTAAACTGAGTCTCAACCCCAGGGCTGGTGTGAAGGAAATAACTGCACTTGTCTGTGGAAGAAGCAAAACAGCTGAATCACATTCAGAGGTGGAAAGGCGAGGCGCCACCGACAGAAAACCCAAATCCAACAAGTACCAGGAAGAGAAACACAGAACTTACTGTCACGGAACATCCTCACCATCTGCGGATCGGTGGCTGCAACAAGAAGAAACAAGATGAGCCGAGGCCACCGACAAGTCCTATGTCAACCGTTTCAAGGGCAGGAGCCATAGAAATGGGGTCAGGATGGCTCCGGGAAATTAACAGATTATCATTTACAGCCCTGGTGTATGCGAGACAACACCCCCAATGTATTATGTGGGGGCTGCACTGTATATACAAGACATAACACCTCCAATATACCCTGTATATATGGTGTTATGGTATAGTATGTGAGGTGACAGCACTGTACTGTATATAGAGGAGACAACCCCTACATTTTATTATATCCCCTGTATATATGGTGTTATGGTACAGTATGTGAGGTAGTTGCACTGTATATAGAGGAGTTAACCCCCATGTGTATTATGAGGCAAGTCTGTACCTTTATGAAATATTTTCTAAAAAAGAGAATTTGCAGCTGACAACTTACGGTACGCCACAAACGTATCCACCGCCAGACTGAATTGGCGCACTTTGGCAGTCTTCACCTTCAGCTCGTTCATGGCTTTGTCCAGAGCCGCCTCCTTGTACGCCGGCACTTTGAACTCGGACAGGTAATAGCTAATGACGCTGCCCTCACTGCAGAATGAGAAGACGCAGTTGGAGGGTTATTTGTGTCCACAATATGACACGTAGACGTCATGCGGTCATCACCATCACGTAATGAGGTCCCCTACTGACTCAGTATAAGTTAACCCTCTCTTGACTGCAGTCACTTTCTAGACATTGGAAGGAGAGTTATCTGCCAGGAGACACTCGTATGGGGACACATGGAGTAGCGCAGCATGAGTCACATGTGTGTGCGGCAGTGGCTTCATGCAACTCTCTGTATCCATGCAGTATGATTTCCATCGTCTTAGGGTACCACCATGGGGTCAGCATTTGCCCCATCACTGGACACCTTGGCTGCTGGGAGCCACCTATGCATTTTGTATTATGGATTTACTGTCATACTAACACTTCGTCCACGGCTCACCTGAACGCAGTGATGTTGCAGCTGACAACATGCGGCCCAATGGCAGGGTCACTCTGATAGGCGTTCAGCAGCTGCACAGGAGACAGAAGATGGTGAAGCGTACACGTGAGCAATAAACAAGCAACACTGGATAGACCCACTCACCACTTCAGTCACTTTTACAGAGAGGTCCGCAAATTCTGGGGACGCCGAGTTCTCATACGCCTCAACGAAACGGACATTAGTTACCGTCAAGTACCCGGTGTAGACTTTATACACCGGAGCACTGCGATCTGGAGAAATAAACACAATAAATGAACCATTGCCTGCGCCGACCCTGCCCTGCACACAAACCACAGGGACCATCACTTACAGGCAAAGTGCCAGACTAGAAGCCCAATGGCGAGCGAGATGACAGCAGCAGCGCCCACTATGCCGGCTATCAGAAGTTTTTTCTTTATGGTCATTTTCTCCATTTTTTTCGTGTCCGTGGCGGGAAGGAACTCAACCAATTCCTCAATTCCATTGAAGCTCTGAAAGAAATAAAAGAAATGTTCTTAACTGTAGAAAAGACATGGAGACAACGATCGATGGCCGCAATAAATAGTATTATAGAAGTGATCGTACCGGCCATTAGTAATTTACATGAAAAAAAAAATCTGATAAAAATAGGACTCAGAATGGGAAACATACCAACCTTCAAATGTGAGTAAATAGAAATATATTACTGATCCTGAGTTACATCCTGCATTATACCCTAGAGCTGCACTCACTTCTGCTGGTGCAGTCACTGTGTTTACATTACTGATCCTGAGTTACATCCTGTATTATACTCCAGAGCTGCACTCACTATTCTGCTGGTGCAGTTACTGTGTACATACATTACTGAACCTGAGTTACATCCTGTATTATACTCCAGAGCTGCACTCACTATTCTGCTGGTACAGTCACTGTGTACATACATTACTGATCCTCTAATGATCCTGAGTTACATCCTGTATTATACCCCAGAGCTGCACTCACTATTCTGCTGGTGGAGTCACTGTGTACATACATTACTGTTCCTGAGTTATATCCTGTATTATACTCCAGAGCTGCACTCACTATTCTGCTGGTGCAGTCACTGTGAACATACATTACATTACTGTTCCTGCGTTATATCCTGTATTATACTCCAGAGCTGCACTCACTATTCTGCTGGTACAGTCACTGTGTACATACATTACTGATCCTCTAATGATCCTGAGTTACATCCTGTATTATACCCCAGAGCTCCACTCACTATTCTGCTGGTGGAGTCACTGTGTACATACATTTCATTACTGATCCTGAGTCACATCCTGTATTATACTCCAGAGCTGCACTCACTATTCTGCTGGTGTTGTCACTGTGTACATACATTACTTTTCCGGTAAGCTGGGAATGTGGCAGGATTTCAGCTCTGAAGCTGCAGTATTATGAGTAATATTATACATAGCTTTGTATGATAAACACTTTTTTTTTTTTTAAGTTGGGCTGCATTTTCAGATATATATTGCAGTGTTCAGGATTCTCTCCCTCTCCTACAGGGGGCAGTGTCACTGCACAGTTCATGCTTCACAGCAGGAGTCAGACTCTCACAGAAACTGAGCTCTGCACCTGGAAGTGACACAGAACAGGCAGTTTCAGTTGGCGGCGCGGGCGACAATGCCGGTCACACCTCACCTGCTATTCCAACCATCTCACCAGTGCGGATGACACACGACTCACCAGAAAGTGGTAAAAAATACTCAAGAGTAGGAGACGCTGTGACTTCCCCGTGTGTCTGAGTAATCCTAGGAGCGTGCATGTACAGTGCCTAATAGAGAGGTAAGATTCACCGCACACGAAAAATGGAATTTTGATGCAAAAATTAATTAATTTTTGCATCAAAATTCCAATTTTTTGTGTGCGGTGAATCTTACCTCTCTATTTGACGTTGGTACCTCACGGTCCAAATTCACCAGCACCATTACTTACATGACCTGAGTGCACACCTTTCCTCTCTCACCATGTACAGTGGCTGTCAAAACTCCGGACACCCTGCTTCCTTGTTCTTATGGGAATGTGCACATTGTAGAGTCAGACTGAAGGCTGCCATATAGAAACAGACCAGAACGTGTTACCCCTCAGATTCCTCACTTTACACCCCTCATCATCCTCTCCGCAGCGTCATCAGTCCTGGAGTTCCTGGAGGAGCCGAGCACTTATCGGCTGCTTTGCCCTCACTCCCTGTCCATTTCACCCCAAACAATCCCCGCTTGTTGATGCCGGTGACTCCAGAGGCCGTGTTCTCCACCGCAGCCTTAATCCTTCTCGGTCACATCGCCTGAGGCGGTTTGGGTCACAGTCCAGCTACACAAGTGGTGGTCCCACTAAGCATGGAGTAAACAAGACAACGGTAGTTGCAGAACACTGTGGCGGCTATAGAAGGTTATGTGGTACAAATCCCACCAATGTCGGCAGTGAGATCCCCAGAGCACATCTCACCACGCTTCTTGGTGGGCACTGAACATGGAGAAACCCACCCCTTCTACATCTAACTAAAACATGCCGGTTAGTGTACCACAGCGCACAGCTCATATCTCCACTATCTCACGTCAGCTCCTTGTGCAGCTCAGTCCATACATCTTATTTGCGGTCCTCAGTTGTGGCTTCTCACTGTCTCCTCTAGATAGCCGATGTAGAGCTATGTGTGGTACTTCATGTCTGTGCACCATTTATGAGGGCTGTGATCTGACTTGCTGTCACTTTGAAGTTTCTGAGGCTGGTAACTCGGATGTACTTCTCTGCAGCAGAGGTCATTCTTCAGCTGTCTTTTTTGGGATGGTCCGCATGAGAGCAAGTTAATAGCGATTGATGATTTTCAGGAATACACCTGAGCTCAGCTTCAAGGTTCTAGCAATTTTCCAGTGACGGACCTTCACGTCTTGCAGTAATGATGGACTACGGCTTCTCTTAGTTGTGTTTCTTGCCATGTGTTTGGCTTAGAACAGTTGTGGAATCTTCTCAGCTCTTCATGGAGCTCTGCACCATCACTGCTGCTGCTAAACTGACGGTCACAAGCACTTTCTGAGTGCCGGTGATTCCACACATGACCTCCTGACAAGGTGACCTGATCACTGGAGCAATTCCAGGAGAGGACCTGATGAAGCTGCGGAGGGACAATGGGGTGTATACTTAGCTGTCAGAGTAATGGGGGCACCCAGAGGAATCGGAGGCGTATCGCACTTTCTGGATTGTGTCACAAGTGTTTCTTCCCCCTTGTTTCCATATTTGTTCCTTCTTTCCTTCCTGGTTTTGATGCCTTCAGTCTAAAGGTAAAATGATCACATTCCGGCAAGAACAAGGAAACCACTACATGTACATGCACCAACATACCTGTAGGAAATCACCTGCGTACATGTGTGAGGAGATGGGCATGCTGCCCACGTTCCCCCTTGAAGAACAAGTGTATTATTATATTGTGTAATGTGAACTGTGATATTAATGTTGGTGTTGTGTGTTGCCTGACGGTAAGGAGAGTTAGTAAATAATTGGGACTAGCTCAGAGTGGGAGGGGTTTAAATGCAGAGATTGAGGCAGTTAGGTCTGCTTTGCACGTTCACTGGGACCTAAGATCTGATAAGTTCCACGTGACGTGGGGGTCCATAACGTGAGGAGATGGAGACAGAGGAAAGCGAGATCCCAGCAGAAAATAGGAGAGAAGTGACCGAACGCCAGAGTGATCAAACGGAGACAGGTCCAGGAAAAGACGCCTAGTAGTACAGTAGGTTATAATGGGCCAAGACGGGACAGAGTATGTGAGATGAAGAGAGTGGACTGGGTAGGACATCCAGAGCGTCGGGTACAGAAACGTTAAGTACCAGCCATCTTAGCACCATAGCTCCCTATAGGGGACAGAAAACGCAGAACTGAGAGTTGTGAACAGACTTGTCCCTCATAGGACGGTGGTACTGGGCTGTGGTGGAGGCAAGAGGAACAGTGACGATAGAGAATAAGCAAGGAAAATACTCCATATTGTGAAGGAAGCGTCCATCAAGCTGTGTGCCCACCATCTATAATCCCCCAAGCATCGTCCAAAGAGTATTTCTGACTGGTGGTCTCCCTCACTGAATGGTGACACATCTGGTCCTGGCAAACCAAAGTCATCGGTAACATGCAGCCTGCACGGGCGTAGCGCCCCCACAGCAAAAGTCTACACACCCAGCCTGGACCCCCACCTTCATGTAATGTGACGAGGCATAAGAGACAAGTACCTCGCCCACCACCATACATATTACACATGCACTATACACATTCTCATAGTATAACCCTGGTGGTCATCAATACAGCAGATGGGAGTCCTGATCCTTTACACTGCCCATCAGCACAAGCTGCAGAGAGATTTATTATTATTATTGCTATAGCACCATTGATTTCATGGTCTATTCAGGAGAAGCGGTCATATACCGGAACGTGCAGGGGCCGGCCTGACCTACTATTATTATTTATATAGCACCATTGATTCCATGGTCTGTACAGGAGAAGGGCAATATACAAATTACAAGTATCACTTACAATAAACATACAATGACAGACTGGTACAGAGGGGAGAGGACCCCGCCCTCGAGGGCTCACATTCTACAGTCATGGACAAAAGTTTTGAGAATGACACAAATATTAATTTTTACAAAGTCTGCTGCTTCACTTTTTCTAATGGCAATTTGCATATACTCCAGAATGTTATAAAGAGTGATCAGCTTAACAGCAATTACTTGCAAAGTCAATATTTAGCTAGAAAATGAACTTTTTCCCCCCAAAACACATTTCAACATCATTGCAGCCCTGCCTTAAAAGGACCAGCTAACCTCTTTTCAGTGATTGCTCCATTAACACAGGTGTGGGTGTTGATGAGGACATGGCTGGAGATCAATCTGTCATGATTAAGTAAGAATGACACCACTGGACAATTTAAAAGGAGGCTGGTGCTTGGCATCATTGTTTCTCTTCTGTTAACCATGGTTATCTCTAAAGAAACACATGCAGTCATCATTGCAATGCAGAAAAATGGCCTAACAGGGAAGAGTATCGCAGCTAGAAAGATTGCACCTCAGTCAACAATCTATCGCATCATCAAGAACTTCAAGGAGAGAGGTTCCATTGTTGCCAAAAAGGCTCCATGGTGCCCAAGAAAGACAAGCAAGCGCCAGGACAGTCTCTTAAAAGTGTTTCAGCTGCGGGATCGGGCTACCAGCAGTGCAGAGCTTGCTCAGGAATGGCAGCAGGCAGGTGTGAGTGCATCTGCACGCACTGTGAGGCGGAGACTCTTGGAGCAAGGCCTGGTCTCAAGGAGGGCAGCAAAGAAGCCACTTCTCTCCAGAAAAAACATCATGGACAGACTGATATTCTGCAAAAGGTACAGGCAGTGGACTGCTGAGGACTGGGGTAAAGTTATTTTCTCTGATGAATCCCCTTTTCGATTGTTTGGGACATCAGGAAAACGCCTCATTCGGAGAAGACAAGGTGAGCGCTACCACCAGTCTTGTCTCATGCCAACTGTTAAGCATCCTGAAACCATTCATGTGTGGGGTTGCTTCTCAGCCAAGGGAATCGGCTCTCTCACAGTCTTGCCTAAAAACACAGCCATGAATAAAGAATGGTACCAGAATGTCCTCCAAGAGCAACTTCTCCCAACCCTCCAAGAGCAGTTTGGCGATCAACAATGCCTTTTCCAGCATGATGGAGCACCTTGCCATAAAGCAAAGGTGATAACTAAATGGCTCAGGGAACAAAACAGAGATTTTGGGTCCATGGCCTGGAAACTCCCCAGATCTTAATCCCATTGAGAACTTGTGGTCAATCATCGGGTGGACAAATAAAAACCTAAAAATTCTGACAAAATGAAAGCATTGATTGTGCAAGAATGGACTGCTATCAGTCAGGATTTGGTTCAGAAGTTGATTGAGAGCATGCCAGGGAGAATTACAGAGGTCCTGAAGAAGAAGGGTCAACACTGCAAATATTGACTTGCTGCATTAATTCATTCTAACTGTCAATATAAGCTTTTGTTACTCATATGTTTGCAATTATTATATTTCTGTCTGTGATAAAAACATCTGTCAAACACACATAAAACCAGAGGGCAGCAGATCATGTGAAAATATAATATTTGTGTCATTCTCAAAACTTTTGGCCATGACTGTACAGGATGATAGGGGAGAAGACAGTAGGTCGGGGGTTGCAGTGGATCCGATGGTGTTGAGGGGGCAGCAAGGTCATTACAGGTTGTAAGCTTTTTTGAAGAGATGGGTTTTCAGGTTTTGTCTGAAGGATCCGAATGTGGTGGATAATCAGATGTGTTGGGGTACAGAATTCCAGAGTATGGGGGATATTCGGGAGAAATCTTGGAGGCAATTGAGTGAGGAGCAAATAAGTGTGCAGGTGAGAAAGAGGTCTTGGGAGGACCGGAGATTACGTGAGGGAATATATCAGGTTAGTTCGGAAACATACTGAGGAGAAAGGTTATGGACGGCTTTGTAGTCAGTGTTAGTAGTTTGAACTAGATACGCTAGGAAATTGGGAGCTAGTGAAGGGATTTACAAAGGAGGGAAGCAGGAGAGTAGCGAGGAGAGAGATGAATTTGTCAGGCAGCAGAGTTAACTGGAGAGGTGCGAGAGTCTTAGCAGGGAGGCCATAGAGGAGAAATTGCAGTAGTCGAGGCGGTAGATGATGAGGGCATGCACAATAGAATCTGAGTTGAGGAAAAGACGGATTCTGGAAATATTCTTGAGATGGAGGCTACAGGAGGTGGCAAGAGCTTGGATATGCGGTTTGAAGGACAGGACAGAGTCGAGGGTTACTCAGAGGCAGCGGATTTCCGGTACAGGGGAAAGTGTACTGTCATTTATTGTGATAGATGGATAGATCAGGTAGGGAAGATATGCAAGATGGAGGAAAAATGACAAGTTCAGATTTGTCCACATTGAACTTGAGAAAGTGAGAGAAGAAGGAGGATATTGCTGATAGACATTCTGGGATTCTGGAGAGCAGAGAGAAGACGTCTGGGCCAGAGAGGTAGATCTGAGTGTCATCAGTGTATAGGTAGTACTGGAAGCTATAGGACTTTATGAGCTGTCTCAGGCTAAGGGTATAGATCAAGAAAAGTAGGGGTCCCAGGACAGAGCCTTGAGGGACAAGGGACCCCAACAGAGGGTGAGATAAGGAGGTAGTGTGGGAGTAAGAAACGCTAAATGTGCTGTTGGTAAGGTATGAGGAAATCCAGGATAGTGTAAGGTCTTTGAAGCCAATGGAAGAGAGGATCTGTAGCAGGAAACAGTGGTCAGCTGCGTGGAAGGCATAGGACAGGTCTATAAGGAGTAGTATAGAGAATTGTCTGTTAACTTTGGCTGTAAGTTGTTAGTTAATTTGTTCAGGGCAGTTTCAGTGGAATGGTGGGGACAGAAGCCAAATTGTAGGTTGTCAAAGAGTGAGTTCGATGCAAAGTGAGAGTAAAGTTCTGCGTGGACGTGTTGGTCAAGAAGTTTGGAAGCAAATGGGGGAAACAAAATGCGATAGCTGGACATAGCTCTCGAGTCAAGGGATGGCTTTTTGAGGATAGGTGTGATTGTGGCATGTTTGAAAGAAGAGGGAAAGGTACCAGAAGTTAGTGATAGGTTCAAGAGATGGGTTAGGGATGGAATAAAGGCACTGCCACACTCACTAGCGATCACGACAACGACAACCTGGCGAGATCGCTAGTGCGATCGCTATGTGATCGCTAGTTAGATCCCAAACACAACTCATCAGCGATCTGTGATTCCAAACACATCTCATCAGCGATCTGTATAACGACCTCTGCGGTCGTTGGGAAAACCTAGTCCCACCTGCGATACTGGTGAAGTCGTTCATAAAGGGTGTCATACTCAGCGATTCAGGCTCACCAGCGGGACACCAACGACCAAAAAACGGCTCAGAACGTTCATAAGCGATCAACGACATCTCAGCAGGGGCCACATCGCTGCTACATGTCACACACAGGTAAGTCACTAACGAGATTGCTACTCGTTAGCGATCTCGCTTGCGATCTTGCTTAGTGTGGCATACCCTTAAGTGTGTTGGTGAGGTTGGGGAGGAGGTAGGATGGGGTCAAGTGCACAAGTGGTGAGGTGTGATTTGGAGAGGAAATGAGTAAGCTCTCCTTCAATGATTTTGAAGAGGGAAGTTATGGGGTTAGGGCATAGGTCTGGTATACAAAGGAGTTGCGGTGGTTGAAAAATAAAGACTTGCCTTGTTTAGTCTAATTTTTGAAGTGTGTGGCAAAGTCCTCAACAGAGATTAGGGAAGTTGGAGGGGTCAGCGATTGGCAGAGGAGGGAGTTAAAAGTGTTGAATAACGTTTGGGGTTGTAGGATAAGGAAGATAGGAGGGTTGTGAAGTAGGCCTGTTTAGCAGAGGTGAGGGCTGATTGGAATACGAGTGTTGCTTGTCTGAATGCGGTGAAGTCGTCTTGCGAATGCTGTTTTGTTTCGGTAGCTGAGGAGAAATAGCAAAAATAGCCAAAGAAGCAATACACCAGAGAGGCTGGAAACTACTGGGTTGCAGAACCCTAAACTAACCGCAACACTAGAAGTAGCCGTGGAGCGTACCTATGGTGATCCTAGACGCCTCGTCACAGCTGGAGAGATAGCTACACCTAAAGACAGAAAGATGAAAGCTAACTGCCCCATAGCAGAACCCCCAAAGAAATAGGAAGCCCCCAAACATGTAATGGGGGTTAGACAAGAAGAAAATACGAACACAGACAGAAAATAGAATGAGCAAACGTTGGGGCCCAATTCTGTCAAGATAGAAAAGTATAGGAAAGAATTCTGACTGCAACCCAAAAAACCCTGACAAAAATACCAACACTTCTGATTAACAAAAAACCTGAGATCACACGATCTCTACCACCTAAATCAGATCTCTGGTGTAACACACAGCAATACAGCAAATAAAAAGTGACACAGGAACAGAGCAAAAGTGCAAACACAAACTGAGCACAAATGCAGCGCCAGGCCCCAAAAGGGGACCAGGCTGAAGTCCACTGCAAGGCAGTAAACCAGCAAGGAAAATCAAACCAGAGGAGAAAAAAACACAAGTCAATTATCTGAATGATAGCAGGAATGCAAGCTGAGTTCAAACCAAAACCTGGAAGAACAATTGATTACCGGCAAGGCTGATGGGAGTTCAGGTCACTTATATCAGACCATTCGGACCTAGCTGAAAGCCATTCAGCAATTGGTTCATTACCCCCAGCAACCACCGGAGGGAGCCCCAGCTCCGAAGTCGCCTCCAACGTGCTCATAACAGAATGCCTTTTCTTCCAACACTGCTCTGCAACTCTCGACACTTGTCGAAGCTTTTTATAGTGATATTATTGTGCTTGGGTTGTCTATTGATTCGTCACCTTCTGCTATGCATGGGAGGGGCGACTGAGTCGATGGTTGATGAGAGAGTGGCACTGTAGAAACTAGTGGTACTGTCTGTGTTGTGGAGTGAGAATATTGATGCCAGTGGTAGAATAAAGTCAGAGAGTGTGTGAGTGTCTAGATGTGCGCTAGTTGCTGGACATGGGTGACAGGTGAGGAGGATAGTGATGAGAATGTGAGTAGATGGTGGTCAGATGGAGAGAGGAGAGGTTGTGAAGTTAGATAGGGAGCAGAGACAGGTGAAGACCAGGTCTAACGTATGTCCGTCTGTGTGGATGGCTGAGGAGGACCACTGAATAAGTCCAAAAGATGAAGTGAAGCGACAAGAGTTTGGAGGCCGCTGACTGGCCGGTGTCAATGGGGATATTGAAGTCACCCATGATGATGGTAGGAATGTCGCCAGAGAGAAAGTGAAGCCAGGTGGAGAACTGGTCAATAAAGGCAGTGGTCGAGCATGGAAGTTGGTATGCGACAGCCAATTGGAGGTTGCAGGCAAAATAGATGCGGACAGAGTGGACTTTAAAAAGTAGGGAGGATGATGGAGGGAAGAGGTGGGATTGGGTTGAAGGTGCAGTTGGTAGAAAGGCGAAGACCCACTCCTCAACCATGTCTGTTGCCAGAGTGAGGAGTGTGGGTGATGTGGAGGCCCGCCGTAACAAAGCGCAGAAGGGGAGGCTGTGTCGGAGGGTGTCAGTCATGTTTCGGTTAGGAATAGGAAGGAAGAATTGCGAGGTAAAGAGGTTGTGAATCACATGGAGTTTATTACAGACGGAGCAGGCATTCCAGAGTGATCCAGGGAGAGGGAGCAGGGGGTGCGTGTCAGGGGCACAGGTTTTACGTAGGAAAGATTTTGGTAGTTTATATTAGGTTGGGAGCGATAGGAGGGGAAAATAATGGGAGGTATTAGCTGTGGGGGTCCAAGATTTGGAGATATGTCACCAGCAGTGAGGGGAAGCAGAGAGCAGGTGGGAGGAGAGAGAATAGCTTGTTTTATGTTTTAGTAGGAAAGATCTGATGTTGAGGAGCAGGTCAGCAGAGGAGGTCAGGTGGGCAAAGGAGAGAGAGTCAGCTTGTTTCATGTTATAGTAGGAGAGATCTGATGTTGAGGAGCAGGTCAGGTGGGAGAAGGAGAGGTTGGCCAGTATTTTGTCTTAGTAGGAGAGATCTTAGGTTAGGTTGAAGAGCAGGTCGGCAGAGGAGGTCAGGTGGGAGGAGAGGCCAGCCTGTATTATGTGCTAGTAGGAGAGATGTGATGTTAAGGAGCAGGACAGCAGAGGAGGTAAGGTGGGAGAAGGAGAGAGCCGGCTTGTTTCATGTTTTAGTAGGAGAGATCTGATGTTGAGGAGCAGGTCAGCAGAGGAGATCAGGTGGGAGGAGAGAGGCCGGCCCGTATTATGTGTTAGTAGGAGAGATCTGCTGTTGAGGAGCAGGACAGCAGAGGGGGTCAGGTGGGAGAAGGAGAGAGGTTGGCAGGCCCTTATTATGTTATAGTAGGAGAGATCTGAGGTTGAGGAGCAGGTCAGCAGAAGAGGTCAGGTGGGAGAAAGAGAGAGGACAGCCTGTATTATGTATTATGTGTTAGTAAGAGAGATCTGAGGTTGAGCAGCAGTGCTGCAGAGGAGGTCGGGTGGAGAGAGAGAGAGGCCGGTCTGTATTATGTGTTAGTAGGAGAGATTTAATGTTGAGCAGAATTGAGCGAATTTGCTTGGATCCATGCTTATTCGGTTTCCTGGATCGCTCTGGCTGATCAGCTGTTCGGCTCCATAGCCACATGTGTCACGACTGTGTGACAGGCACGACACATGCATGGAGATCCTGTTTGTTGGGGACTGTCATACAGCTGCGACACATGCAGCTGCAGAGCCGAACAGCTGATCAGCCGGTGCGATACAAGAAGCCGGGTTCCCTCTGCAACTTATTCGGTAAGAGCTATAGCTTGCCGAAAAGCAGGGACCCGAGCAAATTCGCTCAACTCTAAGGTTGAGGAGCAGATCAGCAGAAGAGGTCAGGTGGGAGAAGGAGAGAGGTCGGCCTGTATTATGTGTTAGTAGGAGAGATCTGAGGTTGAGGAGCAGGTCGGCAGAAGAGGTCAGGTAGGAGAAGAAGAGAGGTCGAACAGTATTATATGTTAGTAGGTGAGATCTGAGATTGAGCAGTAGGACGGCAGAGGAGGTCAGGTGGGAGGAGAGAGGCCTGTCAGTATTACAGTATATACTCGAGTATAAGCCGACCAGAGTATTAGCTGAGGCACCTAATTTTACCTCAAAAAAACTGGGAAACCTTATTGACTCGAGTATAAGCCTGGTATTCATTGTCCCTTATCCTCATCCTGGTATGCACGGCCTCCTCATCCCCATCCTTGTATGCAAGGCTCCTCATCCCTATCCTGGTATGCACGGGTTCCTCATACCTATCCTTGTCTGCAAAGCTCTCCATCCCTTATCCTTGAATGCACGGTACCATCCTTATCCTTGAATGCACGGCTCCATCCTTATCCTTGAATGCACGGCTCCATCCTTATCCTTGAATGCACGGCTCCATCCTTATCCTTGAATGCACGGCTCCATCCTTATCCTTGAATGCACGGCTCCATCCTTATCCTTGAATGCACGGCTCCATCCTTATCCTTGAATGCACGGCTCCATCCTTATCCTTGAATGCACGGCTCCATCCTTATCCTTGAATGCACGGCTCCATCCATATCCTTGAATGCACGGCTCCATCCTTATCCTTGAATGCACGGCTCCATCCTTATCCTTGAATGCACGGCTCCATCCTTATCCTTGAATGCACGGCTCCATCCTTATCCTTGAATGCACGGCTCCATCCTTATCCTTGAATGCACGGCTCCATCCTTATCCTTGAATGCACGGCTCCATCCTTATCCTTGAATGCACGGCTCCATCCTTGTCCTTGAATGCACGGCTCCATCCTTATCCTTGAATGCACGGCTCCATCCTTATCCTTGAATGCACGGCTCCATCCTTATCCTTGAATGCACGGCTCCATCCTTATCCTTGAATGCACGGCTCCATCCTTATCCTTGAAAGCACGGCTCCATCCTTATCCTTGAATGCACGGCTCCATCCTTATCCTTGAATGCACGGCTCCATCCTTACCCTTGAATGCACGGCTCCATCCTTACCCTTGAATGCACGGCTCCATCCCTATCCTTGTATGCATGGATCCATCCCTATCCTTGTATGCATGGATCCATCCCTATCCTTGTATGCATGGATCCATTCTTATCCTTGTATGCATGGATCCATCCCTATCCTTGTATGCATGGATCCATTCTTATCCTGGTATGACTGGCCCCCATCAAAAAACATAAAAAAATAAACCATTACACTTAACTTGCTGCGCTCCCTCGCAGAACCTTGTTCCGGTGCAAGCAGCTGCTTTATGCTTGTAAGCAGCGCGTGGCAGGGATGTCATGTGATGCTCACAAGCAGAGCACAGCTTCCAGAATGCTCACAGCTCCCGATGATGGAACTATGTGCGTGGAGGGCGGTGAGTATTAAGTAGCGCGCACAGTGTCAGCCGCCGGGTGGTCACATTTTCCGCTACTTAAGAGAAACGAATATTCACCTCTCTTAAGTAGAGGCACACGTGACTGCCAGGCAGCTGCAGGAGCCGGCTGCTGCGACTGACACTGTGGGGGCTATTACAGAGAAAATTAATATTCATTGCCAGTGCACTGAATATTCATTTCTCTTTAGCATCAGGCAGAGTTGCAGCCGACTCCTACCTCTGTGACCAAAAGCTCCGCCGCTGTCCCTCCCCCTCCATATTCTGGACACCTCACTCGAGTATAAGCCGAGGGGGGCGTTTTCAGCACAAAAAATGTGCTGAAAAACTCAGCTTATGCACGAGTATATATGGTATGTTATAGTAGGAGAGATCTGATGTTGAGGAGCAGTTCGGCAGAGGAAGCCAGGTGGGAGGAGAGAGGTCAGCCTGTATTATGTGTTAGTAGGAGAGATCTGAGCTTGAGGAGCAGGTCGGCAGAGGAGGTCAAGTGGAGGTAAGAGCAGGGTCGGCTCCAGGTTTTAGTGGGCCCCTTTAACACATACCACAATTCATGATGCACAGATATGGCAGAGAAATATAGGTATAGTACAATGCCAAATATTTCACTTACTTCATAAATTACTTGAGTGATATCTATTGTATATTCTACAATAGCTCAAAAGACAAACAGTATAGTCATCCATACAATATTATGGGCACCCCATAGTGCTTCATGCAGAATAATGAACCCCATATATTGCTCCATACAGTATAATGAGCTCCATATATTGCTTCATACACAATTATGGGCACCACATAGAGCTCCATACAGAATAATGAGCCCCATATAATGCTCCATATATAATGGGCCCCATATAATGCTCCATGTATAATGGACCCTATAAGATGCTCCATGTATAGTAGGCCCCAAATGATGCTCCATATATAATGGGCCCATATGATGTTCCATATATAATGGGCCCCATATGATGCTCCAGTATATGATGGGCCCCATATATGATGCTTCAGTGCATGATGGGCCCCATAAAATGCTTCATATATAATAGACCTATATATGATGCTCCATATATAATGGGCCCCATATATCAGGGGTCGACAAAGTTGTTCAGAATCTAGGAGCCAGCCAAAAAATTTAGGAGCCAGAATTTTTGCCTGCCCATTATCATCATCATTGCCTGCCCATCATCATCATCATTGCCTCCCTATCATCATCATTGCCTCCCCATTAATATCATCATCATCATTGCCTTCCCATTATCATTGCCTCCCCATTAATATCATCATCATCATTGCCTTCCCATTAGCATTGCCTCCCCATTAATATCATCATCATCATTGCCTTCCCATTATAATTGCCTCCCCATCATCAACATTATCATTGCCTCCCCATTAATATCATCATCATCATTGCCTTCCCATTATCATTGTCTCCCCATCATCATCATTATCATTGCCTCTCCCATTAATATCATCATCATCATCATCGCCTTCCCATTAATATCATCATCATCATCATTGCCTTCCCATTATCATTGCCTCCCCATTAATATCATCATCATCATCATTGCCTTCCCATTATCATTGCCTCCCCATTAATATCATCATCATTGCCTTCCCATTATCATTGCCTCCCCATTAATATCATCATCATTGCCTTCCCATTATCATTGCCTCCCCATCATCATTATCATTGCCTCCCCATTAAGATCATCATCATTATCATTGCCTCCCCATTATCATTGCCTCCCCATCATCATCGCCTCCTCACCACCATCACTGCCTCCCCCCACCACCATTCACACATACAGCACGGCAGGCAGCACTCTCTCACATACACACACGCAGGCACACACACACACGCAGGCACACACACACACACGCCTCACCTGTCCGGCGTCCGCGCGCTCTCTGCCACAGCCGGCCGCTGAATGATGACGTCATTCAGCGGCGCTGCTGTGAGCGAGGAAGCGCAGGCGCCCCCTGGAGCTCGGAGCTGCGGCAGCGGAGGCACGGGGAGAGGTATGTATTGCGCCGGCTGCTGCTGGGGCCGTGAGCAAGCGGGGGGGCCCAGTGGCGGTGCTGACACCGCTAACGGGCGCCGGGGTGCCCGACGGCGAGTGGGCCCCCCCGCCTGCTCAGGGCCCCTCTTTAATTCCCCGGGCGCCAGGTATGATTTTCTAGGCGCCACTGGCGACCGGGTTTGTCGAACCCTGCCATATATGATGCTCCAGTGTATGATGGGCCCCATATATGATGCTTCAGTGTATGATGGGCCCCATATATGATGCTCCAGTGTATGATGGGCCCCATATATGATGGTCTCCATATATTGTGCCAAACATAAAAAAAAAAAAAATGAAATACCTCTCCTCGCTGGCCGCTGCTCTGCTCGAGACACCGGCCCCCGGTACTGGCACAGGCATCGGGCCCCCATAGCATGCCAGTGTTCCCGACTGAGTGGGCCCCCCGCCTGCTCAGGGCCCCGGCACTTGCCCAGTTGCGCTAGGTGCTGCCGCCGGCCCTGGGTAAGAGGGAAGGAGAGATGATTATTTGATTAGAGGGTGCTGGGTTTGGGGATAGCCAAGGAGCGTGAGGATTAGTGGAGCAAAAACTGTAAGGGCCGATGTAATCATGGTGAATGTAAGTGTGGGAAAAAGAAAAGCTAAGTACATTTAATAACAGTGGTTACTCGTACCGTCTGTTCACTTCTGGGCCATTTCTGGCTTATTTCTGCTGCTCACTTATGGAGCCAGACCACGGTTAGACCTGGGCCTCTACATTTACAAATATTTAAGTGCACATGAAATAGCCAGGTGTGGGCAGAGATGCGGGTGAAGGGTTAAAGCCCCGGCCCCCCACACAGATCAGGTGCACATGTGCTGAGTGTATATCAGGGGAGGGGGCAGTTACTTTTTCCTGACTTGTCTAATGTGGGAAGCGAGTGGAGGCAGGGTGCTCGGTATAGCAGAGCTGAGGAAGCGCAGAGGACGCGGACACAGAGAGACGTCACAGGACCAAGTCACATCAGGACAATAAACCCAGGCTCTTCTACACCAAGGTTTCTGCAGAGACTTCAAGGCAAAAGTGAAAGAAGGAAGCAGAGCAGGTATCAGAGGTGGCACGGGAAACCCCGTCTGGACTATGCGGGTGCCGGCCTTAATGAGAGGAGGAAAAACACCCAGAGTCTGAAGATACAAACATCTCCCCAAATCTCAGAGTCATGGAAAACATCCTAGACTATACTTCTCACTGCTGATCATCTGTTTCAAATACTCAGTGCAACTGGAAGCTGTATCACAAGTCAGAACTTTTGCAGATTTTCATTGCCTTTGATTGGAGCAGACATGCTTGCAAGTCACCTGAAATCATTTTCTAGGTCCAACACTCCACGCAGCACAATCCTGTTACTGTAAATTTCTGATACACAGCTCCAGAAACAGCACAGAAAAATAAAACGCTGCTGTCTGCAACCACCACTAGAGGGAACTCCCTGTATACAGAGACACATGATAAGATTCTGTCTGCGGTCACCACTAGGGGGAGCTCCCTGTATACAGAGATACAGGATAAGATTCTGTCTGCAACCACCACTAGAGGGAACTCCCTGTATACAGAGACACAAAGATTCTGTCTGCAGTCACCACTAGGGGAGCTCCCTGTATACAGAGATACAGGATAAGATTCTGTCTGTAGCCACCACTAGGGGGAGCTCCCTGTATACAGAGATACATGATAAGATTCTGTCTGCAGTCACCACTAGGGTGAGCTCCCTGTATACAGAGATACAGGATAAGATTCTGTCTGCAGTCACCACTAGGGAGATCTCCTTGTATACAGAGATACAGGATAAGATTCTGTCTGTAGCCACCACTAGGGAGAACTCCCTGTATACAGAGATACGTGATAAGATTCTGTCTGCATCCACCACTAGGGAGAACTCCCTGTATACAGAGATACAGGATAATATTCTGTCTGCAGTCACCACTAGGGAGATCTCCTTGTATACAGAGATACACAATAAGATTCTGTCTGCAGCCACCACTAGGGGAGCTCCTTGTATACAGAGATACATGATATGATTCTGTCTGCAGCCACCACTAGAGGGAACTCCCTGTATACAGAGACACATGATAAGATTCTGTCTGCAGTCACCACTAGGGAGAGCTCCTTGAATACAGAGATACATGATAAGATGTGTCTGCAGTCACCACTAGGGAGATCTCCTTGTACACAGATACATGATAAGATTCTGTCTGCAGCCACCACTAGGGGGAGCTTCTTGTATACAGAGATACATGATATGATTCTGTCTGCAGCCACCACTAGGGGGAGCTCCCTGTATACAGAGATACATGATAAGATTCTGTCTGCAGTCACCACTAGGGAGAGCTCCTTGTATACAGAGCTACATGATATGATTCTGTCTGCAGCCACCACTAGGGGGAGCTCCTTTTATACAGAGCTACATGATATGATTCTGTCTTCAGCCACCACTAGGGGGAGCTCCCTGCATATAGAGATACATAAGATTCTGTCTGCAGACACCACTAGGGGGAGCTCCCTGTATACAGATATACATGATAAAATTCTGTCTGCAGACACCACTAGGGGAGCTCTGTGTATACAGAGATACATGATAAGATGCTGTCTGCAGCCACCACTAGGGAGCTCTCTGTATACAGAGATACATGATAAGATGCTGTCTGCAGCCACCACTAGGGAGAGCTCCTTGTATACAGAGCTACATGATATGATTCTTTCTGCAGCCACCACTAGGGGAGCTCCATGTATACAGAGATACATGATAAGATTCTGTCTGCAGTCACCACTAGGGGAGCTCTCTGTATACAGAGATACATGATAAGATGCTGTCTGCAGCCACCACTAGGGAGAGCTCCTTGTATACAGAGCTACATGATATGATTCTTTCTGCAGCCACCACTAGGGGGAGCTCCCTGTATATAGAAATACATGATAAGATTCTATCTGCAGACACCACTAGGGAAGCTCTGTGTATACAGAGATACATGATAAAATGCTGTCTGCAGCCATCACTAGGGGAGCTCCCTGTATGCAGATATACAAGATATGATTCTGTCTGCAGTCACCACAAGGGGGAGCTCCCTGTATACAGAGATACATGATAAGATGTTGTCTACAGCCACCACTAGTGGGAGCTCCCTGTATATAGAGACACATGGTAAGATCTGTCTGCAGTCACCACTAGGGGGAGCTCCCTGTATACAGAGATACATGATAAGATGTTGCCTACAGCCACCACTAGTGGGAGCTCCCTGTATATAGAGACATGATAACATCTGTCTGCAGTCACCACTAGGGGGGAGCTCCCTGTATACAGAGATACAAGATATTCTGTCTGCAGCCACCACTAGGGGAGCTCCCTGTATACAGAGATACATGATAAGATTCTGTCTGCAGCCACCACTAGGGGGAGCTCCCTATATACAGAGATACATGATAAGATTCTGTCTGCAGCCACCACTAGGGGGAGCTCCCTGTATACAGAGATACATGATAAGATTCTGTCTGCAGCCACCACTAGGGGGAGTTCCCTGTATACAGAGACACATGGTAAGATCTGTCTGCAATCACCACCAGGGGAGCTCCCTGTATACAGAGACACATGATAAGATCCTGTGTGCCTGCAGCCACCACTAGGGGAGCTCCCTGTATACAGAGATACATAATCCGTCTAAAGCCACCACTAGGGGAGCTACCTGTATACAGAGACATGATAAGATCCTGTCTGTAGTCACCACTAGGGGGAGCCCACTGTATACAGAGACATGATAAGATCCTGTGTGTCTGCAGCCACCACTAGGGGCAGCGCCTGCATATATGGCAGTAGACTCCTAGGTACCACAGTTGTTACAGTGTATCAGTGCAGACAGCTCTTTCCTATACTGACACATTGTAAGGATCCCGGATCCGTTAACTGCAGGGACCCGGCTTTTTCGGTCGTGACTTTCCACCTTATGCCTTGGTTTCGGTTTCGGCTGTACATGAAGACAAGGACATTGCAGTCACCTCGAGAAGAACTGGTAGAGCAGCTTCTTCCCATCGCAGAGCCTCGGCCCAGCCCGCTCGCCAGGAATGAGTGTGACCGGTGCAGGGCGGGTGACTGATCTGCTGCAGGGCGGCTCAGCCGCCATTATGTGCATGTGACCAGAACAACAACTACCCCGATCATCAGTGTCCAGTGATAACCTCCCTCATCTGCTGCCGGCACCATAAAACTCCATGCCCCGGTCAGACGGTCACCATGGGAGAGCCAGTCCTTTATCAATAGGTCGTCTCTCTGAGACCACTGCTTGCTGTGAGTCCACACAGCCCTGGTCACAGTGCAACGTCTGACAGCACCGAGCCCAGACTAAGTCCTTCCTGGAGAGGGATTGGGTCAGAAGGCTTTTAATTGGGTATAAACAAGAAAGGTTTCCATTTACTGACAGGAAGCAGAGATTTTACAACTGACAAGAACAAAGATGAAGAATTGGCCAAGATCATTTAACACCTTCCTGCCCTGCACAGAGATAAGGTCCTTATCACTGGTGGACAAAGTCAGAAAAGGGCCCCTGTGCAAGAACAATACATGGGCCCTTTGCAGCCCAAGATCTCCTAAAAATGCAAAATTGCACCTGCTTTGGAGGTATAAATGGGCACCCTCAGTTCTTGGGCCCCTGTGTGGATGCACAGGTTGCACCAATGTTATGTCCGCCCCTGGTCCTTATTATCCTTTACAGCCCAAATGTTTAAAGGTACTGCCACACTACACAATCCCGCTAGCGATCTCGTTAGCGTCGCATACTAATGAGATCGCTAGCGGGATTGTTTGTATATCGCTGAGTGCGGCTTAACTTAGCGATATCGTTAAGGACGCTATCGCGGTTAGCGATCTCCTTAACGACTTTAGCGGTACAAAAGTACCGCTAAATCGCTAAGAAAAGGTGCCACACTCAGCGATAATACTTACCCAGCGGGAGCGCCGACGATGAAATAGGGTCCGGAGCGATTCCAGCGACGAGCGAGATCACAGCAGGAAGCTCGTCGCTGGCAGCTGCCGCACACTACAACATCGCTAACGTGATCGCTAAATAGTGACGTTTTTTAGCGATCCCGTTAGCGATGTTGTTTAGTGTGGCATACCCTTAAGCCTCTGAGTTCCAGAGTCAAGGTGACAGCAGCACCCAAGGAGCTCAGTCTTTAAGGCCATCGGCACCCCTGCTTCACAATTGCAGCGGGTGGCCATTGATGGCTATGGCAAGCAGTGCGTTTATCACCCAGCACCCGGGTCTGCCATGTAGGTAAAATCATCAGGGCCTGCCAGGCAGGACCGTCACACATCGCTGTCCGAGAGCCACCAATCACAGGGTGGCCGCTGTCACAAAGAAAATAACATTATTGATTCATTGCTCCTGTACTGAAATAAAAAATCATGAAAAGCGAGCGATCCAGCAAGGGATGCCATACAGCGGTCGCGGCGAGCGATCCAGCAGGGGATGCCAAACAGCGGTCGCGGTGAGCGATCCTGCAGGGGATGCCAAACAGCGGTCGCGGCTAGCGATCCTGCAGGGGATGCCAAACAGCGGTCGCGGCTAGCGATCCTGCAGGGATGCCAAACAGCGGTCGCGGCTAGCGATCCTGCAGGGGATGCCAAACAGCAGACGTGGCGAGCGATCCTGCAGGGGATGCCAAACAGCGGACGGGGATGCCAAACAGCGGATGCGGCGAGCGATCCTGCAGGGGATGCCAAACAGCGGATGCGGCGAGCGATCCTGCAGGGGATGCCAAACAGCGGTCGCGGCGAGCGATCCTGCAGGGGATGCCAAACAGCAGTCGCGGCTAGCGATCCTGCAGGGGATGCCATACAGCGGTCGCTTCTAGCGATCCTGCAGGGGATGCCAAAAAGCGGTCGCAGCGAGCGATCCAGCAGGGGATGCCAAACAGCGGACGTGGCGAGCAATCCTGCAGGGGAATGCCAAACAGCGGTCGCAGCGAGCGATCCTGCAGGGGATGCCAAACAGCGTTCGCGGCTAGCGATCCAGCAGGGGATGCCAAACAGCGGTCGCTTCTAGCGATCCTGCAGGGGATGCCAAAAAGCGGTCGCGGCTAGCGATCCAGCAGGGGATGCCAAACAGCGGTCGCTTCTAGCGATCCTGCAGGGGATGCCAAAAAAGCGGTCGCAGCGAGCGATCCAGCAGGGGATGCCAAACAGCGGACGTGGCGAGCAATCCTGCAGGGGAATGCCAAACAGCGGTCGCGGCGAGCGATCCTGCAGGGGATGCCAAACAGCGGTCGCGGCGAGCGATCCTGCAGGGGATGCCAAACAGCGGATGCGTCGAGCGATCCTGCAGGGGATGCCAAACAGCGGTCGCGGCGAGCGATCCTGCAGGGGATGCCAAACAGCAGTCGCGGCTAGCGATCCTGCAGGGGATGCCATACAGCGGTCGCTTCTAGCGATCCTGCAGGGGATGCCAAAAAGCGGTCGCAGCGAGCGATCCAGCAGGGGATGCCAAACAGCGGAAAGTGGAGAGCAATCCTGCAGGGGAATGCCAAACAGCGGTCGCAGCGAGCGATCCTGCAGGGGATGCCAAACAGCGTTCGCGGCTAGCGATCCTGCAGGGGATGCCAAAAAGCGGTCGCAGCGAGCGATCCTGCAGGGGATGCCAAACAGCGGTCGCAGCGAGCGATCCAGCAGGGGATGCCATACAGCAGTCGCAGCGAGCGATCCAGCAATGATCCGAGTGTCATTATGTCTTATACTCCACTCACATCCAGAGCTGCAGTCACTCAACACTCCCATCATCCTCAGTGCAGCGTCCACACACAGCATTCAGCAGATTCCTCGCGGCTGCTACGTGAATCTTTAATGACTGTGCTGTGTGATAAATCTACAGTCATTATAACCTCATTACCTACGTAATCACTAAATCAGTTTAATGAATCATTTAGACGTGTGCAACATTGTGTCAGCGGTGGAGAGTGGGACGTGAGCGGTGAGGACAGCGCAGAAGTATGGACTCCTCACCTGTGATGGCCGCTGGACCAGAGGACAGCAACTCACTAATCCTGCATTTAGCCCGGACCATACTCTGACAGCAAGCAGGGATTGGAAAGCAACGAACACTGGAAGTAAGATATAAGGATGTAGGACCTATCAGGGGGCAGAAATACAGGGACACAAGACTGTGTTCCCACAGCGGGGCCCAAAGGATCAGGCTCTCAGGAAAAGGCTCTCTGCTCTTCTCCCCAGTCATGGCCACCTGTCAGGGCCACACACGGCGACTGACAGAACGCACACCGTGCTCAGCATTGTAGCACAGATACCATTTTCCTGGATGCAGATGAGTAGTATTATGTCCAATCATCGACCGTTCGATTTGTTCCATAAATGTGATTTATCCTCTAACACTGAGAACTGGGTTTGATTCAAAGCTAATAATCTCAAAAAGCAGCAAATTCTTCTGCAGAACGAGAGTCTGAACATTTTCTAGGTTGTAAAGAGCTGAGATCGGTGATTTGTGGGATATTGCTGACATCAGAAGATTCTCCAATAGAAACCTCCTCAGGCCGAGTTTACGCAACACCGGAGATTCTGTGATTTCACCTCCACAATCAGGCCTCCATTCATCTTGGGAGACTTTGGAGAGTTTCTGCTTATATTTCTTTTCCGGATGTCAGAATCGCCCCCGGAACTGCTGTTCTGATGTGATCAGCCCCCCACTCTCATAGATCTGCAGAGGATCCTCCTGAGGTTCTCACTAGGGCTGAGGTCAGGGGAGGAGGGTGGTGTCCGCTCCATGAGTCTCTTTCCTCTATGCCCATAGCATCCAATGACTTGGGTCTTCTCTGCAGCATGAGGTGGGGCATTGTCAGCATGAAGGTGACTTTACTACGGAAGGTGCGGTTCACTGTTCTTCACTTTCTTATACGGTGCAAAAAAGTTGTCAAACTATTTACTTCCCAAGGTCATTTTCACACCTTCAGGGACCCTAAAAGGGACTTCAAGCTCTCCCCATGTTTCCAGCCCAAAACATGACTCCGCCACCTCCGTGCTTACGTCACAGCCTTGTTGGGACATGATGGTCGTCTACAATGATCTGCTGCAGAATAATTTGAAGCGCAGTGTAGTCACTGCATCCACTGTGTGAACACCAGCATTATTACCACATGGTTGCGGGACCCCCTTCCCTCACCAGACCTGCCGGTCACACACGTGTGGGACCCCCTTCCCTCCCAGGACCCGCCTGTGACACGGCTGCGGGACCCACTTCCCTCCCGGACCCGCCTGTGACACGGTGCGGGACCCCCTTCCCTCCTGGGACCCCGCCTGTGACACGGGTGCGGGACCCTTTCCTCCCGGGACCCGATGGTCATCATGCACCTCAAATACAGGAATAACTCACTGGAGACGGAAAGAGAGAGGGGGCACACATTGCCGCAGTATCAGCATTTTCTGGCCTGGGAGACACTGACTGTAGGACAGGAGACAATCTATTACTCCCTGTTATCAGCCATTAAGGGGGGGGGGGAGAGACTGTAGGACAGGAGACTACAAGCTATTACTTCCTGTTATCAGCCATTCCTTGGGAGGTGACTGTAGGACGGGAGAATACAATCTGTTATCATATTCCTCATCAATCGTTACACCGATGCCTCTACCTTGTGCCAGTCCTTACACTGGTTACCCATGCACTCCAGAATCCAGTTTAAACTTATGACCCTCACCCACAAAGCACTCCATGGCTCAGCACCACCCTACATATCCTCCCTCGCCTCACCCTACCACCCTACCCATGCCCTCCGTTCTGCTAATGACCTGAGGTTAGCATCCTCAATAGTCAGAACCTCCCACTCCACTCCCGTCTCCAAGACTTTTCACGTGCTGTGCCAATTCTTTGGAATGCACTACCCAGGTTAATTCGATTAATCCCCACAGTTTTAAGCGTGCCCTAAAACGCATTTCTTCAGACTGACTTACCTCCTCAACACATTAACCTAACTATCCCTGTTGACCCATTCAAAATTTTTGCCATAACCAGTTACCTTGTATCATGTTCTCACATGCTTTATGCATTTAATAGCCCTCTGTGTCTGTACTGTTACTTACTTTGGCTGTTAAAGGGAATCTGTCACCCCATTTTTGCCCTATAAGCTGCGGCCACCGCCATCAGGGCTTATCTACAGCATTCTGTAATGCTGTAGATAAGCCCCTGATGTCACGTGAAAGTGAAGAAAAACAAGTTATAAAATACTCACCCAGGGGCGGTCCGCCGTCCGGTCCGGAGGGAGTAGCGGTCCGGTTCGGCGCCTCCCATCCTGTAGCGAAGCCGGCCTCTTCTTTCCGTCCTGTCGTGGCTCCTGGGCAGAGCAGAGTATTACAGTGCGCAGGCGCCGGACCTCTCTGACCTTTCCCGGCGCCTGCGCACTGTAGTACTCTGCTCTGCCCTCACCAGGGTAGATCAGTGCGCCTGCGCAGGAGCAGCGACGGGACGGAAAGAAGAGGCCGGCTTCGCTACAAGATGGGAGGCCCCGGACCGGACCACGACTCCCTCCGGACCGGACAGCGGACCGCCCCTGGGTGAGTATTTTATAACTCGTTTTTCTTCTCTTTCAGGTGACATCGGGGCTTATCTACAGCATTACAGAATGCTGTAGATAAGCCCTTGATGGCGGTGGCCGCAGCTTATAGGGCAAAAATGGGGTGACAGATTCCCTTTAACTGGTTCATGCAGCATTACATGAACACTCGATTCTTACACTATGGCTGGTCTGAACAATGAAAGCAATTGTTACCATCTACCTTTCGTGTCTCCCCCATTTCCTCATAGATTGTAAGCTTGCGAGCAGGGCCCTCACTCCTCTTGGTATCTGTTGATTTATGTGATTATTGTTATGCTGTAATGTCTTTTGTCTGTACAAGTCCCCTCTAAAATGTAAGGTGCTGTGAAATATGTTGGCGCTATAGAAATAAAATTATTATTATTATTAACAAAAATCTATTACTCCCTGTTAGTAGCCATTACTGGGGAAGGTGACTGTAGGACAGGAGACTACAATCTATTACTCCCTGTTATCAGCCGTTTGATGCCACACGTGATCCCGGCTCCATGTCTCCAGTGCTGACACCCCCCTACATGGGCCATATAACGGGTCACGGACATCCGTACACGTCAGATTTAACAATAAATGGTTGTAGAGAACATTGCCATGGAGAAAAAGCAATGGCCACAAGAGGAGCAAATAACAGAGAGCAATACCATGCTGGTGATTAAAGCACAGGATGAATGTTCAGACCAAAATCCAGGTGCTCGGGGCATAATGGAGGCCAGACAGCTCCCCTCCAAGGAGCCAGCAGGGCAAAGCCCATCCTCCTGCATCCCAGGGGCCACAGAGGGTTCCCCTTCAGCTGCAAGGGTCTCCACACCAAGAGAAGCAGCGACCCCCGACCTCTGTGAGGAGTGTGATTACCAACTTGCTGCCACCTTAGAAAGAATGGCACAAATTAACCAATCACATTGCAACTTACATTTTCTCATGTTGCATTGGCAGCATCAGCCTGCTCTTCAGTGACTTTCTGTCATGTGAGCTTCACTCACCAATAAGTGATCAGTGGAGGTCACATGACAGGAAGTCCATACAACCATGGTAACCACAAAGCAAGCACAATGTAACCAACTAGATGGAGGCCCGATGCTATCGCATCGGGAGGGCGGTAATGTCACAATGGGGGCAGGCTTTCCAGCGTTGAGAATCTCTCCCCCATGTGCTCATCCTCCTATCCACTCTCTTTCCCCATGTGCTGACTTCTCCCATCTGTGCTCTCTTCTTTGACCTGTCTACCCCGGTGCGTACAGCGTATACAGTGTGTGTGTGTGGTGCGTACGGCGTATATAGTGTGTGTAGTGCGTACAGCGTATAGTGTATGTGGTGCGTACGGTGTATACAGTGTGTGTGTGTGGTGCGTACGGTGTATATAGTGTGTGTGTGGTGCATACGGCGTATACAGTGTGTGTTGCGTACGGTGTATACAGTGTGTGTGTGGTGCATACGGCGTATACAGTGTGTGTTGCGTACGGTGTATACAGTGTGTGTGTGTGACGTGCATATGGCGTATACAGTGTGTGTTGCGTACGGCGTATACAGGGTGTGTGTGTGACGTGCATACGGCGTATACAGTGTGTGTGTGTGTGACGTGCATACGGCGTATACAGTGTGTGTGTGACGTGCATACGGCGTATACAGTGTGTGTGACGTGCATACGGCGTATACAGTGTGTGTGTGACGTGCATACGGCGTATACAGTGTGTGCGTTGCGTACGGCGCATACGGCGTATACAGTGTGTGTGACGTGCATACGGCGTATACAGTGTGTGTGTGACGTGCATACGGCGTATACAGTGTGTGTGTGACGTGCATACGGCGTATACAGTGTGTGTGACGTGCATACGGCGTATACAGTGTGTGTGTGACGTGCATACGCCGTATACAGTGTGTGTGTGACGTGCATACTGCGTATACAGTGTGTGTGTCACGTGCATACGGCTTATACAGTGTGTGTGTGTGACGTGCATACGGCGTATACAATGTGTGTGTGTGACGTGCATACGGCGTATACAATGTGTGTGTTGCGTACGGCATATACAGTGTGTGTGTGTGCTGCATACAGCGTATACAGTGTGTGTGTCGTGCATACGGCGTATACAGTGTGTGTTGCGCACGGCGTATAAACTGTGTGTTGTGTGTGTGTCTGGTGCGTACAGCATATACAGTGTGTGTGTGTGTGGTGCGTACGGCATATACAGTGTGTGTGTGTGGTGCGTACGGCATACACAGTGTGTGTGTGTGTGGTGCGTACGGCATATACAGTGTGTGTGCTGCGTGTGTGTGTGTAAGGTGTATACAGTGTGTGTGTGTGTGTGTGTGTCTGGTGCATACGGCATATACAGTGTGTGTGTGGTGCGTACTGCGTATACAGAGTGTGGTGGTGCGTACAGCGTATACAGTGTGTGTGGTGCGTACGGCGTAACAGTGTGTGTGTGGTGCATACGGCATATATAGTGTGTGTTGCGTGTGTGTGTGTAAGATGTATACAGTGTGTCTGGTGCGTACGGCGTATACAGTGTGTGTGGTGCGTACGGTGTATACAGTGTGTGTGTGTGTGTGTGTGGTGTGGTGCGTACGGCGTATACAGTGTGTGTGTGTGGTGCGTACGGCGTATACAGTGTGTGTGTGTGGTGCGTACGGCATATACAGTGTGTGTGTGTGTGTGTGTGGTGCGTATGGCATATAGTGTGTGTGTGGGGTGCGTACGGCATATACAGTGTGTGTGTGTGTGTGGTGCGTACGGCATATACAGTGTGTGTGTGTGGTGCGTACGGCATATATAGTGTGTGTGTGTGTGTACGGCGTATACAGAGTGTGTGTGGTGCGTACGGTGTATACAGTGTGTGTGTGTGTGTGTGTGTGGTGCGTACGGCGTATACAGTGTGTGTGTGTGGTGCGTACGGCGTATACAGTGTGTGTGTGTGGTGCGTACGGCATATACAGTGTGTGTGTGTGGTGTGTGGTGCGTATGGCATATAGTGTGTGTGTGTGGTGCGTACGGCATATACAGTGTTGTGTGTGTGTGTGGTGCGTACGGCATATACAGTGTGTGTGTGGTGCGTACGGCATATACAGTGTGTGTGTGGTGCGTACGGCATATAAAGTGTGTGTGTGTGTGTGTGTGTGTGTGTGTGTGTGTGTGTGTGTGTGTGTGTGTGGTGCGTCTGTTTTGCCGGTGGTACCGTGCAAGAGGCTGGTACCACCAGCAGTTTCCATATTGGGACACCCATCACTTTGGTGTCCCAATATGGCGGTCGGTGAACTTCCTCCGCTTGGAATTCTGGGATCCGGACACATCTGGACAGAACAGGAAGTTAAGACATTACAAGGTAAGTATATAATAGATGAGAGAGAAAACGAAAACTAGGAGGTGAGAAATAAAACCTCGCAGTACGGAGACAACGCCGGCTTCAGTCCATTGTCGTTTCAAACATCTCTGCTTGCTGTAAGGCGACACATGCAGCCCCCCGGGAACAAGGTGTCCGTCAGCAACAGAGCCAGAGCCTGACACTGGCAGTAACAAACCTGCTGGGTAACGGGCCAGAGGCAGAAATGACCCCGAAACAGAATCAGAGAAAACTGACCCAGAGAGACCACTCCAAATGTGTGCGCCAGGGATGATGGGAGTAGGGCTATATTGTGTGATGGGAGGTTAGATTGTCAGGGATGGTGGGGGCGATACCTCCCCTGTAATGTAAGTGACCGCCCGGCTCCATGTGGGTCCCATCTGGTGGAGAGATGCTCTGCAGACCTTGTGCTGCTCCTGGGGCCGCAGCCAATTTCCTGCAGGTAACGGCTGCCATGAAATGAGAACATGTGGCAGGACGGCGCTGCCTCACTACACGCCTCATCCACAGCGCCGTGCTACTACTGCAGCCATCACTGGGAAACGCCAGACGGGCATAGTCACCTACAGCGGCTGATAACAGAGAGCAAGAGCCTATGAAGTGGTAAGCCATCGAGCGCAGGAAACACGCTGCAGTCCTATGTAAATTACCCAGCGCACAGAAACCATCATCTGTACTCAGAAGCGAGAAGCCTGACTGACCCTAGTGAACTCAACACGAAGGGTTTGTTACAGTGTGGCGGACAATCCTCCGTCCTGGGGGTTCTTACAGTGTGGCGGACAATCCTCCGTCCCGGGGGTTTCTTACGTGGCGGACAATCCTCCGTCCCGGGGGTTTCTTACAATGTGGCGGACAATCCTCCGTCCCGGGGGTTTCTTACAATGTGGCGGACAATCCTCCGTCCCGGGGGTTTCTTACAATGTGGCGGACAATCCTCCGTCCCGGGGGTTTCTTACAGTGTGGCGGACAATCCTCCGTCCCGGGGGTTTCTTACAGTGTGGCGGACAATCCTCCGTCCCGGGGGTTTCTTACAGTGTGGCGGACAATCCTCCGTCCCGGGGGTTTCTTACAATGTGGCGGACAATCCTCCGTCCCGGGGGTTTGTTACAGTGTGGCGGACAATCCTCCGTCCCGGGGGTTTGTTACAGTGTGGCGGACAATCCTCCGTCCCGGGGGTTTCTTACAATGTGGCGGACAATCCTCCGTCCCGGGGGTTTCTTACAGTGTGGCGGACAATCCTCCGTCCCGGGGGTTTGTTACAGTGTGGCGGACAATCCTCCGTCCCGGGGGTTTCTTACAATGTGGCGGACAATCCTCCGTCCCGGGGGTTTCTTACAATGTGGCGGACAATCCTCCGTCCCGGGGGTTTGTTACAGTGTGGCGGACAATCCTCCGTCCCGGGGGTTCTTACAGTGTGGCGGACAATCCTCCGTACCGGGGTTTGTTACAGTGTGGCGGACAATCCTCCGTCCCGGGGGTTTCTTACAATGTGGCGGACAATCCTCCGTCCCGGGGGTTTCTTACAATGTGGCGGACAATCCTCCGTCCCGGGGTTTGTTACAGTGTGGCGGACAATCCTCCGTCCCGGGGGTTTCTTACAATGTGGCGGACAATCCTCCGTCCTGGGGGGTTCTTACAGTGTGGCGGACAATCATCCGTCCCGGGGGTTTCTTACAATGTGGCGGACAATCCTCCGTCCCGGGGGTATCTTACAATGTGGCGGACAATCCTCCGTCACGGGGGTTTCTTACAATGTGGCGGACAATCCTCCGTCCCGGGGGGTTCTTACAGTGTGGCGGACAATCCTCCGTCCCGGGGGTTTGTTACAGTGTGGCGGACAATCCTCCGTCCCGGGGGTTTCTTACAATGTGGCGGACAATCCTCCTTCCTGGGGGTTTGTTACAGTGTGGCGGACAAACCTCCTTCCTGGGGGTTTGTTACAGTGTGGCGGACAATCCTCCGTCCTGGGGGTTTGTTACAGTGTGGCGGACAATCCTCCGTCCGGGGGGGGAGGGTTTGTTACAGCGTGGCGGACAATCCTCCGTCTGGGGGGTTTGTTACAGTGTGGCGGACAATCCTCCGTCCGGGGGGGGGTGTTACAGTGTGGCGGACAATCCTCCGTCTGGGGGGTTTGTTACAGTGTGGCGGACAATCCTCCGATCCGGGGGGGGGGTTGTTACAGCGTGGCGGACAATCCTCTGTCTGGGGGTTTGTTACAGTGTGGCGGACAATCCTCCGTCCGGGGGGGAGGGTTTGTTACAGCGTGGCGGACAATCCTCCGTCTGGGGGGTTTGTTACAGCGTGGCGGACAATCCTCCGTCCGGGGGGGTTGTTACAGCGTGGCGGACAATCCTCCGTCCGGGGGGTTTGTTACAGTGTGGCGGACAATCCTCCGTCCAGGGGGGGTTGTTACAGTGTGGCGGACAATCCTCCGTCGGGGGGGGGGTTTGTTACAGTGTGTTAGTGCGGACAATCCTCCGTCCTGGGGGTTTGTTACAGTGTGTTAGTGCTGACAATCCTCCGTCCGGGGGTTTGTTACAGTGTGTTAGTGCGGACATATCTCCGTCCGGGGGGGGGTGGGTTTGTTTACAGTGTGTTAGTGCGGACATACCTCCGTCCGGGGGGTTTGTTACAGTGTGTTAGTGCGGACATACCTCCGTCCGGGGTTTTTTACAGTGTGTTAGTGCTGACAATCCTCCGTCCTGGGGGTTTGTTACAGTGTGTTAGTGCTGACAATCCTCCATCCTGGGGGTTTGTTACAGTGTGTTAGTGCTGACAATCCTCCGTCCGGGGGGTTTGTTACAGTGTGTTAGTGCGGACAATCCTCCGTCCGGGGGGTTTGTTACAGTGTGTTAGTGCGGACAATCCTCCGTCCTGGGGTTTGTTATAGTGTGTTAGTGCGGACATATCTCCGTCCGGGGGGTTTGTTACAGTGTGTTAGTGCGGACAATCCTCCGTCCGGGGGTTTGTTACAGTGTGTTAGTGCGGACAATCCTCCGTCCAGGGGGGTTTGTTACAGTGTGTTAGTGCTGACAATCCTCCGTCCGGGGGGGTTTGTTACAGTGTGTTAGTGCGGACATACCTCCGTCCGGGGGGGTTTGTTACAGTGTGTTAGTGCGGACATATCTCCGTCCGGGGGGTTTGTTACAGTGTGTTAGTGCGGACAATCCTCCGTCCGGGGGTTTGTTACAGTGTGTTAGTGCAGACAATCCTCCGTCCGGGGGGTTTGTTACAGGTGTGTTAGTGCTGACAATCCTCCGTCGGGGGGGGGGGGTTGTTACAGTGTGTTAGTGCTGACAATCCTCCGTCCGGGGGGTTTGTTACAGTGTGTTAGTGCTGACAATCCTCCGGGGGGGGGGGGGGGTTGTTACAGTGTGTTAGTGCGGACAATCCTCCGTCCGGGGGTTTGTTACAGTGTGTTAGTGCGGACATATCTCCGTCCTGGGGGTTTGTTACAGTGTGTTAGTGCTGACAATCCTCCGTCCGGGGGGGTTTGTTACAGTGTGTTAGTGCGGACATATCTCCGTCCGGGGGGTTTGTTACAGTGTGTTAGTGCGGACATACCTCCGTCCGGGGGGGGTTTGTTACAGTGTGTTAGTGCGGACATATCTCCGTCCGGGGGGGTTTGTTACAGTGTGTTAGTGCTGACAATCCTCCGTCCGTTTGTTACAGTGTGTTAGTGCGGACAATCCTCGGTCCGGGGGGGGTTTGTTACAGTGTGTTAGTGCGGACAATCCTCGGGGGGGGGGGGGTTTGTTACAGTGTGTTAGTGCGGACAATCCTCCGTCCGTTTGTTACAGTGTGTTAGTGCGGACAATCCTCGGTCCGGGGGGGGGTTTGTTACAGTGTGTTAGCGCGGACAGTCCTCCGGGGGGGGGGTTTGTTACAGTGTGTTAGCGCGGACAATCCTCCGTTCGGGGGGGGTTTGTTACAGTGTGTTAGTGCGGACATATCTCCGTCCTGGGGGTTTGTTACAGTGTGTTAGTGCGGACAATCCTCCGTCCGGGGGGTTTGTTACAGTGTGTTAGTGCGGACAATCCTCCGCCATTTAAGCTACTAGTGTACTGACAAACAAGCCGCATAGCCGGAGAACAGAGAGGATCCCGTCCGGACACGGCACAGTTCACACTTATGGTCGCTGATACCCATATTCCACACAACCAAGAGCACAACTCTCACCATCACAGGAATGAGGGCGCCCCCCGCACACCAGTATGATGGGGGTAGTAGTGACAGCATCACTCTCCCGCTCCTACCTGCGGCCGGTGGTTGTACTTGATGTCCGGTTCCTTCATGTTGGCGGCTGCTCCCGAGTCTCCGGTGTTTGCGGCTGCTCTCAGTTGCGAGTCTCCAGGTGTGTCCGGGGCCCGGGAGGAATCACGTGACAAGAGCACCGCCTACTGTCCAGGTGAGCGGAACTTAGGCGAAACCGGACAGCGAAACTGCAGAGCAGGAAACAACTCCTCCCCGGTATACAGCTCCTCCCGTGTACACCACCTCCCCATATATCTACACAGTACAGCTCCTCCCGTGTACACCACCTCCCCGGTATACAGCTCCTCCCGTGTACACCACCTCCCCGATTACACGCTCCTCCCGTTACACCACCTCCCCGATATACAGCTCCTCCCGTGTACACCACCTCCCCGGTTACACAGCTCCTCCCGTGTACACCACCTCCCCGGTACACAGCTCCTCCCGTATACACCACCTCCCCGGTACACAGCTCCTCCCGTATACACCACCTCCCCGTTAACAGCTCCCCCCTGTGTACACCACCTCCCCATATAAGCTTCTCCCGTGTACACCACCTCCCCGGTATACAGCTCCTCCCGTGTACATCCCACCTCCCCATTATACAGCTCCTCCCGTGTACACCACCTCCCCGGTATACAGCTCCTCCCGTGTACACCACCTCCCCGGTACACAGCTCCTCCCGTATACACCACCTCCCCATAACAGCTCCTCCCGTGTACACCACCTCCCCGGTATACAGCTCCTCCCGTGTACACCACCTCCCCGGTACACAGCTCCTCCCGTATACACCACGTCCCCGGTACACAGCTCTCCGTTAACCCCCGTATACACCCTACCCCTCCCCGTTACACAGCTCCTCCCTTGTACACCACCTCTCCCGTACACAGCTCCTCCGTGTACACCACCTCCCCGGTATCACAGCTCCTCCCGTGTACACCACCTCCCCGGTACACAGCTCCTCCGTATACACCACCTCCCCGGTACACAGCTCCTCCCGTATACACCACCTCCCCGTTACACAGCTCCTCCTTGTACACCACCTCCCACCGCGTACACTCCCACACAGCTCCTCCCGTATACACCACCTCCCGGTAACAGCTCCTCCCGTATACACCACCTCCCCGGTTACACAGCTCCTCCCGTATACACCACCTCCCCGTTACACAGCTCCTCCCTTGTACACCACCTCCCCGGTACACAGCTCCTCCCGTGTACACCACCTCCCCGGTATACAGCTCCTCCCGTGTACACCACCTCCCCGGTATACAGCTCCTCCCGTGTACACCACCTCCCCGGTATACAGCTCCTCCCGTATACAGTTTCTCCCCGGTATACAGCTCCTCCCGTGTACACCACCTCCCGGGAAACAGCTTCTCCCGTGTACACCACCTCCCCGGTATACAGCTCCTCCCGTGTACACCACCTCCCCCGTATACAGCTCCTCCCATGTACACCACCTCCCCGGTATACAGCTCCTCCCGTGTACACCACCTCCCGGGAAACAGCTTCTCCCGTGTACACCACCTCCCCCGTATACAGCTCCTCCCGTGTACACCACTCCCCCGTATACAGCTCCTCCCGTGTACACCACCTCCCGGTATACAGCTCCTCCCGTATACACCACCTCCCCGGTATACAGCTCCTCCCGTATACAGTTTCTCCCCGGTATACAGCTCCTCCCGTGTACACCACCTCCCCGGTATACAGCTCCTCCCGTGTACACCACCTCCCGGGAAACAGCTTCTCCCGTGTACACCACCTCCCCGGTATACAGCTCCTCCCGTATACAGTTTCTCCCCGGTATACAGCTCCTCCCGTGTACACCACCTCCCCGGTATACAGCTCCTCCCGTGTACACCACCTCCCGGGAAACAGCTTCTCCGTGTACACCACCTCCCCGGTATACAGCTCCTCCCGTGTACACCACCTCCCCCGTATACAGCTCCTCCCGTGTACACCACCTCCCCGGTATACAGCTCCTCCCGTGTACACCACCTCCCGGGAAACAGCTTCTCCCGTGTACACCACCTCCCCCGTATACAGCTCCTCCCGTGTACACCACCTCCCCGTATACAGCTCCTCCCATGTACACCACCTCCCCGGTATACAGCTCCTCCCGTATACACCACCTCCCCGGTATACAGCTCCTCCGTGTACACCACCTCCCCGGTATACAGCTCCTCCAGTGTACACCACCTCCCCGGTATACAGCTCCTCCCGTGTACACCACCTCCCGGGAAACAGCTTCTCCCGTGTACACCACCTCCCCCGTATACAGCTCCTCCAGTGTACACCACCTCCCGGGAAACAGCTTCTCCCGTGTACACCACCTCCCCCGTATACAGCTCCTCCCGTGTACACCACCTCCCCGGTATACAGCTCCTCCCGTATACAGCTTCTCCCCGGTACACCACCTCCCCGGTATACAGCTCCTCCCGTGTACACCACCTCCCCCGTATACAGCTCCTCCCGTGTACACCACCTCCCCCGTATACAGCTCCTCCCGTGTACACCACCTCCCCCGTATACAGCTCCTCCCGTGTACACCACCTCCCCGGTATACAGCTTCTCCCCGGTTTACAGCTCCTCCCGTATACAGCTCCTCCCATCGGCGTACCCAGGATCAAAACTAGGGGGGGAGGGGCAAGCCATGGTCGTTCAGGTTGTAAAATTTTAGAACGAAAAAGATGAATGAAACTGCTCCAGACCTGTATATATATCATCACCAGCCCACTGATGCACCCCCATATGGAGCTCCTGTAATATAATGCAGCCCCCCATATGGAGCCTCTGTAGTATAATGAAGCCCCATTACAAAAATAATAAATCTAATACCTCTCTTGCTCCCGGCTCCTGCGCTGCTCACTGCTCTCCCTCTCTCCTCCTGACAGCGGGCGCCAGGCAGTGACGTCAGTGCGCCCGCTGACAGACGCTGAGAGGGGGATTATGCGGTCAGCTGTATTGGCTAGATGCCGATACAGCTGACTCTCCAATGATGGGCAGGGGGCCCACTGCTGGCACCGGGCCCCCCACCGCCTGCTCAGGGGCCCCATAGCGGCCGGGCGGCAGAGCAGGGAGAGCGATTCTCCCTGCTCTGCTGCAGAATGTAACTGTATCGGCGCGCTGTGCATCCCGATACAGTTTAGTAGCGTAGCTCCGGGTGGCCCCCTCAGAGTTCTGCCCCCCCGGTAGCTACACTACTGCCCATAGGTACAGGTCACCCGGGTCAATGCGTGCACCTGTAAAGCCGCCGTGCCTGAACATTTAAAGAGTCGGCGGCAGGAAAAACAGGTGACCAGGCCACTGCTTCTAGGGGGGGGGCAGCTGCCCCCCCTGCCCCACGGAGGGTACGCCCATGGCTCCTCTCATATAAATTCCCCGGTAAACAGCTTTTCCCCGGTATACAGCACCTCCCTGGTATACAGCTCCTTCCGTATACACCACCTCCCCGGTATACAGCTCTTCCTGTATACAGCTTCTCCCGGTATACAGCTCCTCCCATATAACCTCCCTGATATTTACCTCTTCCCTTTTATACAGCGCCTCCCCGATATACAGCTCCTACCGTTTACACCTCCTCCCGTATACACCTCCCCGGTATACACTTCTTCCCCAGACCCCGGTATACAGCTCCTGCCGTATACACTGCCTACCGTATACAGCTCTTCCCCGATATACAGCTCCTCCCGTATACACCTCTCCGGTATACAGCTCCTTCCGTTTACAGCTTCTCCCCGGTATACAGCTCCTCCCATATACACCTCACCGGTATACAGCTCCTCCTGTGTACACCTCCCCTGATCTACAACTTCTCCCCGGTATACAGCTCCTGACGTATACACTTCCTCCCATATACAGCTCTTCTCCGGTATACAGCTCCTTCCCGGTATACAGATCCTCCACGGTATACAGCCAGGGCAGGCAGACAAGGCAGCCGCCTGGGGCCCCCACCCACAAAGAGGGCCCCTTGTGTCTGCAGCCCCTTTATGAAGTGCCCAGAGGGTGTACAGCAGGGGGCCTCAAACATTTTAAACGGGGCCAGTTCACAGTCCCTCGGACTATTGGAGGGCCGGAGTATACGGTAGTTTAAAAAAAAAACTAACAAATTCTTATGCACACTGCACATATCTTATTTTGAAGTAAATAAAAGCAAAACAGGAACAAATACAATATACACGAAAGGAAACAATCAACATGGATATTGCACCGACAAACATGATACACCACTAAATTATGTGTATAAAATACATATTAATTCAATTAAAAAGCATGATATACATAATGAATACAAAAATAGGGGAAGGACAAAAAGTGGAAAAAATACAATACGGGGTGTAGCGGGGTTCACATATTATGATCACCAAAACAGTATGATATTGCCATATATAATATACTAGAAATAGGCCCGACGCTATTTCATCGGGAGTGCGGTGAAACGAACATCTGTGTATCCTTAGTGGTGCTAACACCGCCGGGAGATCGCCAATACCACTAACAGCTGATAGATCGCAATACCGCGACCAATCACATCAGCTGCTAGTGGTATTCAAATCTGGCGCCAATACCGCTAAGCAGCTGATTGGTCGCCAGCCTGGCGGGGCATTCAAATCCCACGTGGCACCGCTCATTGGCTGAGCTGCCAGCGGCTGAGCCAATGAGCGGCGGGGGATTTGAGGGTATGTTCACACGTTGCAGATTTGACTGCTGAATTTTCTGCACAAAAACAGGACCTCGTGGCAGAAAACACAGATGCTTTTTTGATGCGTTAGTCATGCTTTTTTATCATGCGGATTTGTATGCGTTTTTGTAAGCTAAATAAAGATATGTTATTTAACCAAAAAAGATTTGTGATGTCATTTCTTGTCCAACCTCCTCTTTTACATTTGTCCAACCCATGCTCCATTACACACACAGATAATAGATAAATAATAGATAGATTAATAGATAGATATGTAGATAGATAATAGATAGATAATAGATATAGATATATAGATAATAGATAGATAATAGGTAGATAGATCATTGATATATAGATAATAGACAAATAGATAGATAATATATAAATAGATGATAGATAGATAGATAGATAGATAGATGATAGATAATAGATATATAGATAATAGATAGATATAAAGATAGATGATAGATAGATAATAGATATGTAGATATATAGATGATAGGTAGGTAGATAGATATATAGATGATAGGTAGATAAATATATAATAGACAGATAATCGATATATAGATAATAGATAGGTAGATAATAGATAGATTAATAGATAGGTAGATAGATAATAGGTAGATAGATAATAGATATATAGATGATAGATATATAGATAATAGATAGGTAGGTAGATAGATCATAGATAGATGATAGATAGATATTACATAGCTGATAGATATTACATATATAATAGAATGGTACATAAATAGTTAGACACACACAAAATCTTCATGCAATATTAATTTAAAAAAATGGGGAAAAAATGGCGTGGGCTCCCGCGCAATTTTCTGAGCCAGAGGGGGAAAGCCGATGGCTCGGGCCAATATTTCTAGCCTGGGAAGGGGTTAATACACATGGAGCTTCCCAGGCTATGAATATCAGCCCACAGCTAGCCTTTACTGGCTATTAAAATAGGGGACCCCCCAAAAAAATGATGTGGGGTCCCCCAGTAAGTTAAAGCCAGAAAGGCTATGCAGAAAGCTGCGGGCTGATATTCATAGCCTAGGAAGGTGCCATGGACATTGGCGCACCCCCTGGCTCAAAATACCAGCATCTAGCCGCCCCAGAATTGGCGTATCTGTATGATGCACCAATTCCGGCACTTAGCCCCTCTCTTCCCACTCCCGTGTAGCGGTGGGATATGGGGTAATAAGGGGTTAATGTCACCTTGCTATTGTAAGGTGACATTAAGCCCGGTTAATAATGGAGAGCCTCTCCATTATTAATCTTATATTAATAAAGGGTTAAAAAAACACATAAGAATAAAGTATTTTAATGAAATAAACAACACGGTTTTCATATCTTTATTACACGCTCAGATCCAAGCGACGCCCTCGTTCTCTTGTAATAAAAAGTAAAAAAATAAAACAACCGTATACTCCCTGTCCGACGCAGTCCAATTAATAACGACTGTCCCACGACGATCTCCCCTATAGAACGGTGACATTAGGTGATACCACTGCTCTGTAGGGCCTCCTAGTGAAGCACTGACAGGAGACAATGGCTCCTGTAGTGCATCACTGAGGTTATCTGAGTTCATTCTCTCACTTTATGGCAATGCTGCGTGGGAATTTTCTCACACAGCATTGCCAGTGAGAGAATGAACGGAAGTGACCTCATTCTCTCCCGGCGGCAGAGCGATACAAGCAGCGGAGGATTACCTCCACTGTCAGTGTATCGCAGGAGCGGTGTAGAGCACTGACATCACCCGATGTCAGTGTTCTACACCAGAGATCATCATGGGATACTCGTTAATCACTGGACTACGGCGGAAAGGTAATGTATAGGTTGCTTTATTATTTTATTTTTATTACAGGAGATCGATGGCTTCGGGGATTAGGTGATTGGTGAGCATATACTCTATGTTATGTGTTGTATGTTTTGTGTATGTTCTGTATGTTCTATGTAATGGATGTTCTGTATGTTGTATGTTCTGTATGTAATGTATGTTCTGTATGCTATATGTAATGTTTGTTCTGTATGTTATATGTTGTATGTTCTGTGTGTTATATATTGTATGTTCTGTATGTTATATGTTGTATGTTATGTGTATGTAATGTATGTTCTGTATGTATTGTTGTATGTTATGTATGTTCTGTATGTTGTATGTTTGTATGTTATGTGTAATGTATGTTCTGTATGTTATGTGTAATGTATGTTCTGTATGTTATATGTAATGTATGTTGTATGTTATATGTATGTATGTTCTGTATGTTATATGTAATGTATGTTGTATGTCTGTACTTGTAGTTATGTGTATGTATGTAGTTCTATATGTGTATACTACTGTCCTATCATTGCTAATGTGTCAATCACTGTCACTGTAGCAGGCATAGCCCCATGTGACTTGTACTCCCATCGGACGATGCCTGCATACACACACACACACACATACACAGTCACCGCCCACACACACTTCCCTGCAGCCGGCGGGGTGGGGGATTTGAATCCCGGGCCACTTATTGGCTGAGGCAATCCCGCGAGGCACCGCTCATTGGCTCAAAATTTCAAATCCCCCGCCACGCCGACTGAGCCAATGAGCGGTACCGTGCGGCTTTGATTTGAATCCCGCGCCACTCCAAGCCGCGCGGCACCGCTCATTGGCTGAGCTGCCGCCGGCTGAGTCAATGAGCAATACGGGATTCAAAGCCGCGCGGCACCGCTCAGCCAATGAGCGGTGCCGCGTGCCTTGGCAGGGGATTTGAATTCCGTGCCGCTCATTGGCTCAGCCGGCGTGCGGCGGTTATGGCGGGGGATTTGAATCCCGCATGGCACCGCTCATCAGCTCAGCCGGCGGGTGGCTCAGCCAATGAGAGGTGCACGCATGGCTTGGCGGGGGATATGAATCCCATCCGCCATATCAGAATACCCATAACTTGGGTGTTCCAATATGGCGGTCGGCGTACTTCCGGTCGCGGTGCATTGTGGAAGCGACACAAGCGCCAGAAGTGTGTGACAGAGTTTATTGGTAATTACATAGAATCATAGAATGGTAGAGTTGGAAGGGACCTCCTGGGCCATCTGGTCCAACCCTCTGCTCAAAGCAGGATTCACTAAATCATCCCAGACAAATGTCTGTCCAGCCTCTGTTTGAAGACTTCCATTGAAGGAGAACTCACCACCTCTCGTGGCAGCCTGTTCCACTCATTGATCACCCTAATGGTCAAAAAGTTTTTTCTAATATCTAATCTGTGTCTCCTCCCATTCAGTTTCATCCCATTACTTCTAGTCTTTCCTTGTGCAAATGAGAATAAAGATGATCCTTCTACAATGTGACAGCCCTTGAGATATTTGTAGATAACTATTAAGTCTCCTCTCAGTCTTCTTTTTTGCAAGCTAAACATTCCCAAATCCTGCAACCGTTCCTCATAGGACATGGTTTGCAGACCGGTCACCATTTTGGTGGCTCTTCTCTGAACTTGCTCCAGTTTGTTGATGTCTTTTTTAAAATGTGGTGCCCAAAACTGGACACAGTATTCCAGATGAGGTCTGACCAAAGAGGAGTAGAGGGCAATAATGACCTCACGTGATCTAGACTGTATGCTTCTGTTGATACATCCTAGAATTGTATTTGCCTTTTTTGCTGCGGCATCACGCTGTTGACTCATGTTCAGTCTGTGATCAATTAGTATACCCAAGTCTTTTTCACATGTGCTGTTACTTAGCCCTATTCCTCCCATTTTGTATATGCTTTTTTCATTTTTATTGCCCAGATGTAGTACTTTGCATTTTTCCCTCTTAAAAACCACTCTGTTAGTTGCTGCCCACTGCTCCAGTTATATATTAGATAAATTCCAATGGAATTAAAATAACATGGCAAAAGGTGAACAAATATACATAGGTATACAATAAATATCAGGACAGTACTGCACAAAATAAAACCAAATGGATAATTATCCTCAGATGCACAAAAAACGGGTGTATATTAAAGTGTTAAAAAGTATTGCATACAGACCCGATAATAAAGGTCTGGTGACCAGTAATAAGATGCAAATACAGTACAGACCAAAAGTTTGGACACACCACCTCATTTAAAGATTTTTCTGTATTTTCATAACTATGAAAATTGTACACTCACACTGAAGGCATCAAAACTATGAAATAACACATGTGGAATTATATACTTAACAAAAAAGTGTGAAACAACTGAAAATATGTCTTATATTCTAGGTTCTTCAAAGTAGCAACCTTTTGCTTTGATGACAGCTTTGCACACTCTGGGCATTCTCTTGATGAGCTTCAAGAGGTAGTCACCGGGAATGGTTTTGACTTCACAGGTGTGCCCTGTTAGGTTTAATAAGTGGGATTTCTGGCCTTATAAATGGGGTTGGGACCATCAGTTGTGTTGTGCAGAAGTCTGGTGGATACACAGCTGATAGTCCTACTGAATAGACTGTTAGAATGTGTTTTATGGCAAGAAAAAAGCAGCTAAGTAAAGAAAAACGAGTGGCCATCATTACTTTAAGAAATGAAGGTCAGTTAGTCCGAAAAATTGGAAAAACTTTGAATGTGTCCCTAAGAGCAGTTGCAAAAACCATCAAGCGCTACAAAGAAACTGGCTCACATGAGGACCGCCCCAGGAAAGGAAGACTGTTATGAATGTTTTAGAAATAAATTCTGAGCAGAAGCTCCCTCTGGTGGTTGCAAACAGTACTGAACCATTCAATGAGGATTGGCAATCAGGAATCACAGATTGGCTGGATATAAGGGAGGTTTCCCCCCATCATGGTTGCCGGTGATCAATTGTTCTTGTCTCAACGTTGTTTCCTGGTTCACTTGGAAGCTTGCTGAGTTTTGCCTCTTCTCCTGCTCTCAGATAACATATTTTCTGTTTTTTGTTTTTGTGCTTGCCTTTTGCATATTTCTCTGCATTTCTGTGAGGTTGGCCAGGTTCCCCTGCCCAGGGGGCTTGGTCTCCTCTCGGTTCCTCTGGAGCCACTGTTGTTTGTTCATTTGCCTTTTCCAGTTTTTTATGTGGCTGCGGCTTAGTTTTGTTACACCAGAGAACTAATTTAGGTGGTAGAAGTCGTGTGATCTCAGGTGTTTTTGCAATTAGTAGCGTTGTTTTTTTTTAGGGTTTTTTTTGGATTGCAGTAAGAATCCTTCCTATCCTTTCTGTCTAGGCATATTGGGCCCCAGCGTTTGCTCATACTATTTTCTGTCTGTGTCTGTATTTCCTCTTGTCTAACCGCCATTACATGTTTGGGGGCTTCCTATGTTCTTTGGGGATCTGCTCCGGGGCAGATAGCTTTCCTCTTTCTATCTTTAGGTGTAGTTAGCCTCTCAGGCTGTGACGAGGCATCTAGGACCAACGTAGGAACGCTCCACGGCTGCCTTTAGTTGTGGTGGTTAGTCAGGGTACTGCAATCCAGTAGATTCCAACCTCTCTGGTGTATTGCCGTTTTTGCCTGCTCTCCTCAGCTACCAAAACATAACAGAAGACCAAGAGTCACCTCTGCTTCTGAGGATAAGTTTATCCGAGTCATCAGCCTCAGAAATCGCAGGTTTACAGCAGCTCAGATTAGAGACCAGGTCAATGCCACACAGAGTTCTAGCAGCAGAAACATCTCTACAACAACTGTTAAGAGGAGACTTTGTGCAGCAGGCCTTCATGGTAAAATAGCTGCTAGGAAACCACTGCTAAGGACAGGCAACAAGCAGAAGAGACTTGTTTGGGCTAAAGAACACAAGGAATGGACATTAGACCAGTGGAAATCTGTGTTTTGGTCTGATGAGTCCAAATTTGAGATCTTTGGTTCCAACCACCGTGTCTTTGTGCGACGCAGAAAAGGTGAACGGATGGACTCTACATGCCTGGTTCCCACCGTAAAGCATGGAGGAGGAGGTGTGATGGTGTGGGGGTGCTTTGCTGGTGACACTGTTGGGGATTTATTCAAAATTGAAGGCATACTGAACCAGCATGGCTACCACAGCATCTTGCAGTGGCATGCTATTCCATCCGTTTTGCATTTAGTTGGACCATCATTTATTTTTCAACAGGACAATGACCCCAAACACACCTCCAGGCTGTGTAAGGGCTATTTGACCAAGAAGGAGAGTGATAGGGTGCTACACCAGATGACCTGGCATCCACAGTCACCAGACCTGAACCCAATCGAGGTGAGCTGGACCGCAGAGTGAAGGCAAAAGGGCCAACAAGTGTTAAGCATCTCTGGGAACTCCTTCACGATTGTTGGAAGACCATTTCCGGTGACTACCTCTTGAAGCTCATCAAGAGAATGCCAAGAGTGTGCCAAGCAGTCATTAAAGCAAAATGTGGCTACTTTGAAGAACCTAGAATATAAGACATATTTTCAGTTTTTTCACACTTTTTTGTTAAGTACCGTATATACTCGTGTATAAGCCGACCCCCCTAATTTTGCCACAAAAAACCGGGAAAACTTATTGACTCGTGTATAAGCCGGGTGTATAAACTGCCCTCCTGCTCTGTGCTGCCCCCATCCTGCTCCTTGCTCCCCCATTCTCCTCTGTACTCCCCCCCCTCCTGCTCCATTCTCCGCTGTGCCCTCCATCCACCCCCTGTCCTGCTCCGTGCTCATTGTCCTCCTCCATGCTTCCCACATCCTCCGTTCTCCCCATGCTTCCCCATCCACCGTTCCCCCCCCCTCCTGCTCCATGCTTCCCCGTCCTCCGTTCTCCCCCCCGTCCTGCTCCATGCTTCCCCGTCCACCGTTCTTCCCCCCCCGTCCTGCTCCGTGCTCCTTGTCCTCTCCTCCATCATACTCACCCCTCCCCGTGCCATCGCTGAACGTCCCTGCAATCCTGCGTTCTCCCCGGCTTCCTGCAGCTCTCCAGCGCTGAGCGGTGATATAATACCGCTCATTAAGGCCATGAATATGGATGCCACACCTATGGGAGTGGCGTCGCGTCCATATTACATGACCTTAATGAGCGGGTATTACGTCACCGCTCAGCGCTGGAGAGCTGCAGGAAGCCGGGGAGAACGCAGGATTGCAGGGACGTTCAGCGATGGCACGGGGAGGGGTGAGTATGATGTCCCAGCCACCGGCTCCTGCCGCGGCATCCCCTCCCCCGCTGGTTTCTGCCCTATGACTCGTGTATAAGCCGAGGGGGCATTTTCAGCACGAAAAAAGGTGCTGAAAATCTCGGCTTATACACGAGTATATACGGTATATAATTCCACATGTGTTAATTCATAGTTTTGATGCCTTCAGTGTGAATGTACAATTTATTATAGTCATGAAAATATAGAAAAATCTTTAAATGAGAAGGTGTGTCCAAACTTTTGGTCTGTACTGTGTAAGGGTATGTTCACACCTTGCGTTTTTAGATGCGTTTCCGCAGTGTTTTTGAATGCGCGGAAATGCATCCAACTCGCAGCACAGTGCACAGCCAATATAATTCTATGGGAGACGCAGGTTTGCTGTGCACATACTGCGGAAAAGAACGCGCCGATTTTCAGCGTTTTATTTTCCGCAGCATGTCAATTCTTTGTCCGGATCTGCAGCTTTTCTGCGCCCATTGACTTGCATTAAGTCAGGCACTTCCACAGCAAAACCATAGATCTAAAAAAGATCTGCGGTTTTGCTGCGGGTGAAACGCTGCAGTTCGGGAGGAGGGAAGTGTGTGGGCGGTGCGTGTGTGTGTGTGTATAGTGTGTGGGCGGTGACTGTGATCTGTGTATGTGTGGGGGTCTGCGGGGCTGTGTGGGGGTCTGCGGGCCTGTGTGTGTGTGTGTATGCAAGCCTCGTCCGATGGGACTACTAGTCCCATCCAGCTATGCCTGCTACAGTGACTGACACATTAGCCAATGATGGGACAGTAGTGGTCCCATCATCTGGCTAATGTGTTGAATGTAAAAAAAAAAAAAATCATACAAAACATACATTAAATATAACATACAGTACATACACATAACATACAACAGATAACAGAGTACATACTCACCAAACACCTAGTCCCCGATGCCCTCATCTCCTAATAAAAATAAAATAATAAAACAACCTATACATTACTTTTCCGCCGTAGTCGTTATTAACGAGTGTCCCACGATGATCTCCGATGTAGAACACTGACATCGGGTGATGTCAGTGCTCTACACCGCCACCTCGATGCACTGACAGCGGATGTAATCCTCCACGGTGTGTATCCTTCTGCCGCCGGGAGAGAATGACGTCACTTCAGTTCATTCTCTCACCAGCAATGCTGGGTGAGAAAATTCCCACGCAGCATTGCCATAAAGTGAGAGCATGAACTCAGGTAACCTCAGTGATGCACTGCAGGAACCATTGTCTCCTGTCAGTGCATCACTGGGAGGCCCTATAAAGCAGTGACCTCACCTGATGTCACTGTTCTATAGTGGAGATCGTCGTGGGACATTCATTATTAATTGGACTGCGTCGGACAGGGAGTATACGGTTGTTTTATTTTCTTACTTTTTATTATAGGAGACCAAGGGCGTCGCTTGGATCTGGGCGTCCAATAAAAATATGAAAACCATGTTGTGTTTTATTTCATTAAAATACTTTATTCTTATGTGTGTGTGTGTGTTTTTTTACCCTTTGATACTAAAAGATTAATAATGGAGAGGCGTCATATTGACGCCTCTCCATTATTAACCTGCCTTAATGTCACCTTACAATAGCACCTTTTTACCCCATATGCCACCGTTACACGGCAGTGGGAAGACAGGGGCTAAGTGCCGTAATTGGCGCATCGTACAGCTGCGCCAATTCTGGGGCGGCTGGGTGCTGGAAATTTTAGCCAGGGGGGGGGCGCCAATATCCATGGCCCCTTCCTAGGCTATGAATATCAGCCCGCAGCTGTCTGCGTAGCCTTTCTGGCTATAAATTTTTGGGGGACCCCTATTTTAATAGCCAGTAAAAGCTGGCTGCGGGCTGATATTCATAGCCTGGGAAGCTCCATGGGTATTAATCCCTTCCCAGGCTAGAAATATTGACCCTGGCCATCGGCTTTTCCCCTCTGGTGCAGAAAATTGCGCGGGAGCCCACGCCATTTTTTTTCCATTTTTTTAAAATTAAAGATATTGCATAAAGATTTTGTGTGTGTGTGTGTGTGTCTTTAACTATTTATGTACCATTATATCTATCTATTATCTATCTATCAATCCATCTATAATCTATCTATGTATCTATCTTCTATCAAATATTTATCATCTATCTATCATCTATCTATCAAATATCTATTATCTATCTATCAAATATCTATCATCTATCTATTATCTATCATCTATCAATCATCTATTATCTATCTATCAAATATCTATCTATCTATCTATTATCTATCTCATCTATCTATTAATCAATCTATCTATCTATACTCTATCAAATATCTATCTATTATCTATATATCTATCATCTATCAATCTATTATCTATCTATCTATTATCTATCATCTATCTATCTAATATTTATCTATCATCTATTATCTATCTATCAAATATCTATATCTATCTAATATCTATTATCTATCTATTTTCTATCTATCATCTATTATCTATCTATCATCTATCTACGTATCTAATATCTATCTATTATCTATCTATCATTTATCTATCTATCATCTATCTATTATCTATCATCTATCTAATATCTATCTATTATCTGCCTATCATCTATTTATCAATCTATCTATTATCTATCTATCAAATATCTATTTATCATCTATCTATCAAATATCTATCTATTACCTATCTATCAAATATCTATCTATCTATTATCTATCTATCATCTATTATCTATCAAATATCTATCATCTATCTATCATCTATCTAATATCTATCTATCATCTATCAATCTATTATCTATCAAATATCTATCATCTATCAATCAATCTATTATGTATCTATCTATTATCTACCAAATATCTATTTATCAAATATCTATCATCTATCTTTCTATCTATCATATCTATCAAATATCTATCATCTATCTATCAATCTATTATCTATCTAATATATATTATCTATCTATCATCTATCTATTATCTATCTGTCAAATATCTATCATCTATCTATCTATCTATCTAATATCTATCTATCTATTATCTATCTATCATCTATCTATCTATCAAATATCTATTTATCAAATATCTATCTGTTAGAACTCTCCTGTTAGGTTTTTTCTATCTTGCTGGTCACATGACCTTTTTTGCCTACTTAATCCTGCTCCGCCCTTCTGGCTTTGCTGGACTTCATTGTAATTTCTACTCTTAAGCTAGCCAGGTGCTTTGTTACCTTACTCAAGTAGTTTTGCTTGGTCTTCGGACCTCTATGTTCTATGTTGTTTGTTTGTCTTTTACTGCTACAACTTCTGTTAGGAGGTGTCCATATTTTCTCCCAGTCCCTAGTTCTTGTAGGGATCCCTCCCTCGCATGTATAGGTCTTCGTACAGACTAGCTGAGGACTTTAGCGGGTCTGATCGCAGGATCAGGTTCCCCGTTACATCGTAGGGATCTAGCTTAGTTCTATCGTAGGGACAGATCTCCCTTCTTTCCTTAGTGCTTGTAGCAGAACATAACACTATCATCTATCTATCTATGTATCTATCTATTATCTATCTATTATCTATCTATCTATCAAATATCTATCTATTATCTATCTATCACCTATCTGTCTATTATCTATCTATCAATCTATTACCTATCTATTTATCTATCAAATACTTATCTATTATCTATCTATCTATCTATCTATCTATCTATCTATCTATCTAGCATCTATTTGTTATCTATCTATCAAATATCTCTATGTATCTAATATCTATCTATTGTCTATCAATCTATCTATTATGTATCAAATATCTATTTATCAAATATCTATCATCTATCTATCTATGTATATCTATCTATCATCTATCTATCTATCAAATATCTATCATCTATCTATCTATTATCTATTTATCAAATATCTATCTATCATCTATCAATCTATTTATCAATCTTTCTATCTATTTATCTATCTATTATCTATCTAGCTGTCTATCTATTATCTAGCATCTATTATCTATCTATCAAATATCTCTATGTATCTAATATCTATTATCTATCTATCATCTATCTAGCTATTTTTCTATCTATCTATATCTAGTAATCCAAAGAAAACAGGAGCTTGAGAAAGATCTGCACTAGGACCGGAACATCGCCATTATGGGCTAAAATAAAATAGCTCTTTTTTCACTTACTACGGTGTGCTGCTCATGTTTTCTTTGGATTACTGGATACAAGGTTTGGTACTTGCCTTAGGGTGCTTTTTGCACCCGGACTCATTACTTTTTTTTATAGTGCTGCTCTGCTTTTTTCAATCAATATCTATTTATCTTTTATCTATCATCTATCTAATATCTATCTCTCTATTATCTATCGATCTATTATCTATCTATTTTCTATCAATCTATCTATCCATTTATCTATCTATTATCTATCGAATATCTATCTATTATCTATCAAATATCTTTCTTTCTATCTATCTTTATATCTATCTAATATCTATCTATCTATCAGCTATCTATTAGCTATCTATCATCTATCTATCAGTCATCTATCTATCAAATATCTATCTATATTTCTAATTACTATTCTCTGAATTAGACTAGAATTGGACTGGAATTTGACTGTAAGTTGACAGAATATATAACCACTACCATGTTTCCTTTTCTTTTCAGTTTCACCCCCATACTACTTGCTTTCTTCCTATTCCCTGTAATCCCCCCACCTAGTAATGAAGTAGTCATTTCCCCCTCCATTCTCCCCAGCCATCTCACCTTTTCCTCAGAACTGTTCCTCCACGTACAATCCTTTCTCTCCAGAAACACACGGCCACACCATGTCTTATCCTGCTCCCACCTTCTAACACTGTTACTCCTCATTGCTGGCGACATATCTCCAAATCCTGCAAAGTGAATAATCATGTGCACAGCCGTATAGGAGTATCTGAGTAGGTTCCCACACCATATAAATATAGCAAATAAACTCAGAACTCAACTTCAGTAGAGTGATGATTTTTAATCGTGTCCACAGTAATAACAGAAATGTTTCGGTCCTGAACTTGGACCTTCATCAGTCACTGGGGGGTCCCGGTGGAGCAAAAAATGTGCCTGCGGTGGACGCGGTATCCGCCGCTAGCCGTGCACGGCTATATTTATATGGTGTGGGAACCTACTCAGAAACTCCTATACGGCTGTGCACATGATTATTCACTTTGCATTGATAATCCCGTACGTGTAGCACGCCCACTTGGTCATGTCACTCTCTGCTCTCACTTTTTCATACAATGCTGATGAGACCTCGAGCATTCTAGCTCAAACCACCCTTTCTAGCGACTTCCTCAAGGCCCCTCCAAGGGAGACCCGTGGACGTGATCTGGAAAGAGAACTCCGCCACCGCACTAACCTAGAGCTACACTGCGCCACTCTCACGGAGTACGTACGTGTACAGAGGATCCCGCGTGGTTTAAGGGTGCCTCTCCGTCCCACTCTCTTTTCTGATTCTTCCGAATTTTGTCACAAATATGAACAAATTCTTAATAAATGTTCTTTCGATTTAATGCTTCTAACCATAGAGCATCTACAAAAGGCGATTCACACCAGCACCGAACAAGTCCACTCTATTGAGGCCCAATTAGCCTCAACAGGTACACCAGAGGAAGTCTCTTCTTTGAAAACTCAAATCAACAGCAACATTGTACTTCATAGAAAGGACATTGAGGACCGCAAGAGACACAAATTCGCTAGAGACCAGGAGGACTACGATTTAGATCGCGTCTACAAGTGGCGTGACAGACCTCCCACATGGCATCCTTACTCCAGACCAGGACAAAGATCCTCCACCGATGCTTCTACTTCAGGCTCAGAACAAGACCGTGGCAGCTCCTCCTCAATCCCAACGACTTTTTTAGGACAACGAAGGAGACCACAACGAAGAAGAGGACCAGACGGGGGCACAGACCGCAGGAGCAATCACAATCAAATACGGACTACCCGGTCCCAGGTACGTGCCCCCTCGTCGTTAATATCTCGTCACGGACTCTAAGTATAGCGGAATATAACGTCCTTCAGAAAGGACTATCCTTTTGTCCATCTTACAAGTACAGGACATTTGAACTGGAGATGGACCTTCAACGGTTTCTTCCGCTCACTTAGACTTAAGGCCTATTTTTCTAAACCTCCAACTAACACAGGCACCCCTTCTCACTCCATAGAGGATGCAGACCGACTTTCTGCCTCCACCTTAGGCCTCAGATCTAAGAGCCACTTCAGACCACCACTGGGCTCAAATGGTTAAAAAGATGCACGGACTAGCGGCGGATACCGCGTCCACCGCAGGCACATTTTTTGCTCCACCGGGACCCCCCAGTGACTGATGAAGGTCCAAGTTCAGGACCGAAACGTTTCTGTTATTACTGTGGACACGATTAAAAATCATCACTCTACTGAAGTTGAGTTCTGAGTTTATTTGCTATATCTCCAAATCCTGGCCCTCCTCAACTCATCACCACACTCACTTCTATCACCCTGCCACAATCCTCTACACGTTTTCGCAACCACGATAACCTCATACCCATTCACCCAGCCCCTACTCCCCCGGTCCCACTACTTGGAGCACTATGGAACGCACGCTCTGTCTGCAATAAACTGTCATTTATCCACGACCTGTTCATCACTAATAAACTCTCCTTCCTTGGCATCACTGAAACTTGGCTCACCAGCTGCACTCTCATACAGTCGATTCCGCCTATCTCACACCCCCCCGCCCCAGCAACAAACGTGGCGGAGGAGTTGCCTTGCTCCTGTCTGATGCCTGCTCCTTTACCCCACTTCCACTACCCCCTCCGCTACTATTCCCTCGTTTAAGGTGCACTCCGTCCGCATCTACTCCCCCTCCAACTGGCTGTCATCTACGCCCCCCAGAACTAGCCATTTCCACCTTTCTCGACCACTTCACCACCTGGCTGCTTAATTTCCTCTCTGCTGACATCCCCACTATCATCATGGGTGACTTCAACATCCCCATTGATTCTTCCACCCCAGCTGCCTCTAAACTTTTATCGCTCACTGCCTCCTTTGGCCTCACTTAATGGTCCTCTGCGGCCACTCACAAAGATGGTCACACGCTGGACCTTATCTTCACCCGCCTCTGTTCCCTTACTAATCTCAATAACTCACCCCTTCCCCTGTCTCTCCTCTTCTAGTGCACAACCCCCACTCCACAAACTCACGCTCGCAGAAATCTCAAACACCTCAATTTACCATTGCTCTGAGTCCCTCCTCCTCCCTCTTACAGACATATCTTCACTTCATGACACAGATTCTGCTGCCACCTTTTATAATACTACAATAACAGCAGCACTTGATTCGGCCGCCCCCCTCACACATAGCAAAACTTGTACAATCAATAGGCAGCCCTGGCTGACCAGCCTCAGCAAAGAACTGAGACGATCTTCCAGGGTCGCTGAGCGGAGATGGAAAAAATCCCGCTCTGCCGAGCACTTAACCGCGTACAAGCAGTCTTTCACCAGCTTCAAGTCCACGCTCACTGCCGCAAAACAAACTTACTTCTCATCTCTCATATCCTCCCTGTCTCACAACCCTAAACAGCTCTTCAACACTTTCAATTCTCTTCCCCCGTCCCCCAGCACCTCCTCCTTCTCCTCTCATTTCTGCTGAAGACTTTGCCTCTTTCTTTAAGCAGAAGATCGATACGATCAGAGAAAGCTTTGGCCCACAGCCCACATTGCCCCTCTTAGCTGCTCAGCCCTCTTCCTCCAAAACCAACTTCTCCACCATGACAGAAGATCAGCTTTCCACCCTCCTATCAAGATCACACCTCACCACTTGCATGCTTGACCCGCTCCCATCCCACCTCATCCCTAGCCTCGCCAGTCTTCACCCCTACTCTAACACACCTCTTCAACCTCTCACAAATGGTGTCTTCCCCTCATCCTTCAAACATGCCTCGATCATACCCATCCTCAAAAAGCCCTCCCTCGACCCATCCTCTGTGTCTAGCTATCGCCCGATATCTCTTCTCCCTTATGCCTCAAAACTACTGGAACAGCATGTCCATCTTGAACTGTCCTCCCACCTCTCCTCCTGCTCCCTCTTTGACCGCTTACAATCAGGCTTCCGACTGCATCACTCAACTAAAACTGCCCTAGCTAAAGTCACCAACGACCTACTAACCGCCAAGAGCAAGCGACACTACTCTGTCCTCCTTCTCCTGGACCTGTCTTCTGCCTTCGACACTGTGGACCATTCCCTCCTGCTACAGATTCTCTCATCTCTTGGCATCACAGGCTTGGCCCTATCCTGGATCTCATCATATCTAACAAACCGAACATTCAGTGTCTCCCTCTCATACACTACCTCCTCACCTCACCCCCTGTCTGTCGGTGTTCCTCAAGGCTCAGTTCTAGGACCCCTACTCTTCTCCATCTACACCCTCGACCTGGGACAGCTCATAGAATCCTATGGTTTGCAGTATCATCTCTACGCCGACGACACACAGATCTACATATCTGGACCTGACCTCACCTCCTTACTGACCAAAATCCCACAATGTCTGTCTGCTATTTCTGCTTTCTTCTCTGCTCGCTTTCTAAAACTGAACATGGACAAAACAGAATTCATAATCTTTCCCCATCTCACTCTACCCCCCCACCAGACCTGTCCATCAACGTCAATGGCTGCTCACTTTCCCCAGTCCCGCATGCTCGGTGCCTCAGGGTGATCCTCGACTCTGCCCTCTCTTTCAAGCCACATGTCCAAACCCTTGCCTCCTCCTGCTGTCTCAAACTCAAAAATATTTCCCGGATCCGTGCATTCCTTGACCATGAAACTACAAAAACACTAGTGCATGCCCTCATCATCTCCCGCCTCGACTACTGCAACCTCCTACTCTCTGGCCTTCCCTCTAGCACTCTGGCACCACTCCAACCCATCCTGCACTCTGCTGCCAGACTAATACACCTTTTCCCCGTTATTCCCCAGCCTCTCCTCTCTGCCAAGCCCTTCATTGGCTTCCTATCGTCCAGAGGCTCCAGTTCAAAACTCTAACCATGACATACAAAGCCATCCACAATCTGTCTCCTTCATACATCTGTGACATGGTCTCCCAGTACATACCCACACGCAACCTTGGATCCTCTCAAGATCTCCTCCTCTACTCCCCTCTTATCTCTTCTTCCCACAACCGCATACAAAACTTCTCCCGTGCCTCTCCCATACTCTGGAACTCTCTACCCCAACACATCAGACTCGCGCCTACCATGGAAACCTTCAAAAAGAACCTGAAGACCCACCTCTTCCGACAAGCCTACAATCTGCAGTGATCCTCGGTCTACTGAACCACCGCACGACCAGCTCTACCCTCTCCTAGTGTATCCTCACCCATCCCTGTAGACTGTGAGCCCTTGCGGGCAGGGTCCTCTCTCCTTCTGTACTTGTGTGTGCCTTGTATTGCTCACGTTTATTGTACTTGTCTATATTTGCCCCTTTTCACATGTAAAGCGCCATAGAATAAATGGCGCTATAAAAATGTATAATAATCTCCGGGTTGTGACTTGGCTTGTACCCTGACCTGTTTCTGTCTATTGTCTTATCTGCTCCCAACCAGCTCTGACTTCTCTGGCTTGTTTCTGACCACGTGTATTGCTGTGACCTCTGGTACTCTGTTCCTTCTCCATTGCTGATCTGGCCTGTATGACTACTCTTCCACCACCTAGTAGCTCCTGCCTGCTGCCACCTGTGGTAGCCTGGCTGCTGCATTGCAAACCTGCTCTGGTTAAGTGCAATCCTGCGTTCTCTACTGATATCTAGTGGAGCCTGCACCTATCTGCATCGCAGTAGCCTGACACCCCTTCCTCTACATCAGTCTGGGCCGGCAGTTATGTATAATCCCCCACCCAACCTCAGTCTGGGCCGACAGTTATATTAACCCCCACCCCACCTCAGTCCGGGCCAGCAGTTACATATAATCCCCCACACCTCAGTCCGGGCATGGCAGTTATATAATTCCCCCCCACCTCAGTCCGGGCCGGCAGTTATATAATCCTCCCCCACCTTAGTCCAGGCCGGCACTGCAGTTATATAATTCCCCCCCTCCACCTCAGTCCTGGCCGGCAGTTATATAATTCCCCCCTCCACCTCAGTCCGGGCCGGCAGTTATATAATTCCCCCCCTCCACCTCAGTCACGGCCGGCAGTTATATAATACCCCTCCCACCTCAGTCCGGGTCAGCAGTTATATAATCCCCTCCCACCTCAGTCCGGGCCGGCAGTTATATAATCCCCCCCACCCCAGTCCGGGAGTTATATAATCCCCCCACCTCAGTCCGGGCCAGCAGTTATATATAGTCCTGCAGTTATATAATCCCCCCACAGACTGTGGTGGTTATACAGTTCCACCCCCCCACACCAGTTCGGGACGGCAATTATATAATCCCCCCCACCTCAGTCCGGGTCGGTAGTTATATAATCCCCCCACCTCAGTCCGGGCCGGCAGTTATATATAGTCCTGCAGTTATATAATCCCCCCACAGACTGTGGTGGTTAGTTTTACAGTCCCCCCACACTAGTCCGGGACGGCAATTATATAATCCCCCCACACCTCAGTCTGGGAAGGCAGTTATATAATCCCCCCTCCACTTCAGACCGGGCCGGCAGTTATATAATTCCCCCCCCTCCACCTCAGTCCGGGCCGGCAGTTATATAATTCCCCCCCCTCCACCTCAGTCCGGGCCGGCAGTTATATAATTCCCCCTCCTCCACCTCAGTCCGGGCCGGCAGTTATATAATTCCTCCACCTCAGTCCTGGCCGGCAGTTATATAATCTCCCACCTCAGTCCGGGCCAGCAGTTATATAATCCCCCCCACCTCAGTCCGGGCCAGCAGTTATATAATCCCCCTTCAATCCAATCTGGTCGTTATATAATCCCCCTTCAGTCCAATCCGGTCATTATATAATCCCCCCCACCTCAGTCCAGGCCGGAAGAGATACAATTCCCCTGCCGTGGTCCAGTCGTTATATAATCCCCTTGTGGCGCTCTGTTGCCTATCTGCAGCCTGTGACTATCTCTATGGCGGGCAGAACTGCACTGCTGTAAGTAGAGGAGGAAGAGGGCGGCGACGGAGGAGGAAGAGGGCAGAATCAGAGGGTGGCGGAGGATTAAGAGGGCAGAATCAGAGGGTGGCGGAGGATTAAGAGGGCAGAATAAGAGGGTGGCGGAAGAGATAGAGGGCAGAATGAGAGGGTGGCGGAAGAGATAGAGGGCAGAATGAGAGGGTGGAGGAAGAGATAGAGGGCAGAATGAGAGGGTGGAGAAGAGGGCAGAATGAGAGGGTGGAGGAGATAGAGGGCAGAATGAGAGGGTGGAGGAGGATTAAGAGGGCAGAATGAGAGGGTGGCAGAGGATTAAGAGGGCAGAATGAGAGGGTCGAGGAGGAGATAAAGGGCAAAATGAGAGGGTGGAGGAGGAAGAGGAAGAGGGCAGAATCAGAGGGTGGTGGCGGTGGAGGAGGAAGAGGGCAGAATCAGGGTGGAGGAAGAGGGCAGAATCAGAGGGTGGCAGCGGTGGCAGAGGAGGAAGAGGGCAGAATCAGAGGGTGACGGAGGAGGAAGAGGGCAGAATCAGGGTGGCGGCAGAAGAGGAAGAGGGCAGAATCAGAGGGTGGCGGAGGATTAAGAGGGCAGAATAAGAGGGTGGTAGAGGATTAAGAGGGCAGAATGAGAGGGTAGCGGAGGATTAAGAGGGCAAAATAAGAGGGTGGCGGAGGATTAACAGGGCAGAATGAGAGGGTCGAGGAGGAGATAAGAGGGCAGAATGAGAGGGTTGAGGAGGAGATAGAGGGCAGAATCAGAGGGTGAAGGAAGAGGGCAGAATCAGAGGGTGGCAGAGGAGGAAGAGGGCAGAATCAGAGGGTGGCGGTGGAGGAGGAAGAGGGCAGAATCAGAGGGTGGTGGCGGTGGAGGAGGAATAGGGCAGAATCAGAGGGTGGAGGAAGAAGGCAGAATCAGAAGGTGGCAGCGGTGGCGGAGGAGGAAGAGGGCAGAATCAGAGGGTGGCGGAGGAGGAAGAGGGCAGAATCAGAGGGTGGCGGAGGAGGAGAAAGGGCAGAATCAAAATGGCGGAGGAGGAAGAGGGCAGAATCAGAGGGGTGGCGGAGGAGGAAGAGGGCAGAATCAGGGTGGCGGCGGAGGAGGAAGAGGGCCAGAATGAGAAGGTGGCTGCGGTGGGAGGAGAAAGGGCAGAATCAGAGGGTGGCGGAGGAGGAGAAAGGGCAGAATCAGAGGGTGGCGGAGGGGGAGGAGAAGGGCAGAATCAGAGGGTGGCGGAGGAGGAGAAGGGCAGAATCAGAGGGTGGCGGAGGATTAAGAGGGCAGAATGAGAGGGTGGCGGCGGTGGAGGAGGAAGAGGGCAGAATCAGAGGTTGGCGGAGTAGGAAGAGGGCAGAATCAGGTTGGCGGAGGAAGAGTGCAGAATCAGAGGGTGGCGGAGGAGGAAGAGGGCAGAATCAGAGGGTGGATGAGGAGGAAGAGGGCAGAATCAGGGTGGCGGAGGAGGAAGAGGGCAGAATCAGAGGGTGGCAGGAGGAGGAAGAGGGCAGAATCAGGTGTAGCGGAGGGAGGAAGAGGGCAGAATCAGAGGGTGGCGGCGGCGGAAAAGGGCAGAATTAAAGGGTGGCGGCAGCGGAGGACGAAGAGGGCAAAATCAGAGGGTGGCGGATGACGAAGAGGGCAGAATCAGAGGGTGGCGGCGGTTGAGGACGAAGAGGGCAGAATCAGAGGGTGGCGGCGTTGGCGGAAGAGGGCAGAAATCAGAGGTTGGCGGGGAGGAGAAGAGGGCAGAATCAGGTTGGCGGAGGAGGAAGAGGGCAGAATCAAAGGGTGGCGGAGCAGGAAGAGGGCAGAATCAGAGGGTGGCGGAGGAGGAAGAGGGCAGAATCAGGGTGGCGGAGGAGGAAGAGAGCAGACTCAGAGGGTGGCAGTGGAGGAGAAAGAGGGCAGAATCAGGTTGGCGGAGGAGGAAGAGGGCAGAATCAGAGGTTGCCGGAGGAGGAAGAGGGCAAAATCAGAGGGTGGAGGAGGAGGAAGAGGGCAGAATCAGAGGGTGGCGGAGTAGGAAGAGGGCAGAATCAGAGGGTGGCGGAGGAGGAAGAGGGCAGAATCAGAGGGTGGCGGAGGAGGAAGAGGGCAGAATCGGGTGGCGAAGATGGAAGAGGGCAGAATCAGAGGGTGGCGGCGGCGGTAGAGGGCAGAATCAGAGGGTGGCGGTAGAGGGCAGAATCAGAGGGTGGTGGAGGACGAAGAGGGCAAAATCAGAGGGTGGCGGCGGAGGAGGAAGAGGGCAGAATCAGAGGGTGGCGGCTGAGGACGAAGAGGGCAGAATCAGACGGTGGCGGCGGTTGAGGACGAAGAGGGCAGAATCAGAGGGCGGGTGGCGGAAAGAGGGCAGAATCAGAGGTTGGCGGAGGAGGAAGAGGGCAGAATTAGAGGTTGGCGGAGGAGGAAGAGGGCAGAATCAGAGGGTGGCGGAAGAGGAAGAGGGCAGAATCAGAGGGTGGCTGAGGAGGAAGAGAGCAGAATCAGAGGGTGGCAGTGGAGGAGAAAGAGGGCAGAATCAGTGGGTGGCGGCGGCGGTTCGAAGACAAAGAGGGCAGAATCAGAGGGTGGAGGTGGACGAAGGCAGAATGAGAGGGTGGCAGCAGTGGAGGAAGAGGGCAGAATGAGAAGGTGGCTGCGGTGGAGGAGAAAGGGCAGAATCAGAGGGTGGCAGAGGAGGAGAAAGGGCAGAATCAGAGGGTGGCGGAGGATTAAGAGGGCAGAATCAGAGGGTGGCGGAGGATTAAGAGGGCAGAATCAGAGAGTGGCGGAGGATTTAGAGGGCAGAATGAGAGGGTGGCGGAGGATTAAGTGGGCAGAATGAGAGGGTGGCGGCGGGTGGAGGAGGAAGAGGGCAGAATCAGAGGATGGCGGAGGAGGAAGAGGGCAGAATCAGGTAGGAAAGGGCAGAATCAGAGGGTGGGAGGAGAGGGCAGAATAGAGGGTGGCGGAGGAAAGGGGCAAATCAGAGGTGGCGGAGAGGAGGGCAGAATCAAGGGGGGAGAGGAAGGCAGAATCAGGGTGGGGCGGGGGGGAGAGGCAGAATCAGAGGGTGGCGGGGGAGAGAAGAGGGAGATCAGAGGTGGCGGCGGGGGAAGAGGGCAGAATCGAGGTGGCGGAGGAGGAAGAGGGCAGAATCAGGTGGTGGGAAGAGGGAGAATCAGAGGGTGGCGGAGGAGGAAGAGGGCAGAATCAGAGGGTGGAGGAGGAGGGCAGAATCAGAGGGTGTCGGAGGAGGGCAGAATCAGAGGGTGTCGGAGGAGGGCAGAATCAGAGGGTGTCGGAGGAGGGCAGAATCAGAGGGTGTCGGAGGAGGGCAGAATCAGAGGGTGGGGGTGGTGGAGGAAGAGGAGGGCAGGAGCAGAGGCCAGCGGTGGAGAATAGGAGCAGAGGCCAGCGGTGAATAGGAGCAGAGGCCAGCGGTGGAGAAGGAGGAGGGTAGGAGCAAAGGCCAGCGGTGGAGGAGGGTAGAAGCAGAGGCCAGCGGTGGAGGAGGGTAGGAGCAGAGGCCAGCGGTGGAGGAGGGTAGGAGCAGAGGCCAGCGGTGGAGGAGGGTAGGAGCAGAGGCCAGCGGTGGAGGAGGGTAGGAGCAGAGGCCAGCGGTGGAGGAGGGTAGGAGCAGAGGCCAGCGGTGGAGGAGGGTAGGAGCAGAGGCCAGCGGTGGAGGAGGGTAGGAGCAGAGGCCAGCGGTGGAGGAGGGTAGGAACAGAGGCCAGCGGTGGAGGAGGGTAGGAACAGAGGCCAGCGGTGGAGGAGGAGGGCAGGATCAGAGGCCAGCGGTGGAGGAGGAGGGCAGGAGCAGAGGCCAGCGGTGGAGGAGGAGGGCAGGAGCAGAGGCCAGCGGTGGAGGAGGAGGGCAGGAGCAGAGGCCAGCGGTGGAGGAGGAGGGTAGGAGCAGAGGCCAGTGGTGGAGAAGGAGGAGGGTAGAAGCAGAGGCCAGCGGTGGAGGAGGGTAGGAGCAGCGGCCAGCGGTGGTGGAGGAGGGTAGGAGCAGAGGCCAGTGGTGGAGGAGGAGGGTAAGAGCAGAGGCCAGTGGTGGAGGAGGGCAGGAGCAGAGGCCAGTGGTGGAGGAGGGCAGGAGCAGAGGCCAGTGGTGGAGGAGGAGGGTAGGAGCAAAGGCCAGTGGTGGAGGAGGAGGGTAGGAGCAGAGGCCAGTGGTGGTGGTGGAGGAGGGTAGGAGCAGATGCCAGCGGTGGTGGTGGAGGAGGGTAGGAGCAGAGGCAAGCGGTGATGGATAGATGCGAGGGCAGACAAATGATAATAAACGTTTACACATGGAAAAAGGTAATAGACTCCTGTGTTGTGCCGGCCTTCCTCCCACAACATTTACAATGAGTTTTGTGCAAATACCTGGAGCAGTCAGGCATCGCCTCTACATGAGCAGAATCCTTGTGCCCGGAGCGATGATCGGGGGCCTACGAGGACCGGACTGATCGGTCTGACGACATTCTACAACCAGGAATCATCACTTCTCAGCACACATCGGATGTAGAAACTTACTGAAAACCCCTCGAAGTCCTGGTGCAGGGGTGGTAACCACCCTTAGGGGTCATGCGTGTGCTCCAGAGCAGAACTCAGAGTGCGTCTCTCTCTGAAGTTGTCAGTGACAATATACTGCAATACGTGCCAGTGCGGACCGGTGACAGTCGTGGTCTCCACATGTAATGTATGGATCGGGGGCACCACCTGCTGGTCACAGCCCGTCACTGCACACCTCAGATTCCCGCCATTCTTGGCAGTGCTCAGACATGGCCGCGACAGACACACACACACGAGGCGCCGGCTTTATGGAAGTTAGTTTTTATTGACGTGTTTTCTCCAATTTTTACATTCCCACAAAACACACAAGGGATCTTGCAGGTAAAGTAGAATCTGTGCATAGTGCGATCGAAATAAAAACTCAAGAGGAAAAAGATAAAAAAATAAAAATCACAATAAAAGAGAACGGGAAAAAGACACAACCAGAGGTTACCAGAACCTTAGACCGAGATGATGCGCTGATTACAAGCCAAACAGACACGGGGTGGGGAGAGCGGCGGCACACCGGGCGAGAGGCGGCATGGCAAGCAAGAGGCGGCCCATGCTAGGATGCACTCTCAACTAAAACCATATGGCAAGATCAGGCGCCACATGCAGAACCTCCGCCGCCATCTTGTTCTCACTACCGATAAAGTTTTTACATAGAAAGGGGCGGAGTCAGTAAAGTGCAGTGGTTCCATGGTGGTGAGTTATCCCAAACAGATCCCCGCGCCCCGGGGAATGAAACAATCCACTTTACTGGTAAGTAGAACAAGAGTGAGCACTGCGGCAGCCGCACACCAGCCCGGAGTGCACATCAGTAGTATAAAAGTCATCATCCTCAGCCTGGACCATCACGGCGGAGGGGTCACCAATCGTGGAAGTACAGACCCCCCCCCCCCCATAGTAGAGCAGTCGGTAGCCATTGGCGTTACATCACAGACTCCGCATGGCTTTCCAGCACAGACTGGGACGTGTAGTCCCACCACTGCCATCAATCCTACAGTAAAGTCCGCAGTGACATCCACAGCTCCCGTCCTGACGATGTTTTGCAGTTTTTCTATTTTTTTTTTTTTTTTTACATTTTTTCAATCTCTTAAATAAGCAAATAGAAAGAGGCGACAGTTTGGTGGCGAGAGCGGAGACCACCGGCCCGGCTATATATATATATATATATATATATATATATATATATATATATATATATATATATATATATATATATATATATCTCTATCTATGTATATCATATGCAGGAGACTCACAGCGATGGCGTCTGATTCATAAAAAAACAACACGACAAAGAAAAGATTCGGTGAAGACGCTGATTAACCCTATCCTGTCACCCGGCTAAAAACACAAAAATAAAATATTGGAAGTGATAAGAGTCCAATCTATCAGCATTGGTCAGCAGTGACACCCAAATCAATGCCCCCCAGTATCTTTGGCCCCATCTCCAACTACATACCCCACCCCAGGCTTACATAGACCCCCCCCCCCCGTCCCATCCCCCGCTCTTAGATCTGCATCTGCTCCAGGTATTTGTAGGTGGGGTTCTCGTAGCCGTGATTCTGCATCTTGTTCAGGTGGCGCTCCTCGGGGTTAACATGGGATCCACCTATGAGGAATGAGAGAGGATCAGTGCCGGCATCACCACAGAGATCACACACCGGTGGTCAGACCGCCACAGGCTGGGCCATATAAACACTACAGATTCCACTATGGCCGCCCGCTCACAGCCCCCCGTACATCACTAGCATGGTATACCCTCGAGCATTCTTCATCCTTTTCTTCCTGGGCTCATTACTATTCCCTATTCAGATGGACCGGGGCTTGTACTTGATTTATTTTACCATATAATGTACTGAAAAGAGATGAGAATCCCCCGCAGTTCGGCCATTGTATCTTACATCTTACCGCACAACAAATGCCGTAAAAACAAGATTCTCCCGCTTGGTCCGATTACCGCAAGAACAAACATCGGGAGTTTCTTCCATTTTATCAAGGAATAAACGTCAGAACTTTATCAAAGAAAAGTTGGGTTTGTTGTCGCCATTTTCTAAGATGTCGATTTCTCCCTCCGTGACCCTGATCTCTGAGGCAACAGCCGGTGACAACATTGCGACTTTGGCAACAGAAAACAACCCCACAACTGCCGACTTCAGTGGCATCCCCTTGCCCACACTGGCGTTCAACGGCTCACATAATTATGCGCCGACACCAAATGTGGCGGACGGGGATTTATTTTAATATTTACAATTTGTAAAAAGTGTTTTTAAATGTTATTTTATTAATTCTCTTCTGGGACCTGCCTGCGCCCCGTGGATCAGCCGCACTGCGCTGCCACATCACATGAAGCCCAGCCGCATAGGAGACCACCCATGGCCAACACGTTCAAAAGACCCCTGACTGCCAATGCAACCAACCGCCCCCGCAGTCTCGTCACACCGGCTGCCAAAAGCCAGATAAAATGTATCCATCTCACTTGACTGCAGCAATTAAGAGGTTAATCTCCGCTCTATAATGTGAGCACATGACTAACCTACACGTACAGTCGCCATCGGTAAGGGGTTAATGACCAGTGTCATGACTAATATCAGACAAGGGGTTAACAGCTGTGTACGGCGTCAGTCAGCGGATCATCAGGGAACTCTTCATACAAGAAACCGGAAAGAGGATCGCATTAAATAGCACTTACCTCCACAATGCCGTGACTGATGGTGCCATACTGTCTCTTCCGCAGCAGGATCAGGCTGATTACAATGATGGTGGCAATGGCCACAGCGATGACCAAGAGGCCGATCAATGTGCCGCTGCTGAAACTGAAATCACTACGGAGAGATCCGTCCATGTCCTGGGGAAGAGAGAAAGGTGGCAAGGTGAGGACCCCAGCAGTAAAGCACAAATGTACCATGCCGGGAGACGAGAAGCAGCTGCCACCGCCGCCTGGAGATGAGGAGCGGCCGCCACCGCGAATGTGACCCCCAAACTTGCACTGCCCCAAGAAAACTATCATCCAGTGATCGAGGTAATGGCCACCGTCACTAATAACAAATATATACATTCAAATCCATACTCCAGTCACAACCAGAGCTGCAGTCACTATTCTGCTGTTACATCAAGTCTTATCCTACAGTCACCTCCAGAGCTGCAGTCATTATTCTGCTGTTACATCCTGTCTTATTCTCCATTAACCTCCAGAGCTACACTCACTATTCATGTTACATAGTGTCTTATCCTTCAGTCACTATCCTGCTGTTACATCATGTTCTATTCTTCAGTCACCTCCAGAGGTGCAGTCACTATTCTGCTGTTACATCGTGTCTTATCCTACAGTCACCTCCAGAGCTGTACTCACTACTCTGCTGTTACATCGTGTCTTATCCTCCAGAGCTGTACTCACTACTCTGCTGTTACATTGTGTCTTATCCTCCAGTCAACTCCAGAGATGCAGTCACTATTCTGCTGTTACATTGTGTCTTATCCTCCAGTCACCTTCAGAGCTGCCATGACTACAGGATGTGTACGGATCTCAGGTGTATAGTGTGGACGTTCTCCCGCAGGGTCAGCAGCAGCCATGAGCTCACACGCCCTGATCAGACACATTGTATGGCACCGCTCAAAAGTCCTCACCCCCTGGAAATGTAACGGTTTCCTTGTTCTTATACGAATGTGCACATTGTAGATTCAGACTGAAGACGTCAAAACCAGAAAGGAAAGAAAGAACAGATATGGAAACAAAAAAGGGACACATGGATAAACCTAGATGTGGGGAACACAGGACACAACAGTGCAATACCTGATGGAGGGAGTGGCGAGTGGTCAGTCAACGCTGTGACGGGCACAACCATGAAGAAAAACCACTGCTGCCACCTGGTGGCTGCAGGATAAAACCTACAGGAAATATTGGATCCAGTTGCATGAAACGTGTTAGTGTCTGAGCTGCTGGAGTACAGATTCTTCACCAATGTTAACATAGTTTTTTTTTTGTATTTACGCCTTTCAACACCGTACCAGCATCTATATCAAGTCCCCGTCATTGTACATTTGCTTCTTTTCACTTGATAAAGATGTTGAAACGCGTTGTGAATAAAATAAAACATTGCCATTATTGTTGAAGAATCTGTTTACTTCAGCAGCGTAGCCACCTAAATCCACAACACAGAACGTTCGTTACCCCTCAGAATCCTACTGTAGTCCCCATTATGTTGACGGCTATACACCCCATTGTCCATCCACAGCTTCATCAAGTTGTCTCCTGGAATAGCTCCAATGATCAGGAGGTCATGAGTGGAATTACCTACATTCAGAAAGTGCTTGACGTCAGGAACTGGAAAGTTGCTAGACTTTTAAGAGGTATCTTCAATTCCCATGATGAAACTGGCTCTCATGAGGACCATCCCAAAAAAAGAAAGAAGAATTGCCTCTACTGCAGAGGATAAGTTCATCAGTGTTTCCTACTTCAGAAACTGCAAAGTGACAGGGTGGATTGATTTAAATCACGCCGATTTAAATCAAATTATTTTTTTCTATTTAAATCAGATCGATTTAAATCGTGATTTTAATCATGATTTAAATCACTGATTTAAATCAAAAGATTTTTTTAATATAAATCACAATTAAAATCTAAAACTTTCAATCATTGTTCAATTAACTCCACACTTCTAGCTTGGTTTCACTTTCTGTAGCTTGGTTTCAGTTTCTTTTTCCATTCAGTTGACATGCCCAAACTTGTTGGATAGTCAGTCAGCAGTACTTGGCTGTAGTAACAATCAAACTTCAGAAGTGATCTGCGTGAGCCATGGCAGGTCGTAAGAGAGACCCTATTTGGGTTCATTTTGTTGAGATGCCAGCAGAGCTTGGAAAGAAAGGTGGGAGAGCAAAGTGCAAATACTGTCAAAAGGATATCCAAGGACTTGTTTGCCGTTTGAAATCACATTATGAAAACTGCAACCAGAAGGGAAATGAAGATGTTGATAGTGATACAACTAATGTCAATGAACCCCCACAGCTTCTTATGCACCAGGACCCTAGCACTAGTGGTAAGTCTGGCAATTACAACCTATTTTAACAGACGTTTTACTGGGATGGTTAAAGTCTATGAAAAGAAAAATTTCTAGGACTAGTTCTGGAGTATAGAATTTAAATTTATGTTAAGGCAATATTTCACAGAAGATTAACGTTAAGTAAAAATAAAAGAGTGTGTATACGCCTATTTTTTTTTTTTATTGTAGGCTACAATTCACTTTTGAAGTCTGCCAAATTGACCATTTTTTAAAAAAAACATTTTTAAAACTTTTGTGACATAATTTTTTTCAGTTGCTCTGATATTACTAGTATTACAGCAACTTCACCGGAAACTTGAGTAGCATAACTTTTGAGACAGCCCTTATAGGACGAGGACCATTACATTGTTCAAAAAGTTTGTTTCAAAATATTTTCGTTATATTTCTTCAAATACGCAGTCAAATTATATTTTTAATTACTGTGCTTTCAGGGTCAAATATGGCTTGTGCTGCACGTGACAATCAATATCTGGGTACAACTTCAACAAAGCAGCCCAACAAAAAACTTTGCGTGCAAAGTGTAGAAAAATTCCTCTTAAAGACTACGACGAGCCAGAAAGAACATTTTGATGAATTGCTAAATTCATATTTGCAACCAATTCTTCTTTCCGACTAGTTGAACACCCATTGTTTGTACAAATGATCGAAGGAATAAGACCAAACTACAAACCACCAAGTAGATTTGATATCTCAGGAAAACATCTTCAGGCTGTATACGACAAAGAAAGCGCGGCTTGTACAAAATATTTGAAAGACAAAGTTGTTAACATGAGCTTGGATGGTTGGAGCAACATCCACAACGACCCCATAATTTGCACTTGTGTAACAACAGAAGATGTTGAAACTTACCTTACAGACACAATCGACACATCTGGAAATTCACATACTGCTGAATATTTACTTGAAATTGCTAAGAACTCAATTCACCAATGCCAAGAACAGTTTGGATGTAAAGTAAGGAGCTTAGTTACTGATAACGCAAGCAATGTGGCAAAAATGCGAGCGGAACTGGCACATGAGGATGACACAAATGTCATTACATACGGTTGTTCTGCCCATTTGTTACATCTTTTGGCAAAAGACCTGCATATTTCGGGTGTCAAGGAACATGTTGTAGAAATTGTTAAATATTTCCGCAATAATCATTTTGCACATGCAACCTACAAGGAAATGGGAGGACTGAAGTTGGTTCTACCACAAGATGTTAGATGGAATACCTTGGCTGAATGCTTGGAACTGTTTATTAACAACTGGTCAAAATTAGTGTCCATTTGCGAAACACATCAGGATAAAATTGATGCTAATATACGAAGCAAAGTATTAAATCTTGGTGTGAAGAGAAATGCTGAGGACCTTTTGGAAAGGTTAAAGCCAATATCTATTGCTTTGGATAAAATGCAGAAAGATACTGCAACCATAGCTGATGCCACAGAAGTTTGGAAAGATTTAGAAGGTTCGCTAGATCGCTTGAACCTCTCAAACAATGTAAAGGTTGCAATACACCACCGCAAGGACCAAGCATTAAAAGAAGAACACTATTTAGCCAATATCTTGCATCCCATCTACAGAGGGAAAAAACTATCTGAGGCGGAAATCAACTCTGCAATGGAGTGGCTCGCCAATACTAACCATGACATTGTGGCAACTGTGCTGAAATTGAAGTGTGAATCTGCACCATTTCAAAAATACATGTTTGCAGATAACGTCGTTAATGAACTAAAACCACTGGACTGGTGGAAGTCGCAATCACTTGTTCTTCCAGCGAAGATAATAAATGTAGCTACTCAGCTACTGACTGCATCGGCTTCATCGGCAGGAGTAGAGAGATTGTTTTCTTCATTTGGTTTTGTGCACACAACAGTCCGAAACCGCTTAGGAACTGCTAAAGCAGGACAACTAGTTTTCCTATTAAAAGTCCTAAATAAACAGTAGGCTTAAAGGACTGATGTATTCACTGAAGATGTTTGCTTACTTCAAACATTAGAGATAGGCTATTGTTAAAAAGTACTTACTCTCTGTAGTTCAATTCTGATTGTTTAATAGTGCAAATAAAAATTATTAGGTTTCATAATCATCAACTGTTTTAATATTTTTATTTGTGTAAAATAATTTGATTTGCAAAAAGACAAAGTTTTGCTTGTGTACAACTTGATTAAAAAATCCTATTTAAATCAAAAAAATCCGATTTAAATCAAAAAAATCCGATTTAAATCAAAAAAATCCGATTTAAATCAAAAAAATCCGATTTAAATCAAAAAAATCCGATTTAAATAAAAAAAATCCGATTTAAATCAAAAAAAATCCGATTTTTTTTATTTTTTTTTTAAAAAATGATTTTTATCCACCCTGCAAAGTGACAGCAAATCAGATCACAGACCTCATAAATGTTGCACATCAAGTAACAAGACACATCTGAACATCGGTTGTCCAGAGGAGATAGTGGAGTTATTCAAGCAAAAAAAAACAAGATTCTCAAAAAAGCGGGCCACTGAGGGGTGCAAGCTAGGAGCAGCAGACCACTGAGGGGGCCCGAGCTAGGAGCAGCCGGCAACTGAGAGGGCGCAAGCTAGGAGCAGCCGGCCACTGAGGGGGCGCAAGCTAGGAGTATCCGGCCACTGAGGGGGCGCAAGCTAGGAGCAGCCGGCCACTGAGGGGGCGCAAGCTAGGAGCAGCCGGCCACTGAGAGGGGGCGCAAACTAGGAGCAGCCGGCCACTGAGGGGCCGCAAGATAAGAGCAGCTGGCCACTGAGGGGCCGCAAGCTGGGAGAAGCCGGCCACTGAGGGGGCGCAAGCTAGGAGAAGACGGCCACTGAGGGGCACAAGCTACACCGCGATTTCCTGGATGTTGGCACAGATGAGTAGTATTATGGCCAATCATCGACCGTTAGATTTGTTCCATAAATGTGATTTATCCTCTAACAATGAGAACTGGATTTGATTCAAAGCTAAAAATTTCAAAAAGCAGCAAATTCTTCTGCAGAACGAGAGTGCAAACATTTTCTAGGTTGTAAAGAGCCGAGATCGGTGATTTGTGGGATCTGCAACATTGAACGTTATGTTGCTGACATCAGAAGCTTTTCCAATAGAAACGTCCTCAGGCCGAGTTCACGTAACACCGGAGCTTCTGTGATTTCACCTCCACAATTCAGCCTCCATTCATCTTGGGAGACTTTGGAGAGTTTCTACTTGAATTTCCCTGTGGGAAGTCAGAGTCGCTCCCAGAGCTGCTGTTCTGATGTGATCGCCCCCCCCCACCCTCCTAGATCTGTGGAGGATCCTCCAGAGGTTCTCACTAGGGCTGAGGTCAGGGAGTATGGTGTCCACTCCATGAGTCTCTCTCCTCTATGCCCATAGCATCCAATGACTTGGGTTTTCTCTGCAGCATGAGGTGGGGCATTGTCAGCATGAAGGTGACTTTACTACAGACGACGTGGTTCACGGTTCTTCACTTTCTTACATGGTGCAAAAAGGTCGTCAGAAACTCTATTTACTTCCCGAGGTCATATTCACATCTTCAGGGACCCTAAAAGAGACTTCCAGCTCTCCCCATGTTTCCGGACCAAAACATAACTTCGCCACCTCCTTGCTGACGTCACAGCCTTGTTGGGACATGGTGGCCGTCTACAACCATCCGCTACTCCATCCATCTGAACCATCCAGGGTTGCATGGCATCAAGAGTAAACATGGCTGGCTTACATTGAGTGTTCATGTATGTCGGGGCCGCCGCAGACGTATCTGCTTGTGAGCGCTGTATAGGGGAGGTCGAATAGTAGGTGTTTTTTTTTTTTTTATAAATAAATTTTTATTGAAAGGTTTCAATAATAACAAAATAGTAACAGAGGACATCAATCATGACAAATAGACATAATATCTATTACTATCGAATACTAGGTGTTATGCAAAACTGCAAGTTCTGGAGGATCCTACACCTTCAGGTTCATGGACTCCAGAAGCTCTAGCAATTTCAAATACCTGTTCGCTGCTTTGTAATAGGATTTTAGCAGCTGCTCTCTTAATCCAATAACTTTGATTGGCAGAAACCTTCCTCATTATGCCTTTATCTGCACAAGCCACAGATCTCTTCATAGTATGATGATCGCGCTTAAGTTTCTGTGAAATATCTCATGTTTTCATATCTTGTCCGAAGTATTGCACTAAGTGACGCTTGCTGGCAGCAGAGATCCTTTTTCTTTCCCATATTGAATGAAACCTGCAGCACCTTAATAATGTGAAACGTCTTTCTTACAAGTTTCCCCTTAATTAGGGGAAATTCTTCAAAAAGAACCTGAAGACCCACCTCTTCCGACAAGCCTACAACCTGCAGTGATCATCAGTCTACTGAACCACCGCACGATCAGCTCTTCGCTCTCCTAGTGTATCCTCACCCATCCCTGTAGACTGTGAGCCCTTGCAGGCAGGGTCCTCTCTCCTTCTGTACTTGTGTGTGCCTTGTATTGCTCATGTTTACTGTACTTGTCTATACTTGCCCCTCTTCACATGTAAAGCGCCATGGAATAAATGGCGCTATAAAAATCTATAATAATAATAATAAATTAGGTTCCTGGAAACTAATTATCACAGAGGTCCAGGATTGATATCAGTGATCCAAAGACCCCAAGACACAAACCATCCATGAGGTTATGGGAAAAACAAAATGACATCTTTATCACCGACATCCAATCAGCAGAATAATTTGGGAGCAGTGTAGAAGCCGCCACTGAGGACAGCAAAGAAGAGACTTGTATGGACTGAGATGAACAAGGAGCACACAAGACCAGTGGAGAACTGTGCGGTACTTGGTGTCTGTCAGACTTAGATGAGGTGAGGAAAGCTTCTCTTTATGTGGTGCCCACCAAGAACCATGGCACAATTACCCGCCATGGCCACCACAGCATTTTGCAACGACCGTTATCCTGTCTGCTCCACGCTTAGTGGGTCCACCACTTGTGTAACAGGACAATGACCCCAAACCCAACCCAGCAATGTGACAGGGAAGGAGAAAGATGGAGGCTGCAGCGGAGGACACAGTCTCTACAATCACCTCAGCCAGTGGGGATTGCTTGGGGTGAAATGGACGCACAGTAAAAGCAAAGCAGCCGACAAGCGCACAGCACCACCGAGAACTCCAGAACCAATGGAGCCCAACTGATGATGCTGTAGAGAGGATGACAAGGAGAGTAAAGTCACCATCAGGGTAACGGAACACATGAGGAATCTGAGGGGTAACACATGGGTTGTGTAACACTTCTTTTTTTTCCTTTATCTGTTCCTTCTTTACTTCGTGGTTTTGCTGCCTTCAGTCTGAATCTATAACGTGCACACTCCAATAAGAACAAGTCAACTGCATGAACAGGGTCCGGACTTTTCAGCGACGCTGCATCACAACGGATAATCCGCACATCACACATCATCCTGCGGGTACAACACTGAGGGAGCAGATGAACGGTGGGGACTCTTGATTTTTCATTAACAATGGGGGTGGGGGACGACATGGGATGACACAGGACACACAAGAAGCCGCGGTGCCGTCTCGCAGACATACATACCGGCTCATCCACAAGTCCACTGACTCTTTCTGCATTGAAAATCATTTCCTTCACATCCAGGGTCTCATCAATGACCTGAAACAGTGGTGAGATTAACAGAAAATAGAAATGCAAAGAAAAAAACACTAAGTATGGAGCGGTAATGAGGGTGCGGTGATGGTGCAGTGGGGGAGTCCGGGCTGGCGGAGGGGCACACAGACGCCAGAGCACACAACTCGTTCTCACCACTTTCTTGTCCGCTTTGCCGTTCAGGATTTTCTCCTCAGCGCCGATCAGCGGTTTGTTGTCTGCGATACCGGATCCTGGACGGAGAACAGATCGTTATCAGAGAAGAGACGAGCATCGCCAATATGGAGCTGCCGCCACCAGAAGCTCAAGAAAAGAGCGTGACCACCACCACGACGAGTGGGACCGCCGCCAGGAGCCAGGACGAGTGAGACCGCTTCCCCCAGGCCCAGCGAGACCTCCATCAGGGCCAGCAAGACCTCCCCCCAGTCAAGCGAGATTTCCCCCAGGACTAGCGAGACTGCACCCCACCCTAAGGCCAGCGAGACCGCCCCCTAGGACACACTAGGCCCCTCCCCTCCACCCAGGACCAGCGAGAATGTACCCTACCCAGGACCTGCGAAAAAGCACCCCACCCCAAGGCCAGCAAGGTCAGCACCCACCCAGGACCCGCGAGACTGCCCCCCCAACGACAAGCAGGAGTGCTCCAACACCCAGGGCCAGCGAAACCGCCCCCGCTCCAGGGCAAGCGAGACCCCACCTAGGGACACGCGAGACCTCACCCCAACCCAGGGCCAGCGAGACAAGCACCCCACCCAGGACTAGCGAGACAGCACCCCACCAGAAGGCAGGATGAACGGCCCTCATCTCACAGGAGCAGCTTAGATACACCACATATCCAGCATGCCCCCAGATACATGACCGTACTGCACTGTGTATGATGTGCTGCCATAGAGATGACACGTAGGGACTGTACTGGGGATCCGGTGTGACCGCAAACTAAGGGGAGTTCTGTACAAGAAGCTTCATAATGACAATTTCTACAACTTTCACAGATTGTTTCAATCCTTCATTTTAAAATCTCTGCTTGCTGTCAGTGATGGGACCTTTATCACAATCCAGGCAGCCCAGCAAACACTGCTGTCTCTTCTGTGATGAAATGATGACTTGGAGCGACGCTATCATCTGCGGTGATCGTGGGTCACGATGGGTTTACAGCAAGCAGAGATCGCAATGTGGAACGACAGCCAGGCTCCGGGCGGCGGGGCGCAGGGCATGCTCATTCTCGCCCATCGTGTGGCGACAGCACTGATCACCACGACAGGCGCCACCTATGACTGCTACCCTCCACCAATTACACTGGATGAACACCAAGAGGATAGGAGTAGTAGTGATTCTCATTCATCCAGATACACCAGCAGAGAAACGTTTAGGATTCCAGCACCACATGAATTTGCAGTCTTCAGCAGGAGACAGCACAGAATAATGTAAAGAGACAGACAGATGGGAGCGGTGAGAGCAGAACCAACCTTTGCTCACTGGAAGGTAGGAGTCCCGAGACGATTCTACGCAGCAGATTGGGGAGGGAAGGAAAACAAAAAGATAGAAAAAGCAGAAGACATTAAAAATAACTGAAAGGAATGTGAAGCGCCAGTACTGACGGGTGACATCACATGATCCAGCACCAATCACATGACTCGTCCACGCAGGCGTGCGGGTGACAGCAGGCAATGCTACAACCTCACAGGTGCATTCTGGGAATAAGGACAAGTGCGCCATGCTGAGAAGCGACAACCCTGCGCAGACCACAACGGGTGAACTCAGCGCTGCCATCGGGTACAGCCACAACATAGTACCAAATCCACCCCAGAGCTGCACTCACTATTCTGCTGCTGCAGTCACTTTTAATATATATATTACATTACTGATCCTAATTACATCCTGTATTATTCTTCAGAGCTACACTCACTATTCTGCTGGTGCAGTCACTGTGTACATACATTACTGATTCTGTACTGATCCCGAGTTACATCCTGTATTATACTCCAGAGCTGCACTCGCTATTCTGCTGCTGCAGTCACTGATAGATATATATATATATTTATTACATTACTGATCCTGAATTACATCCTGTATTATACTCCAGAGCTGCACTCGCTATTCTGCTGCTGCAGTCACTGATAGATAGATATATTTATTACATTACTGATCCTGAATTACATCCTGTATTATACTCCAGAGCTGCACTCGCTATTCTGCTGCTGCAGTCACTGATATATATATATATTTATTACATTACTGATCCTGAATTACATCCTGTATTATACTCCAGAGCTGCACTCACTATTCTGCTGTTGCAGTCACTGTGTACATACATTACATTACTGATCCTGAGTTACATCCTGTATTATACTCCAGAGCTGCACTCGCTATTCTGCTGCAGCAGTCACTGATATATATATATATATATATATATATATATATTTATTACATTACTGATCCTGAATTACATCCTGTATTATACTCCAGAGCTGCACTCACTATTCTGCTGTTGCAGTCACTGTGTACATACATTACATTACTGATCCTGAGTTACATCCTGTATTATACTCCAGAGCTGCACTCACTATTCTGCTGGTGCAGTCACTTTGTATATACATTACTGATCCTAAATTACATCCTGTATTATACTCCAGAGCTGTACTCACTATCCTGCTAGTGTTGTCACTGTGTACATACATTACTGATCCTGAGTTACCTCCTGTATTATACTCCAGAGCTGCACTCACTATTCTGCTGGTGCAGTCACTGTGTACATACATTACATTACTGATCCTGAGTTACATCCTGTATTATACTCCAGAGCTGCACTCACTATTCTGCTGGTGGAGTCACTGTGTATATACATTACATTACTGATCCTAAATTACATCCTGTATTATACTCCAGAGCTGCACTCACTATCCTGCTGGTGTTGTCACTGTGTACATACATTACTAATTCTGTACTGATCCCGAATTACATCCTGTATTATACTGCAAAGCTGCACTCACTGTTCTGCTGGTGCAGTCACGGTGTACATACATTACATTACTGATCCTGAGGTACATCCTGCATTAGGGCATGTTTCCACGTAGCGGAAACATTCAGTATTTGCTGCGGATTGTTTAATCCGCAGCGGCCAGATGTTCCAGCATAGTTGAGGGATTTGAAGAAATCCCGTCACCTCTATGCGTCAGAATACGTGGGTGACACACCGGCTAAACTGGATATGCGGCGCTTCTTTTTAGACCGCAGCATGTCTGTTGACCTTGCGGAGAAGCTCAGTCACCGCACGATAAACAGCATACTCTATGGCTACGCTGCGGCGATTCCAGATATGTTCAATGAGCACATCCGGAATCACCGTGCGTACAGGAGGGGGCGGGGGTTTCCGCTCCGTCCAAAGCGCGCACATTACAGTACGTGGAAACGTACCCTTTATATTCCAGAGCTGCACTCACTAATCTTCGAGTGCAGTCACTGTGTACACACCCCCATTAAATTTTTCACTCTTTGTTTCATTACAGCCATTTGGTAAATTCAAAAAAGTTAATTTTTTTCTCTTTAATGTACACTCTGCACCCCATCTTGACGGAAAAAAACAGAAATGTAGAAATTTTTGCAAATTTATTAAAAGAAAAATTGAAATATCACATGGTCATAAGTATTCTGACCCTTTGCTCAGACACTCATATTTATGTCACATGCTGTCCATTTCCTTGTGATCCTCCTTGAGATGGTTCGGACTTCATTGTAGTCCAGCTGTGTTTAATTAAACTTATATGACTTGATTTGGAAAGGCACACACCTGTCTATATAAGACCTCACAGCTGACAGTGCATGTCAGACCAAATGAGAACCATGAGGTCAAAGGAACTGGCAAAAGAGCTCAGAGAAAGTAATGTGGCAAGGCACACATCTGGCCAAGGTTACAAAAGAATTTCTGCAGTACTGAAGGTTCCTAAGAGCACAGCGGCCTCCATAATCCTTAAATGGAAGAAGTTTGGGACCACCAGAAGTCTTCCTAGACCTGGCCATCCAGCCAAACTGAGCAATCGTAGGAGAAGAGCCTTGAGGTAAAGAACCCCAAGATCACTGTGGCTGAGCTCCACAGATGCAGTAGGGAGGTGGAAGAAAGTTCCACAAAGTCAACTATCACTGCAGCCCTCCACCAGTCGGGCCTTAATGGCAGAGTGGCCTGACAGAAGCCTCTCCTCAGTGCCAGACATATGAAAGCCCGCATAGATTTTGCTAGAAAAAAAAAAAAAAAAAAAACACCACAGGAAGAACTCCCAGACTATGAGAAATAACATTCTCTGGTCTGATGAGACAAAGATAGACCTTTTTTGTGATAATTTTAATCGGTATGAGTGGAGAAGACCAGGCACTGCTCATCACCCGCCCAATACAATCCCAACAGTGAAGCATGGTGGTGGCAGCATCATGCTATGGGGTGTTTTTCAGCTGCAGGAACAGGACGACTGGTTGCCATTGAAGGAAACATCAATGCGGCCAAGTACAGAGATATCCTGGATGAAAACCTCTTCCAGAGTGCTCTGGACCTCAGACTTGGCCGAAGGTTCACCTTCCAACAAGACAATGACTCTAAGCACACAGCTAAAATAACAAAGGAGTGGCTTCAGAACAACTCTGTGACCATTCTTGACTTGCCAAGCCAGAGCCCTGACCTAAACCCAATTGAGCATCTCTGGAGAGACCTGAAAATGGCTGTCCACCAACGTTCACCATTCAACCTGACGGGAACTGGAGAGGATCTGCAAGGAAGAATGGCAGAGGATCCCCAAATCCAGGTGTGATAAACTTGTGGCATCATTCCCAAGAAGACTCATAGCTGTACTAGCTCAAAAGGGTGCTTCTACTCAATACTGAGCAAAGGGTCTGAATACTTATGACCATGCGATATTTCAGTTCTTTTTTTAATAAATCATCAAAAATTTTTACATTTGTTTTTTTTTTCAGTCAAGATATGCTGCCAAGTGTACATTAACCCCTTTACCCCCAAGGGTGGTTTGCGCGTTAATGACCGGGCCAATTTTTACAATTCTGACCGCTGTCCCTTTATGAGGCAATAACTCTGAAATGATTCCATGGATCCTGGCGATTCTGACAATGTTTTCTCGTGACTTATTGTACTTCATGTTAGTGGTAAAATTTCTTTGCTATAACTTGCGTTTATTTGTGAAAAAATGGAAATTTGGCAAAAATTTTGCAATTTTTCAACTTTGAATTTTCATGCCCATAAATCAGAGAGAGATGTCACACAAAATACTTAACCCCTTCACCCCCAAGGGTGGTTTGCACGTTAATGACCGGGGCAATTTTTACAATTCTGACCACTGTCTCCTTATGAGGTTATAACTCTGGAACGCTTCAACGGATCTTCGCGATTCTGAGATTGTTTTCTCGTGACATACTGTACTTCATGTTAGTGGTAAAATTTCTTCGATATAACTTGCGTTTATTTTTGAAAAAAACGCAAATATGGCGAAAATTTTTAAAATTTTGCAATTTTCAAACTTTGAATTTTTATTCCCTTAAAACAGAGAAATATATCACACAAAATAGTTAAGAAATAACATTTCCCACATGTCTACTTTACATCAGCACAATTTTGGAACCAAAATTTTTTTTGTTAGGAAGTTATAAGGGTTAAAAGTTGACCAGCGATTTCTCAATTTTACAGCAAAATTTACAAAGCCATTTTTTTAGGGACCACCTCACATTTGAAGTCACTTTGAGGGGTCTATATGGCAGAAAATACCCAAAAGTGACACCATTCTAAAAACTGCACCCCTCAAGGTACTCAAAACCACATTCAAGAAGTTTATTAACCCTTCAGGTGCTTCACAGTAACTAAAGCAACGTGGAAGGAAAAAATGAATATTTTACTTTTTAGCCACAAAAATTATCTTTTACAAACTTTTTTTTATTTCACAAGGGTAAAAGGAGAAAATGGACAGATAAGGTTGTTATGCAATTTCTCCTGAGTACGCCAATACCCCATATGTGGGGGAAAACCACTGTTTGGGCACACGGCAGAGCTCGTAAGGGAAGGAGCGACGTTTGACTTTTTCAAACTAAAATTGGCTGGAATTTAGATTGGATGCCATGTCGCGTTTGGAGAGCCCCTGATGCGCCTAAACAGTGGAAACCCCCCACAAGTGACACCATTTTGGAAACTAGACCCCCTAAGGTACTTATCTAGATCTGTTGTGAGCACTTTGAACCCTCAAGTGTTTCACAAAAGTTTATAAAGCCTGGGTGTGAAAAAAAAAAAAATCAATTTTCCACAAAAATGATTTTTTAGTCCCAAATTTTTGAATTTTCCCAAGGAAATTGGACCCCAAAAGTTGTTGTCCAATTTGTCCTGAGTACGCTGATACCCCATATGTGGGGGGGGGGGAAACTGTTTGGGCGCACGGCAGGGCTTGGAAAGGAAGTAGTAACGTTTTGGAATGCAGACGTTAATGGGGGTCATGTTCCGTTTGCAGTGCCCCAGATGAGCCTAAACAGTGGAAACCCCCACAAGTGACCCCATTTTGGAAACTAGACCCCCTAAGGAACTTATCTAGATCTTTGGTGAGCACTTTGAACCCCCAAGTGCTTCACACAAGTTTATAATGCCCGGGCATGAAAATAAAAAATCCTATTTTTTTCCCACAAAAATTATCTTTTAGTCACTAATTTTTTATTTTCCCAAGGTTAACAGGAGAAATTGGACCACATACGTTGTTGCACAATTTGTCCTGAGTACGCTGATACCCCATATGTGGGGGGGAACCACTGTTTGGGCGCACGGCAGAGCTCGGAATGGAAGGAGCACCATTTGACTTTTTCCAACCAAAATTGGCTGGAATTGAGTTTGGATGCCATGTTGCATTTGGAGAGCCCCTGATGTGCCTAAACAGTGGAAACCCCCCACAAATGACCCCATTTGGGAAACTAGACCCCCTAAGGAACTTATCTAGATTTTTGATGAGCAATTTGAACCCCCAAGTGCTTCACACAAGTTTATAAAGTAGAGCCGTAAAATTTAAAAATCATATTTTTTCCACAAAAATGATCTTTTCACCCTAATTTTTATTTTTCCAAGGGTAACAAGACTCCAAAAGTTATTGTGCAATTTGTCCTGAGTGCGCTGATACCCCATATGTGGGGGTAAACCACTGTTTGGGTGCATGGCAGAGTTTGGAAGGGAAGGAGCGCCGTCTGACTTTTTCAACGCAGAATTGGCTGGACGCCATGTCGTGTTTGGAGAGCTCCTGATCTGCCTAAACAGTGGAAACCCCCATAAATGACACCATTTTGGAAACTAGACCCCTCAAGGAACTTATCTAGATGTGTGGTGAGAACTTTGAACCCCCAGGTGTTTCACTAAAGTTTATAACGTACAGCCGTAAAATAAAAAATCTTTTTTTTTTTTTTTTACAAAAATGATTTTTTCACCCCCAATATTTTATTTTTACAAGGGTAATAGAAGAAATTGGAACCCAAAAGTTGTTGTCCAATTTGTCCTGAGTACGCTGATACCCAATATGTGGGAGAAAACTACTGTATGGGTACACGTTGGGACTCGGAAGGGAAGTAGTGACGTTTTGGATTGCAGACTTTGATGGAATGGTCTGGGGGCGTCATGTCGCATTTGGAGAGCCCCTGATGCGCCTAAACAGTGGAAATCCCCAACAAGTGACCCCATTTTGGAAAATAGACCCCACAAGGAACTTATCTAGGTGTGTGGTGAGCGCTATGAAGCCCCAAGTGCTTCACAGAAGTTTATAATGTACAGCCGTAAAAACAAAAAAATAATTTTTTTGTACAAAAATGATATTTTCGCCCCCAGTTTTTTATTTTCCCAAGGGTAACAGAAGAAATAGGACAAATTGCACAATAACTCTTGGGGTACAGAGTACGCTGATACCCCATATGTGGGGATAAACTACTGTTTGGACGCATGGCAGAGCTCAGAAGTGAAGGAGCACCGTTTGACTTTTTCAACGCAGAATTGGCTGGAATTGAGATCAGACGCCATGTCACATTTGGAGAGCCCCTGATGTGCCTAAACAGCGGAAACCCCCCAATTCTAACTCCAACCCTAACCCCAACACACCAATAACCCTAGTCCCAACCCTAACCACAAACCTAACCCTAACACACCCCTAATCCCAACCCTAACCCTAACTTTAGCGCCAACCCTAACCCTAACTTTAGCGCCAACCCTAACCCTAACTTTAGCCGCAACCCTAACCCTAATGGGAAAATGGAAATAAATACATTTTTTTAATTTTATTATTTTTCCCTAACTAAGGGGGTGATAAAGGGGGGTTTGATTTACTATTTATAGCGGGTTTTTATGATTGGCAGCTGTCACGCTAAAAGACGCTTTTTATTGCAAAAATAGTTTTTTGCATCGCCACATTTTGAGAGCTATAATTTTTGCATATTTTGGCCCACAGAGTCATGTGAGGTCTTATTTTTTGCGGTACGAGTTGACGTTTTTATTTGTACCATTTTTGAGCAGGTGCGATTTTTTGATCGCTTTTTATTTCGATTTTTGGGAGGTTAGAATGAACAAAAATCAGCAATTCATGAATTTCTTTTGGGGGAGGCGTTTTTATTGTTCCGCGTGTGGTAAAATTGATAAAGCAGTTTTATTCTTCGGGTCAGTACGATTATGGCGATACCTCATTTATATCATTTTTTTATGTTTTGGCGCTTTTATAGAATAAAAACAATTTTATATAAAAAATAATTATTTTTGCATCGCTTTATTCTGCGAGCTATAACTTTTTTATTTTTTCGCTGATGATGCTGTATGGCGGCTCGTTTTTTGCGGGACAAGATGACGTTTTCAGCGGCACCATGTTTATTTATATCGGTCTTTTTGATCGCGCGTTATTCCACTTTTTATTCGGCGGTATGATGATAAAGCATTGATTTTTTGCTTCGTTTTTTTTTTTTTTTTTTTTTTAAGGGGTTCACTAAAGGGGTTAACTAGTGGGACAGTTTTATAGGGGGGGTCGTTAAGGACGCGGCGATACCAAATATGTGTACTTTTATTGTTTTGTTTTTTTTATTTACAGGAAGAAATGAATTTATTGGGGGATATTTTTTTTTTTTTTTTTTTTTATTTTGGATTTTTTTTTATAACATGTTTATTTTTATTTTTTTTAACTTTTTACTTTGTCCCAGGGTGGGACATCACTGTATTTTATCAAATCGCTGGTGTGACAGTGTGCACAGCACTCTGTCACACCAGCGATCGCTCAGGCAGTGCAGCAGGCTTCTCAGTGCCTGCTCTCAGCAGGCACTGAGGAAGCCGCCTCCCTCCAGGACCCCGGCGCCATCTTGGATCCGGGTCCTGGGAGGGAGGAAGCCCTCAGAACAGCGCGATCACATCGCGCTGGTCTGAGGGTCTCAGGGGGGCGCGCAGGGAGCCCCCACCCTGTGCGATCCTCCCCTGTGCCCCCAGTACACCGCGATCATGTTTGATCGCGGTGTGCTAGGGGTTAATGTGCCGGGAGCGGTCCGTGACCGCTCCTGACACACAGTCACGGGTGTCAGCTGTGATAATCAGCTGACACCCGGCGGCGATTAGCTGCGCTCCCCTCAGGAGCGCAGCTGATCGCCTATGACGTACTATCCCGTCCATGGGCAGAATGGCACGGGTTTTATGGACGGGATAGTACATCTAATGTCAGAGAGGGGATAATAAGTAACATTTCTCACATGTCTACTTTACATCAGCACAACTTTGGTACCAAAATTTTTTTTTGTTATAAAGTTATAAGGGTTTAAATTTAACCAGCGATTTCTCATTTTTACAACACCATTTTTTTGGGGGGTACCACATCACATTTGAAGTCTCTGAGGGGTCTATGAGAGAAAATACCCAAAAGTGGCACCATTCAAAAAACTGCACCCCACCACATTCAAGAAGTTTATTAACCCTTCAGGTGCTTCACAGGAATTTTTTTGAATGGTTAAAAAAAAAAAAAAAAAGGAACATAACTTTTTTTCACAAAAAAATTATTTTAGGTCCAATTTTTTTTTTTTTATTTTCCCAAGGGTAACAGGAGAAATTGGACCCCAAAAGTTATTGTGCAACTTGACCTGAGTACGCTGATACACCATATGTGTGTGGGGTGAGGGAACTGTTTCGGCACACGGCACGGCTCAGAAGGGAAGGAGCGCCGTTTGACTTTTTCAATGCAAAATTGGCTGGAATTGAGATAGGACACCATGTCGCGTTTGGAGAGCCTCTGATGTGCCTAAACAGTAGAAACCCCCCAATCCAACCGTAACCCTAATAGGAAAATGGAAATATACGGATTTTGGTAAGACCTTACCTGTAAAATCCTTTTCAGCGAAGGAAGGAAGGGAGACAATTCATTACCAGTGGGTAGGCGGAGCCCACACAGGATAGAACACCTCAGATTACAAAAGAGTGTTGACCGGCCCCTCCAGCTTGGGCTCCTCCTACTCCAGCTCTCCAGTCCGTACACAAGCTAAGGAAGAGCAAAAATCACCAGCGGAGCAACATAATCCCTTCTGAAGAACTTCAGAGAAAAAACAAAAAGATAGGTTATGTATATAACAGAAAAAAACCACACGGTCCCAGGTACTACTCACTGAACCTGACTACTGCGATGAGCTGGCAATGCTGGAAAAGAGCCTTAGCGCGCCGACCTCAGCCCAGATAATCGCTATCAGAGAAGGGTCACGCCGCATCTGAAAACACAACAACACACTTCTGCCATGGGAGGGATCTGTGTCTCCCTTCCTTCCTTCCTTCCTTCGCTGAAAAGGATTTTACAGGTAAGGTCTTACCAAAATCCGTATTTCAGCAGCAGATGGAAGGAAGGGAGACACATTCATTACCAGTGGGACGTCCCAAAGCAGTCCAGAAATTAAGGGTGGGCAAAAAACCAACAGAGGCAGATTCCCAACAACTTAAATAAATACGCAACTAGCGCTTAACACAAGTTCACAAGAACTTTAAACTACAGCCGCCTGCAGGACCCCACGTCCTAAGGCCGCATCAGCGGAAGCACTGACGTCCACCTTATAAAATTTCGTAAATGTGTGGACGGAACGCCAGGTCGCCGCCCGGCAGAGCTGAGCTGCCGAGGCCCCTTGATGAAAGGCCCACGATGAACCCACAGCCCTCGTGGAGTAAGCTCGAATATTAATCGGGCAAGGTTCGCCCTTAAGTCGGTAAGCCTCTAAAATGGCCGACCGAATCCAACGAGCTATAGAATCCTTGGAAGCTCGTTGCCCACGTCGACGACCTGCTGGAATCACAAACAGAGAATCCGACTTCCGAAAACTTTGAGTAATAGACAAATAGAACTTCAAAGCCCGCACTAAATCCAATGTGTGCAAGGCCCGTTCCTTCGCATTCCTCGGCTCCGGACAAAGCGAGGGCAACACAATATCCTGATTAACATGAAATTGTGACACCACCTTAGGTAGAAAGTCGCCCCGAGTGCGAAGCACTACGCGATCCGGGTGAAACTCCAGAAAAGGAGGCGAACAAGAAAGAGCCGCCAACTCAGAAACCCTTCTCAAAGAAGTGACCGCCACTAGGAAGGCAACCTTCCAAGAGAGCAAGGAAAGGCTAACAGAGTCCATAGGCTCAAAAGGCCCATGTTGCAGAGCCTCCAAGACAAGATTGAGCCGCCAAGGAGACACAAGCGCCTTCCGCGGCGGAAACTGACGGATTACCCCGCGAAAAAAAGAACGTACGTCTCTACGCGAGGCGATAGCCTTCCGAAACAGCAAGGACAGAGCAGAAACCTGCCCCTTCAGAGTGCTAACTGCCAAACCCTTGTCCAGGCCGTACTGCAAAAAGGCCAACAAATTGGGAATGGAAAAAAATCCTCGGGTTCCTAGAAGAACCCGAACACCACGAAAAGAAGGCTTCCCAAGTCTTGTGATAAATCCAAGTAGTAGCCGGACCTCTGGCAGCTCGCAGAGTGGCAATGACTTCGGCTGAAAAACCTTGACGGATCAAGATTTCGGTCTCAAGAGCCACGCCGTCAAACGCAGAGACTTCAGGTCCGGGTGACGAACAGGCCCTTGGGTTAGCAGGTCCGGGCGAAGAGGGAGTGGAAGTGGAGGCGCTGCCAGAAGCGACACCAGCGTCGAGAACCACGTCCTCCTTGGCCAATCTGGGGCTATCAACATAGTCGGGACTCTCTCCAGTCTGATCCGACGCAACACCAGAGGAAGTAAGGATAGCGGCGGAAACACAGATTAGCTCGAATTGGTCCCACGGAGCCACCAGAGCATCCACCGCCACAGCCTTCGGGTCCTTGTACCTGGACATGAACGTCGGTAACTTGGCATTGAACCTGGATGCCATCAAATCCACTTGGGGAGTCCCCCAACGGGCACAGCAGTGCAAAAATTTTCGGATGAAGACTCCATTCTCCGGGATCCATCTTTTCGCGACTGAGGAAGTCCGCTGTGATATTCTGAACTCCTGGAATGTGAATCGCAGAGATGGCTGGCACCCTGGCCTCGGCCCATACCAGGATCCGAGACACCTCCATCATGAGCCTGAAGCTCCTCGTCCCACCTTGATGGTTGATATACGCGACCGCCGTCGCGTTGTCTGTCTGCACTCGGACTGGTAGACCGCTTAAAAGGACCGTCCAGTGTTGGAGGCAAAGGAAAATTGCCCTCAATTCCAGGATGTTGATCGGCAGGACAGACTCTTCCGACGACCATACTCCCTGAATCCAGAAATCGTTCCAGACACCCCCCCAGCCCGTCAGGCTGGCATCGGTGGTTATGATCGACCACCTTGGAGGGAGAAAAGACTTCCCCAGGGATAACACTTCCGGACGTAACCACCATCCTAGAGACTCTCGCACCCTGTGGGAGATGATGACACTGCAATCCAGTGAAAACTGCGAACGATCCCAACAGTTCAAAATGAGCATTTGGAGAGCCCTGGAATGAAATTGGGCAAACGGAACTGCCTCCATCGACGCCACCATCAAACCCAGAAGGCGCATACACCTTCGAAGGGACATTGCTGTCGACGACTTCATAACCTGTACATGTCGAAGAAGACTCGCTTGCTTGTCTGGAGGCAGAGACACCACTGCTCGTACCGTGTCGAAATGCATTCCCAAAAACAGGATTGACTGTGACAGTTCCAGAGACGACTTCTCCCAATTGACCAGCCACCCGAAGTCCTCCAGGAGCAGAAGGGATAGATTGCGAGCCGTCACCGCCTCCTCCTTTGAGGACGCCACAATCAAAAGGTCGTCCAGATAGGGAAGAATCGTAACCCCCTGTCTTCGAAGAAGAATCGCCATGAAGTAGCCTGCCGACACAACCCGCGTCACCCAGGCGTCTGACACGCGGGAAGCCCAAGTCGGTTCGAACTGGAGCAGGCGACCCCCCCACTCGAGAGCCCTCGAGTGAGGCCCTGGCGTCAGTTCGCCTTAGCGGGCTTTTTGTCAGCTTCCCGCTTGTCTTGACGGAAGCTCTGTTTCCAGGGAGTGCGGGATTTCTGAGAGTTCTTTTTTCCTGAGAAAGAGGGACGACCCGATCCCCAAGAAGGCTGACCGAACCGTCCCCTGGACCGAAAGGACCGCCGACTACTACCGGCACTAGGTCTGCCAGACGCAGAAGGCACAGCTCTTCGCTGCGGTAAAGCCGTTTCTTTTGCCTTTGCCTTGGCAATCAGCTCCGTGAGGTCAGATCCAAATAGCTGACCACCCTTGTAAGCTAAAGTTAGCAAACCTTGCTTGGAAACCGCATCCCCGGTCCACTGTCTAAGCCACAGTGCTCTTCTGGCTGTGACCGCCGAGGATTGCGCCCTGGACAGCAGTGACGCAGTATCCAAACCTGCATCACTGCCATATCGGGCTGCATCCTCCAACAACTTGAAAAGCTCATCTACCTCGGATAGCGGGGATCCATCTTGCCACGCCGTCCGTAGACGGTCTAACCAGCTCAGGGAAGCTTTACAAGCACACATGGACCCTAGTACTGCTCTGAATCCATGACCCGCGGCCTCGTAGATGGATTTCGCTGCCATTTCCGTCTTTCTGTCCAGCGGATCCTGCAGATTCGCCTTCCCTTTAACAGGAAGTAGTGAGGATTTGCTAAGCTGGGATAAAGGGACATCCACTTCAGGAGAAGGAATCCAATTATCAATCAACTCCGTCGTACACGGATACAGCGTCTCAAAAAACCGTGTCCCCTGAAAACGTTTATCTGGACACAGGCGTTCCTTCTCCACTGCCCCATTAAGCTCATCCAGAGATGGTAATGTTGATCGCGACCTATGCGACTCCTGAAACATCCGGGCCGACTTACCAGGACGTCTAGTTACCTCCTCCGGTAACTGTAACGCCTCCCTCATGGCTCCAATAAAAGCCTCTGTACGGCCCAAAAGAGAGGCAGAGTGTCCCTGCCGATCCTCCTTATCTGAATCGGACATCTCCCCATCTGAGCTTGAAGGGGAACCCTCCATGCCCGAGATCTCCGAGTCGCTATGCGGGAAGGAAGGCACTGGCCTGTGTCGCTTCCTGCCATGAGAGGATCTAGCTGTTACCCAATAACCTAGAAGGTCAGACAGGCCATCAATAGAACGAGTGAGGGCCTCCATTTTGACATCACTGAAACCTTCGACCGCTGCGCTTGACGCCGTCGAGGTCTGCGTGTCAGATACGCGAGACTGATCCTGTAGCGGATCTGGGTGACGGTCCGCACCTCCTGGACCCTGATCTGACATGCCCTCACACAGTATATGGCAGGTTAAACCTGTCAGTAACTAGAAACAGTGTGGTTTTCTTAAAGGCAAAACGAACGCTGAAGGGTTAAAGCTCTTAAAGAGAGCCACCCCAGCTGTCCCCCAATTAAGGGTTAACCGCCTGAGAAGGGGTTAATGTCGCAGACTCCCCACAACCCTTGTTTAATGAAAAGGGTGTGCGAGCCCCAGGTGCCTCTTATGAGGTAGCAGCTGCACGACAGTGCCTCAAGGGTATGCCACACTAAACAAGAACGCCAACGAGATCGCTAACATATTGCGCTGATTTGTACATCGCAATGACCGCCAAAGTCGCTAAGGAGATCGCTAACCACTTATGCGTCGTCAATGAGATCGCCCACTGTGGCAGCTACTAGCGACATTAAAACGATCACAAAAAACGATAGCATTAGTATGCGTCATTATCGTGATCGTTAGCGGGAGCGTTCAGTGTGACAGTACCTCCAGAAAGGTGCCCTGCGCTGTGGGGGTGAGGGGGTCAAGCTTCTGCCCTGACAGGTAGAAGCGACTCACCCAGCTGGCCGCGGTGCAGTGTCCTTGTTCCTTTCGGTCGGTCGGGGGGAGCGGAGAGTGAGGAGCCCGAGGAGGCCGTCAGTAATGGCCGCCGCGCTAGAGGAGAGAAGCTGGAAGAGAAAAGGCAGGGTAAAGCGCACGCTCAGAGCGCTTCCTGCCCGCGAAAAAACGGGAAAGCGCGAAGCCACGCCCCCCGCCAGTTTCAAAAAAAGTGCGCGACTCACTCCGCTCTCCGCTCCCATGTCCTGCAGGCATCCACCTGCGGACAAAAGTACACAATCACCACACTGAATACATGTAGCAGCGGCTGCCGCAGCAGCCGCTGAAGCACTCAAACACATTAAAATGTTGAGTACTCACCCAGCTGAGCGCCACAGGGACCCCCAGGGATTTGTGGCGCTGTGCCCGCAGCTTCCCCCCAGGGCGGGGAACGCAGTGACCCCCAGAAGCGCGGTTTGCGACCCCGCCAGGGAAGCAATCCTCATCCCCCAGGGCCGGCAGGGTTCTGCAGGGACCTCCTTAAAGGGTAATACAGACCCGCCAAGGGAGAGGTGGGGGTCCAGCAGCGCTGAGACCCCTGAGACCTCTAGACCACGGGGGTCCAAGTCTCTGTCCGATTAAAATAAAAAAAATTTCTGAGGAGCTGCTCCAGCAGCGACTATCCTCTGTGACCTCAAATTTTAGACTGGAGAGCTGGAGTAGGAGGAGCCCAAGCTGGAGGGGCCGGTCAACACTCTTTTGTAATCTGAGGTGTTCTATCCTGTGTGGGCTCCGCCTACCCACTGGTAATGAATGTGTCTCCCTTCCTTCCATCTGCTGCTGAAAAATACATTTTTTTTAATTTTATAATTTTTCCCTAACTAATGGGGCGATAAAGGGGGGTTTTATTTACTATTTATAGCAGGTTTTTATATTGGGTTTTTATGATTGGCAGCTGTCACACGCTAAAAGACGCTTTTTATTGCAAGAAATAGTTTTTGCATCACCACATTTTGAGAACTAGAATTTTTCCGTATTTTGGCCCACAAAGTCATGTGAGGTCTTATTTTTTGCGGGACGAGTTGACGTTTTTATTGGTACCATTTTCGAGCACATGACATTTTTTGATCGCTTTTTATTACAATTTTTGGGAGGCAGAACAAACAAAAACCTGCAATTCAGGAATTTCTTTTGGGGGGGACCTTTATACGGTTCTGCGTGTGGTAAAATTGATAAAGTAGTTTTATTCTTTGGGTCAGTACGATTACAGCGATACATCATTTATATCATTTTTTTATGTTTTGGCACTTTTATACAATAAAAACAATTTTATATAAAAAATAATTATTTTTGCATCACTCTATTCTGCAAGCTATAACTTTATTTTTTCGCTGATGATGCTGTATGGTGGCTCGTTTTTTTGCGGGACAAGATGACGTTTTCAGCGGTACCATGTATATTTATATCCATCTTTTTGATCGAGTGTCATTCCACTTTTTGTTCGGCGGTATGATAAAGCATTTTTTTTTTTTTAAGGGGTTCACTAAAGGGGTTAACTAGTGGGACAGTTATATAGGGCGGGTCGTTACAGACGCGGCGATACTAAATGTGTACTTTCATTTTTTTTATTATTTACATAAAGAAATGAATTTATAGGGGAATATTTTTTTTCTTTAAGTAGACTTTTTTTTATTATTATTTTTACACGTTTATTTTTTTTTTTACATTTATACATTGTCCCAGGGTGGGTCATCACTGTATAGTGTCAGATCGCTGATCTGACAATTTGCAGAGCACTCTGTCAGATCAGCGATCTGACAGGCAGTGCAGGAGGCTTCTCAGCACCTGCTCTCAGCAGGCACTGACAAGCCACCTCCCTGCAGGTCCCGGAAGGACCCCGCGGCCATCTTGGATCCGGGGTCCTGCAAGGAGGAGGCCCTCGGAACAGCGCAATCACATTGCGTTTTTCTGAGGGTCTCAGGGAAGCACGCAGTGAGCGATGCTTCCCTATACCACTGGAACACTGCGATCATGTTTGATCGCAGTGTGACGGGGGTTGATGTGCCAGGAGCGGTCCGTGACCGCTCCTGGCACATAGTGCCGGGTGTCAGCTGTGATAATCAGCTGACACCAGGCCGCAACCAGTTGCTCTCCCCCCATGGTCCCGGGTCACCTGGACGGGATAGTGCGTCAGATGTCAGAAAGGGGTTAATGAAGGGAAAAAAAAAAAGGGGACTTTTAAATTTACCAAATGGCTGCAATGAAACAAAGTGAAAAATTCTAAGGGGTTCGAATACTTTCCGTACCCACTGTACATTACTGCTCCTGAGTTACATCCTGTATTATACTCCAGAGCTGCACTCACTATTCTGCTGGTGCAGTCACTGTGTACATACATTACTGATCCTTAGTTACCTCCTGTACAATACTCCAGAGTTGCACTCACTATTCTTAAGCCTTCAACCTGACATCTCCCTGGTAAGCTCTTGGGAGTAGAGACTGGCAATAAACTTGCTGACTGTTTCTATTAAGACCCAGCAGAATTCTTTACAAGCACCACCAGAATGGTGATTGCATCTCTGGAGTGATGTAAGGTGTTGCTCTGGAAACAGCTGCAGTTTATAATCTGACTTTGTCTCTCGGGGTCCTGTGCTCCATGGAAGTCTACAGTTATTCCGAAAACTATTAGCATTTTCGGACTGCAGGTAAAAGCAGAGTCAGTTCCAATGGAGCATTCTTCAGCCCGCTCCACGGGATGATCAGACCCTCACCATTCAGATGGTTTATGATCCAGATGACCATTTAAATGCAACATGGTCAAATATAGCGTTCATGGGCTGATAGTGGTACTGGGGTCTCAGGACCTCACATCTCGTAGAAGGGGATAATGTTTGTCTTGAGGGCTAAACGCTAAAATTATACATCAGACAAGATAAAGTTTTCAGTTTAGGAGGATAATAATCAGATCGAGGTCTGGTCACCTGTGTCCTGCAGACGACATGAACCCTGTACCACAGTGACAGGTGGGGCCGTCCCTGCCTGAGACCTGTAGAATGCAGCCACTGTGGGAACAGACTGGACTCTAAAGGGCAGGGGCCCAGCTTCCCCTCAGAGCAGTGTTTGCTCACAGCCAGGGAATTACCTTCAGAGTCAGAGATTGCCGGGAAAGTCTTGACCTCTCTAATTGGAGTCTCATCACTTTCCTCAGAGCTGACCCGTACATCCCCTGGGACTCAGAGAAGGAAGAGGTGAACTGGTCCATGTCCCAGCGCTGCTCCTGGAATAACTCATCTGTACAGGAGGAAGGGAACAGGCGTGAGAACCCAGACCATGCTGGAAGACCCTGGGTAGTAGTCACTGCGGACTAACCGATTTCATCCTGAATCTGATCGGCCACGTATGGAACCTTGTAGAGGAGGGACAGGCTCTGGTTCATGCGCTCCTCGATTACACGGAGATGGGTCATGACCTGCAGAGAGAGAATAGACATGGTCAGGATGAGAGGGAACGGAGCAGTGGAGGCAGCCAGAGGACAAGTAGGGGAGGCAGCCGGAGGATGGGCCGTGGGGGGAGGGAGGGGTTGGGGAGTCAGCTGGAGGACGAGAAAAGGAGGGAGGGGTACAGTTGGAGGACGAGCGAGGGTGGTAGTTGGAGGACAAGAAAAGGAGGGAGCGGTACAGTTGGAGGACGAGCGGGGAAGGAGGCAGCCGGAGGACTATGCGGGGAAAGAGGCAGCCGGAGGACGATGCGGGGAAAGAGGCAGCCGGAGGACGATGCGGGGAAAGAGGCAGCCGGAGGACGATGCGGGGAAAGAGGCAGCCGGAGGACGATGCGGGGAAAGAGGCAGCCGGAGGACGATGCGGGGAAAGAGGCAGCCGGAGGACGATGCGGGGAAAGAGGCAGCCGGAGGACGATGCGGGGAAAGAGGCAGCCGGAGGACGATGCGGGGAAAGAGGCAGCCGGAGGACGATGCGGGGAAAGAGGCAGCCGGAGGACGATGCGGGGAAAGAGGCAGCCGGAGGACGATGCGGGGAAAGAGGCAGCCGGAGGACGATGCGGGGAAAGAGGCAGCCGGAGGACGATGCGGGGAAAGAGGCAGCCGGAGGACGATGCGGGGAAAGAGGCAGCCGGAGGACGATGCGGGGAAAGAGACAGCCGGAGGACGATGCGAGGTAAGAGGCAGCCGGAGGACGATGCGGGGAAAGAGGCAGCCGGAGGATGATGCGGGGAAAGAGGCAGCCGGAGGACGATGCGGGGAAAGAGGCAGCCGGAGCACGATGCAGAGAAGGAGGCAGTCGGAGGACGACGCGGGGAAGGAGGCAGCCGGAAGACGACGCGGGGAAGGAGGCAGCCGAAAGACGATGCGGGGAAGTAGGCAGCCGGAGGACGATGCGGGGAAGCAGGCAGCCGGAGGACGATGCGGGGGGGAGGGGAGGCAGCCGGATGACAAGAGGCAGCCAGAGGACACCAAAGGGGGGGGGGTTTGGAGGAAGGCAGCTGGAAGACGAGCAGGGGGGTGGCAGCCGGAGGACGAGCGGGGGGAGGGGGGGGGGGGGCCAGCCGGAAGATAAACATGTTGGCTGCTCATCGTCAGGCCTGCAGGATGCACTCGGTGCAACATTTAATAATAATAATAATCTTTATTTATATAGCGCCAACATATTCCGCAGCGCTTTACAGTTTAACAGTTTCAAAACACAAGTCATAAGTAACAACGTTAACAATACAATAATTAAAGCAAAATAAGCCGCCCTGCTCGTGAGAGCTTACAATCTACAATGAGGTGGGGGAGATACAAAGTACAGGTGTGTATATACAATGGTGCATTTACAATGATGGTCCAGCCATCTTGAGGGAGTGAGAGATGGATGGAGATAGTGAATGGGCTACACATACACACTTACACATAGAATGACTTGTATATGGGAGGAGAAGGAGAGATTGGTGTCAAACATAACACCCAGACAGCAAGCCTGCTGCCGGGGTGTTATTATGGTGCCACCCACGGAGAGGGAAATGTCAAATTTAGGGAGGTTAGTAGACGGCGGGAGCAGAAGGAGTTCAGTTTTGGAGAGGTTGAGTTTCAGATAGAGAGCGGACATGATGTTGGAGACTGCGGACAGACAGTCGGTGGCGTTCTGTAGTACAGCGGGGGTAAGGTCGGGGGATGACGTGTATAGTTGTGTGTCATCAGCATAAAGATGGTACTGAAAGCCAAATCTGCTGATGGTCTGTCCAATTGGGGCCGTGTAGAGAGAGAAGAGAAGGGGGCCAAGGACTGAGCCCTGGGGTACACCGACAGTGAGAGGAAGAGGAGATGACGTGGAGCCAGAGAGCGAAACACTGAAGGAGCGGTCAGAAAGTTAGGAAGAGAACCAGGAGAGAACAGTGTCCTTAATACCTAGTGACTGGAGCCTAGAAAGTAGGAGACGGTGGTCAACTGTGTCGAAAGCTGCAGAAAGGTCGAGAAGAATGAGCAGAGAGTGGTCACTGTTACGTTTTGCTGTCAGAAGGTCATTGGTCACTTTGATGAGTTTCCCAGCACCCCAGATAACATCCTATCCTGCAGTTTTATTGGGCTCTGGAGAAGGGGCGCTGTATCTAATATTTGGCCAGGTTGGGCCCCGGCACCCAGGTGGCCTGCTTTACTGGTTCAGGGTGAGAAGTGGAGACCCCCTGGTAAAGCACAATTTCCTATTATTTATTTTCAGAATTAGCTGCTTCTCGGACATTGACCACCAATCTCGCTTAAGGTACTGCCACACTAAACAATCCCGCTAGCGATCACGATAACGACGCATACTAATGCGATCACTAGCGGGATTGTTTCTATATCGCTAAATGCGGCCACATTTAGCGATATAGTTAACGACGCTATCGCCGTTAGCGATCTTCTTAACGACTTTAGCGGTACAAAAGTACCGCTAAATCGCTAAGAAAAGGTGCCACACAGCGATTAGATACTTACCCAGCGGGAGCGCCGACGAGAAAATAGGGTCCGGAACGATTCCAGCGACGAGCGAGATCACAGCAGGAAGCTCGTCGCTGGAAGCTGCCGCACTGAACAACATCGCTAACAGGATCGCTAAATAGTGACGTTTTTTAGCGATCCCGTTAGCGGTATTGTTTAGTGTGGCATACCCTTTAGTGTGGCATACCCTTTAGAGGCCGACACCTTATCTGCATTCTGGGGGAACGGAGAAGGTGTGGCTGGGTAATAAGAGCAGGAGGACACAGCACCGACCCCCCTCCTAATAAGGCAACCTTGAATGGTAGAGGCACAGGTGAGGAAGGGCCCCTGGGGGGACAAATACAGCTGTCCAATCACAGCTTAGCTAATCTGTGATGAAGGGGTTGAGGATACATAACATGAACTCTACAGCAAATGAGCCCCGGCCTGAGGCGGCTGCAGCAACAACCAATGTGACAATCTGCAGGAGCGTACAGGACTGCAGCAATTATCGGGGACTGGACACGTCCCTCCGGTCACAGCATGTGAAAAGAAGGTCCTAGAAATACAGCACCCGCAATGCTGCTGGCCACTCCAAGAGCCCGGGCAGAGGCCGGGGCACCGGCTGCATTTACCTGGGATTTCATCTGCGCGGCTTTCTCGGGGTCCACGGTCAGCACGTGCTGGTAGTGGCGGATGGTGTGCAGCCGGTCCTTGTTCTCCGCCCGCACGTATCGCTTCAAGGCCTGAAGAATGCGATGAGGCTGGAAGACAATGAGATGGTAAACCAAGAGCCAAGGCCGCCCACGGTACAAAGATGGCAGCAGGGCTACAAAGAGACACAGCTAGGGGACAGCTGCATCACACGAGGGACGGGCAGATCTACAGCGGCACGTACACGAGGGGAGTCGGCCTGCAGGGCGGACAGGTAGTTCTCCAAAGCAACGCGCCGTTTGTCGTTTAGCATGGCCTCCACTCGCTCCAGGTGAGTCTCCACCAGCTGCTGTTTCTCATGGGCGGCCTCCTTCTCCAGAGCCTTGACTGTGGCCTGATAATGCTGCAAGACAAGGGGTGACCGATGACACAGGAGACACCACAAGCCGGAGCCACGAGCCAAAACGGGAGCCGTGACCCCACCCTCTACGTAACATTCTAGGAATTAAAGGGGTTTCACTGCAAAGTTAATATAAAAGTTCATTTTAATCAACAGATCTTAGAATAATAATAATTTCCATAATTGGATGTGATAAAATATTTTTGCTGAGATAATCTTATAACTGTGCCCCTGCTGTGTACTGTGTAATGGTCATCTCTGACCATGCAGGGACATAGTCTGATCATACCACATCTCCTGGGCAGGGGAGGACGCAGGAGAGTATGTGGACAATACAGCACAGGATCAGAAACTATTCTTTCTTTGGGGAAAACCACTGATTATAAACAGGCAGTGAAATGCTTTATCTCACAAAAATAGTCAGCTGTGATCCCTGGTGTAATGTCAGTTTTCTTTTGCTTCCCCCCTCCCAGGAGCTGTGGTATGATCAGACCATGTCCCTGTATGGTCAGACACGGCCATTACACAGTACACAGCAGGGGCACATGTATATTATCTCAGCACAGGAACATTTTATTATCATCCAATTGTGGAAATTATTATTCCAAGATCTATTGATTAAAATGAACTTTAAAATTAAGTTTGTTTTCTGGTAAAACCACTTTAAGGTTTAATTGAAATACCATCTGAGCGATTCTCTCTTCTCCACTTGTGAGGATCACATAGTATGTTACCTGCATTAGCGTCTGTTTCTCAGCCTTGGGCAGGTTCTTCGACTGGCGCTCAGCATCCTCCCATTCACTCTTGGCCTGAATGACAAGTACAGAGCTGTGAAGTGTCAGCTCCGGAGGCAGCAGAGTGCGAGGACCTCACAGGAGCAGCTGGGAAGTGTCAGCTCCGGAGCCAGCAGAATGCAAGGACCTCACAGGAGCAGCTGTGACGTGTCAGCTCTGGAGCCAGCAGAATGCAAGGACCTCACAGGAGCAGCTGCTAAGTGTCAGCTCCAGAGCCAGTAGTGAGCAAGGACCTCACAGGAGCAGCTAGGAAGTGTCAGCTCCGGAGCCAGCAGTTTGTGAAGGACACTCAGGAGCAGCTGTGAAGTGTCTGCTCTAAAGGTGGCAGCGCATGAGGACCTCACAGGAGCAGCTGGGAAGTGTCAGCTCCAGAGACAGCAGATTGTGAAGGACTCACAGGAGCAGCTCTGAAGTGTTCGCTCCGGAGCAAGCAGCATGAGAAGACCTCACAGGAGCGGCTATGAAGTGTCAGCTCCTGAGCAGGCAGCACGTGAGGAACTCACAGGAGCAGCTGTGAAGTGTCAGCTCCGGAGCCAGCAGAATGCAAGGACCTCACAGGAGCAGCTGCTAAGTGTCAGCTCCAGAGCCAGTAGTGAGCAAGGACCTCACAGGAGCAGCTGATAAGTGTCAGCTCTGGAGCCTGCAGCATGCGAGGACCTCACAGGAGAAGCTGTGAAGTGTCAGCACTGGAGCTGGCAGCACTCGAGGAACTCACAGGAGCGGCTGTGAACTGTCAGCTCCGGAGTCAGCAGCACACGAGGAACTCACAGGAACAGCTGTGAAGTGTCCGCTCTAAAAGGTGGCAGCGTGCAAGGACCTCACAGGAGCTGCTGTGCACTCACCCGATCCATGCGGTTACGATGTCGCACTTCCAGCTGTTCCTTCGCTTTCTGGAAGCGTGCATGTTCATTGTCATCTGCCGGGGTCTCCAGGTAAATGTCCACATCATCCACTGGGGCTGGGGTTGTAGGGACTGAAAACAGGGACAGAGTCAAAACCCACCATTAATACTGTCTGGATCAGCCATCAAACGGAGGCCAGGAAAGGAGGCAATGAATGCAGGAAAGCGGCAGATGAGTACACAGCGCAGCGACAGAGCAAAGAGTCCCCCTGCCCACAGCATATAGAAAAACTCACTGTATGTACTGACCTAGAGCTACATCACAACCTACACTCCCAGTCACCTCCAGAGCTGCGATCACTGTTCTGCTGTTAGATCATGTCTTATATTCCAGTCACCTCCAAAGCTGCAGTCATTATTCTGCTTTTACATTGCATCTTATCCTCCAGTCACCACCATAGCTGCAGTCACTATTCTGCTGTTACATCATGTCTTATCCTCCAGCCACTTAATACTGACAGGACCGCCCCCTGGACTCTTCAGTCAAAACAGGTATTCTGAGTACATTGCTGTACATCAGACTCAACATCTAATTCCACAGGGTCACTTCAAAAAGAAGAAACACAGAGAAACATCAGAAGCGTCAGAAACATGAAAAATCAGGTACAGAAGCCTCCGTGTGCAGCGCAAGTACCCCTGTGCTCCGGAAGAGGAATGTCACAGTGCATTACCAGGGAGGAACACACAGAGACCGAGAGAGGGCGAAGGGGAACTACATTACTGATCCTGCTCTGATCCTGAGTTACCTCCTGTATTATACTCCAGAGCTGCACTCACTATTCTGCTGGTGCAGTCACTGTGTACATATATTACATTACTGATCCTGAGTTACATCCTGTATTATACTCCAGAGCTGCACTCACTATTCTGCTGGTGCAGTCACTGTGTACATACATTACATTACTGATTCTATACTGACCCAGAGTCACTTCCTGTATTATACTCCAGAGCTGCACTCACTATTCTGCTGGTGAAGTCACTCTGTACATACAGGTGCATCTCACAAAATTAGAATATCATCAAAAAGTTAATTTATTTCAGTTCTTCAATACAAGAAGTGAAACTCATTATATAGAGTCATTACAAACAGAGTGATCTATTTCAAGTGTTTATTTCTCTTAATGTTGACGATTATGGCTTACAGCCAATGAAAACCTAAAAGTCATTATAAAGTATTCTAATTTACGGAGATAACACCAGCTTGAAAAACGGATTTTAAAATCCGAAATGTTGGCCTACTGAAATGTATGTTCAATAAATGCACTCAATACTTGGTCAGGGCTCCTTTTGCATCAATTACTGCATTAATGCGGCGTGGCATTGGGGAAATCAGCCTGTTGCACTGCTGAGGTGTTATGGAAGCCCAGGTGGCTTTGATAGCAGCCTTCAACTCGTCTGCATTGTTGGCTCTGGTGTCTCATCTTCTAGACAATACCCCATAGATTCTCTCTGGGGATAAGGTCAGGCGAGTTTGCTGGTCAATCAAGCACAGTGATACTGTTGTTTGTAAACCAGGTATTGGTACTTTTGGCAGTGTGGACAGGTGCCAAGTCCTGCTGGAGAATGACATTTCCATCTCCAAAAAGCTTGTCGGCAGAGGGAAGCATGAAGTGCTCTAAAATTTCCTGGTAGATGGCTGTGCTGACTTTGGTCTTGATAAAACACAGTGGACCTACACCAGCAGATGACATGGCTCTCCAAACCATCACTGATTGTGGAAACTTCACACTAGACCTCCAGCAGCTTGGACTGTGGCCTCTCCACTCTTCCTCCAGACTCTGGGACCTTGATATCCAAGGTCTAGTGTGAAGTTTCCACAATCAGTGATGGTTTGGGGAGCCATGTCATCTGCTGGTGTAGGTCCACTGTGTTTCATCAAGACCAAAGTCAGCGCAGTCGTCTACCAGGAAATTTTTAGAGCGCTTCATGCTTCCCTCTGACGACAAGCTTTTTGGAGATGGAAATTTCATTCTCCAGCAGGAATTGGCACCTGTCCACACTGCCAAAAGTAATACCTGGTTTACAAACAACAGTATCACTGTGCTTGATTTGCCAGCAAACTCACCTGACCTTAATCCCATAGAGAATCTATGGGGTACTGTTAAGAGGAAGATGAAAGACACCAAACCCAACAATGCAGACGAGCTGAAGGCTGCTATCAAAGCAACCTGGGCTTCCATAACATCTCAGCAGTGCCACAGGCTGATCAACTCCATGCCACGTTGCATTGATGCAGTAATTGATGCAAAAGGAGCCTCAATCAAGTATTCAATGCATTTACTGAACATACATTTCAGTAGGCCACCATTTTGATTTTAAAATATTTTTTTCAAGCTGGTGTTATAAAGTATTCTAATTTACTAAGATAATGACTTTTGGGTTATCATTGGCTATAAGCCATAATCATCAACATTAAAGGGAATCTGTCACCCCATTTTAGCCATATCTGCTAAAGATATGGCTGAATAGTGCGTCCCATAAGCAAGCTATCGGTAGGTATCATATATCCTGATACCCCCGTTTTGATAGTAAAATACCTTAGTAAAGTTCGTATTTTTCGCTGTCAATCAGGGCGGTCAGGTCTGGAAGGCGGCGTTTTCTATGTCCCCCCCCCCCCTTGCTCCTCGGCATCACTTGCGTAGGGCCGTCTGTGAATCCCACAGACTGCGTTCGGCTTCCCGCAATTGCGCATTTCAAATTTGGGCATGCGCAAAAATAAAATCATTACAGCGCATGCGCTACTCTTTCCTTGCCCCGGAAGTCGTCCAAGGCAAGCAGTCATTTCATGCGCAAGGCCGAATTTGAAATGCACAATTGCGGGAAGCCGAACGCCGTCTGTGGGGGATTCACAGTCGGCCCTACACAAGTCATGCCGAGGAGTGGGGGGGGGGTTGGGGACGAGGACATAGAAAACGCCGCTCTCCGGACCTGACCGCCCTGATTGACAGCGAAAAATACGAACTTTACTAAGGTATTTTGCTATCAAAACGGGGGTATCAGGATATATCATACCTACCGATAGCTTGCTTATGGGACGCACTATTCAGCCATATCTTTAGCAGATATGGCTAAAATGGGGTGACAGATTCCCTTTAACAGAAAAACACGCGAAATAGATCACTCTGTCTGTAATGACTATATAAGAGTTTCACTTTTTGTACTGAAGAACTGAAATAAATGAACTTTTTAATGATATTCTAATTTTTGTGAGATGCACCTGTACAAACCCCAGAGCTGCACTCACTATTCTGCTGGTGCAGTCACTGTGTAATACATTACTGATCCTGTATTGATCCTGAGTTACATCCTGTATTATACCCCAGAGCTGCACTCACTATTCTGCTGGTGCAGTCACTTTGTACATACATTACATTACTGATCCTGTATTGATCTGGAGTTACAGTACATTCTGTATTATACCTCAGAGCTGTGCTCACTATTCTGCTGGTGCAGTCACTGTGTACATACATTACATTACTGATCTTGAGTTACATCCTGTATTATACCCCAGAGCTGCACTCACTATTCTGCTGGTGCAGTCACTGTGTACATACATTACATTACTGATCCTGAGTTACATCCTGTATTATACTCCAGAGCTGCACTCACTATTCTGCTGGTGCAGTCACTGTGTACATACATTACATTACTGATCCTGAGTTACATCCTGTATTATACTCCAGAGCTGCACTCACTATTCTGCACTGTCGGGGTGCACATCCCCCTTCTACACTGATGCAGAGGTCAGGTTAGCAGATACAGGATTATGTGCTGACACCACAAGTTAACCCTTTTTAGTCCAGGGTGAAGTGCAGTGTTACATGCGATTGGTGCAGGGATTAGTAATGGTCTCGATAAGAATGTGACAGACAAGAGGCGGCGTCACCACAATCATCCTGGTGGGCCGGAGGGAGCAGAGTGCGGCCCCACTTACTGGTCACTTTACAGACAGCCATACAATAGTCCTCAGACTGAAAATTGTTCCTGTTGCCGTAACAGCCGCCAAATATAAACCGGACGCACTTTCTCTGGCGAATGTCGAAGTACCATCGAGGAAACATGCCACGGCAGGGACCAGTAACGGCGTCTTGGGAGCAGACCGCTGCGAGAAGACGGGTGACAGTGAGCAGAGCGGACCTGTCTCCGCTCCTCCCAGAACACAGCTACATGAACAGGGGGGCAGCCACATCCCAGAAACCCCAACCATTGGCCAGAAAGTGGCGCCCCACAAAAAGGACATCACACCCAAAAAATTATCACTATTACAGGCGACATCGGCCGGTTCTGGAAGAAAAAAAACAGCAGTTATAAGGTAAAGGTACTGCCCCCAGGGAACCCTCAAAATCTGCAGCACAGCGCTGTAGCACCTGCCCCCAATAATCCCACTCAATTTCTCACCATTTTTCCTATCTCTGCTTGCTGCCAGTGAATGATTTAGAGCCAGAGACTGAAAGTTTCCCCACACCTGAATTCCCAAACAAATCTTCAGGCCTGACACACTGTAACAGGTCCTGCAGCAGTGGCAGACACAATCACGATTTTCCATTCCTTGCAGGCATCTGGTCCTGCTTTCATGGCTGCAGATGCGTCACAATGCATCATGTGTTTCAGAGTCTGCGCAGTCAGATACATTGTGACAAACCCTCAGCTGAGTGAGCAAGGCTAGATTGGGCCTTACCTTTCACGTCGGTGATGATCTCCGTGTCGGAGAGCGTCCTGCCATTGCTCGGCTGTGCGGTCGTCTCGTCATTGTAGTCCTCGTCTTTGTAGTTGTCATAGTAATAATCGCGGTCCTCAACTACATCATCTTCGTCCTCCACCTCCTCTTCCACTGCGGCGGTGAAGTCCTCCACGTCGGCCTCGGTCGGGAACTCGCTGGAGAGCAGTGACTTGTCAGAAAACAAAGACACAACCATGACGGGGGCGATGGCAGCGAGATACCGACCTCTTGTAAGAGTCGTAGTCGTCCTCATCTTCCTCTTCCTCCTCCTCATCATCCTCCACCTTAGACGGCGGCTCCTCCATCTTTTTCACCTGAGGGCAGCAGACGTATTCTGTGCCGCGGAACTGATCAACGGCGCAAGGCAGCAGCATCCCGTAACTGTGCAGCACCATCACCTCCATCATACAAGCCTGCGGGAAGAACGCTGTGAGCACGCCGGACGCACCACCGCACATGCCACCTAGGCGTCTAGTCTGCACCATCTGAACACACTCTGCTTGCTGTCAGTGAATGTAATAATCACACATATTACAAGAAGATAGCGCCTCCTGATTTCACCCAAGATGAACTCCCTCCAAGAATGCGCTGATACACTAACGATGTGTGCACCAGAGCAAGTGTGGGAAATATGAGCAGCGCTCAGTCACTGATAGCAAGCAGAGATCCGGAAAAAGGAGAAGAATCATAGCGCAAAGCCTAAAACCTATCAAGTTGTGTTAGTTTTCCATGACACCGTTATTCAGCAGCGTCTGTGGCCCCATGTGGAGCAGGTACTCACCTCCCGGGCCACGTTCTGCCAGTGCTGGTGGCTCTCACACACGTCCATGCGCTCCTTGTGGAAGAACTTGCATTGCTCAGGAACCAGGAGAACATCGCTGACAAAATCACCCACTGAAAAGAGAAGAAAGAGAAGGTCAAAGGACGGCCACGAAGTGTGATCTGTAGGTTCCCAGTTACCAGGGTACCACAGGGGCCACATCAGCAATGCGGCTGCCCACCCTTATGTGGCCAGCGTCCATGCTCCAGGAGCAGCCGTGCCCCCACGTGGCCGACGTCCATCCTCCTGGAGCAGACGTCCATCCCCGAGAGCAGCCGTCCCCCCATGTGGCCGGCGTCCATCCCCCGGGAGCAGTCGTCCCCCCACGTGGCCGGAGTCCATCCCCCGGGAGCAGTCGTCCCCCCACGTGGCCGGCGTCCATCCCCCGGGAGCAGTCGTCCCCCCACGTGGCCGGCGTCCATCCCCCGGGAGCAGTCGTCCCCCCACGTGGCCGGCGTCCATCCCCCGGGAGCAGTCGTCCCCCCACGTGGCCGGCGTCCATCCCCCGGGAGCAGTCGTCCCCCCACGTGGCCGGCGTCCATCCCCCGGGAGCAGTCGTCCCCCCACGTGGCCGGCGTCCATCCCCCGGGAGCAGTCGTCCCCCCACGTGGCAAGAGTCCATCCTCTGGGAGCAGCCGTCCTCCCACGTGGCAAGAGTCCATCCTCCAGGAGCAGTTGTCCCCCTGTGTGGCAAGCTTCCACCTCTGGGAGCAGCTGTCCCCCATCCCTCCCACGTGGCAAGCGTCCGCCCCCCAGGAGCTGCAGTCCCCCCAGCTGTACCAGACACATAAATGATCATTTGATTGGCTGAGCAGAGTTACAGAGGAGCGCAGCTCCTGATCTGCAGCATTCAACACCCGTTAAGGGGCCAATGAGTGGCAGCGTCTGATCATGTGACCCGGCGGCTGCCGTCCTCGCTCGCTCACCCAGACACTTGTAGGGCACGACGATGTGGCTGTGGCCCTTGCAGTTCTTCTTGCCCGGCTTGCACCAGTTGTCGATGCTCACCGGCTGATTGGCCTCCACCACATTAGTGATCTGGAAGTCGGGGTAAACCTGGATGAGGAGACAGAAGAGATCACCATAAAGGGCCGAAAGCGTGCGCCTGCGTGTGAGGGCCCCGGGCTGAAACCGTGAGTCTGCATGTGAGGGCCCCGCTCACCTCCTGGCAGTACTGCAGGATCTCCTCCTTGGTTGTGGAGCAGCTCTTGCTTCCCGCAGGATCCGGCTCCCATTTTCCAGTCTGAACGTTCACGTGCATGTTTAATTTTCCACAGAACATCGCGACCTGCGGCTCCGACACGGCAAACCCAGCAGCGGCATTAGCAGCTAGAGCCTGAAGGGAGGAAACAGATTCACCGTGAGGGGTCACAGGCACTACAACAACCAGCGTCACCCCGAGACTGCACACAAATCCACAGCTGCAGAGCAGAGATCCCCCTTAATGCCCTGCTGCTGTTCAGTTGACACGCAGACTGGCATCTACACATTCACAACATCATGCTTACAGAATAACCGCAGCTCTGAAGGTGACTGGAGGATAAGACACAATGTAACAGCAGAATAGTGAGCACAGTTCTGGAGGTGACTAGAGGATAAGACATGATGTAACAGCAGAATAGTGAGCACAGTTCTGGAGGTGACTAGAGGATAAGACATGATGTAACAGCAGAATAGTGAGCACAGCTCTGGAGGTGACTGGAGGATTTGACAGAATGTAACAGCAGAATAGTGAGCACAGCTCTGGAGGTGACTGGAGGATTTGACTGAATGTAACAGCAGAATAGTGAGCACACTTCTGGAGGTGACTGGAGGATAAAACATGATGTAACAGTAGAATAGTGAGCACAGCTCTGGAGGTGACTGGAGGATAAGACATGATGTAACAGCAGAATAGTGACTGCAGCTCTGGAGGTGACTGGAGGATAAGACATAATATAACAGCAGAATAGTGAGCGCAGCTCTGGAGGTGACTGGAGGATAAGACATGATGTAACAGCAGAATAGTGAGCACAGCTCTGGAGGTGACTGGAGGATAAGACATGTTGTAACAGCAGAATAGTGAGCACAGCTCTTTAGGTGACTGGAGGATAAGACATGATGTAACAGCAGAATAGTGAGCGCAGCTCTAGAGGTGACAGACACATGCACTCCACATATGGAGGACGGGAGGCACAGAGCATTCGATCTTCCCTTTCTGCTTTCAGTCAGTATCGGATCAGCCGCTTTCTCTCTTTCGGCTCATGACCCATATTGTGATCATCCTTTCATGTCAGCAAATGCTTTGTAAGCTTCTCAGACGGGTGGCCGCAGGGACGGACCCTAATCCCCAGCTGGCAGGGAGCCCGGTACACAGACGAACCAGTACATGACATGTAGCAGAGGATGTGACCCCACAGTCACCGCACGGCTGTCAGTCACCGACTGCTCCCAGCTCATGGGGCTTAACGTCTCATGATGCCGGTCAGTCAGGAGGCCGCAGTTGGGAGGAAGGAGAGCGGGGGGTGGGGGGGTAGAGCACACCACAGAGGGGCCCGAGAGGGGGTGGAGCACACCACAGAGGGGCCCCAGGGGGGATTGGGATACAACACAGAGGGGGGAGGGGGTTTAAAAAACAGAGGGGCCAGGGAGAGGTGGGAAACACAGAGGGGCACGTGGGTGCCCTCTGTGAATCCCCCTATTCTCCATAATCCCAACATCACATCTGTATGGGGCCGACATCAACCGCTGCCCCAATAACCGACAGCGACAGTCCCCAGTCCCAGCCCCCCACGCCACAGAGAGAGGAAGGCATTAATGTTCTGCAAGATTGCAGTGGAACCGGTCCGGCGAGTTCAGCGTCCAATACGTGACATCAGCACCGTCATGATGGATGACATACGAGAATTCACACTGATCCTGGTATGTGCAGCCTCATTACTCACCCAGGATGAACAGAACTATTGGCCCCCTGTAAGGGGCGCTGCAAAGCAGGGGACTATGGAGGAGAATGTCACTCAAAGAAGAGGGGCTGCCAAGGATGAGAGGGTCTGGCCCGAGAGGTCAACCTGGCGGCACAGACTGCCAAAGCACGGCGAGTATATCTTCCGCACTCACAGCTAACCTCATGTCTCAGCCCCTACACCGCGAGGTCAGCACAGCCGCCATCAGGGAGACATCATGGCGTGAAGCTGACACCAGAGCCGAGGGATGGACGACAACAAGAGCCATGGCCACCACCCAAGTACCACTATCAGCCCTGGGGACCGCCGCCACTGCCACGAGCTACATGACGACAATCCTATATTTACCACCACTGACTTCCGGACTTGTCATTCACCCAGACTTCATCTATTGGGGGATGATCAGGCCCCCCATACACATCAAAGGGTGGCGGTGCGGGGGTCACCAGCAGCTGCGGCAGGCAATGGAACAGGCAGAACATTGTTTACACGGACTGACAGGCACGAACAGGCAGCAGGTGTGAGGAGGGGCCCGAGGCAGTGGAAAACCAGGGGCCGCACCTAAGCTAACACCGAGGTGCAAAATACAGGGAGACCGAGACAGCAGTGTGTGTATACATCACACCCCGTAAATACCCCATATATAGCCAAACACATCCCCCAGCACTATACGCGGTGTGTACACCTGTTACACACATGCCCCCTATATATAGCTATATACACCCCAACCCCACTACACACGATGTATACACACATTACACACCTCATATACAGCCATATACACCCCACCACCAATACACATGGCATATATACACACACACTACACACCTCAAATATAGCCGTATACACCCCAATCCCACTACACACAGACTGTATACACATTACACACCCCATATAGCCGTATACACCCCACCACCACTACACACGGCAGTGTATATACCAGCTCCAGTACACAGTCACACATGTGTAACGGGGCAAGCACTCCATCCGCGACCACCAGGAAGGACCCCAGGAGCTGCGTCACAAGGATTGGGTCTATGACAGAATCAGCCGCTTTATATCTTCTTCTCACCTCCATATGCTCCCAGAACATCTGGGTGACCATCAATATGGCGGCTATTAGTGTCGATTCGGATATATTAGTGAATGCGCCATTTACCAGTATGGTCGCAAATATGGCAGCTGCTAATATGGCTCCAGCTAATTAACCAGTCAAAAGCATCCCTTCAGCTGGAAAAAGCTGATAACAGAAAGCAATAGAATTTTCTCCTGTGCTCACCTGCTGCCCTGCGGTGCACACACACAGCTGACGCTGCCGGATAAGAAAACAGACTGTCACATTACAAGTTATTACAGGAGGACAGCAGCATCACCCATGGCAACAAACCTAATTCCATCACCTGTTTCCCAGCCTGCGACCCACCAGGACCCATTGCACCTCACAGCCGTGTTATCATTGAAGTGCCACGCGGTCCGAGAAATCTTCATTAGTGCAGTAATTAGTCCTCTATAAAAGCTGCCGAACACGGCGGGAAGGTTAAATCTGATGTAATCTGAATGATCCCCTCACATCTCACTGCGACATGTACAGGGGCAATTCTACATCGCAAGGAGAAAGCGAGCGACAGGAAGCACAGCCAGGCCCTAATCCGAGAGGAGCCAATAGCACATGGAGCCATCAAAGGGAGCATCATCACAGCCAGGCCCTAATCTGAGAGGAGCCGACAGCACATGGAGCCATCAGAGGGAGCATCATCACAGCCAGGACCTAATCTGAGAGGAGCTGACAGCACATGAGCCATCAGAGGGAGCATCATCACAGCCAGGCCCTAATCTGAGAGGAGCCGACCGCACATGAGCCATCAGAGGGAGCATCATCACAGCCAGGCCCTAATCTGAGAGGAGCCAACAGCACACGGAGCCATCAGAGGGAGCATCATCACAGCTAGGCCCTAATCTGAGAGGAGCCAACAGCACACAGAGCCATCAGAGGGAGCATCAGCACAGCCAGGCCCTAATCTGAGAGGAGCCGACTGCACATGGAGCCATCAGAGGGAGCATCAGCACAGCCAGGCCCTAAGGAGCCGACAGCACACAGAGCCATCAGAAGGAGCGTCAGCACAGCCAGGCCCTAATCCGAGAGGACCCAACAGCACACAGAGCCATCAGTGGGAGCGTCAGCTCAGCCAGGCCCTAATCCAAGGAGCCGACAGCACATGGAGCCATCAGTGGGAGCGTCAGCTCAGCCAGGCTCTAATCCAAGAGGACCCAACAGCACATGGAGCCAACAGAGGGAGCGTCAGCACAGCCAGGCCCTAATCCAAGGAGCCATCAGAGGGAGCATCTGCACAGCCAGGCCCTAATCCGAGAGGACCCGACAGCACACGGAGCAATAAGAGGGAGCGTTAGCACAGCCAGGCCCTAATCTGAGAGGAGCCGAGAGCACATAAAGCCATCAGAGGGATTGTCAGCACAGTCAGGCCCTAATCTGAGAGGAGCCGAGAGCACATAAAGCCATCAGAGGGATTGTCAGCACAGCCAGGCCCTAATCAGAGAAGACCCGACAGCAAATGGTGCAATCAGAGGGAGCGTCAGCACAGCCAGGCCCTAATCCAAGGAGCAGACAGCACATGGAGCCATCAGAGGGAGCATCAGCACAGCCAAGCCCTAATCAGAGAGAAGTCAATGGCACACAGAACCATAAAATGGATCGGCAGCACAGCCAGGCCCCTTTCCGAGAGAAGCTGACGGCACATGGAGAATCAGCACAACGCCGCACTTTGTACCAGGGGAAGAAAGATGCTAGTTTTCCTTCTGACCACAGAGCCTCAAAGGATGAAAGTTCTGTTCTGTAAAGTCTCAAGTTATCTCATTATCATCACAGGCAGGACTAGACAGGTACCATTTCTACACAGACATTACTTCAACACAGCTCACTCCCGCCTCATCCCTACTCAAGTTATGCAGCATGACCATAACACACCCATTAGAGTCAACAAATGGACACTGTTACCCTCCTCCAACACTTGTGACCGCTATCAGCCGCTCTTATAACGCTCTAGTACAAATATGACGCTCCAGACATTACATCATATGGGTCCGCTATCAGTCCCTCTTATGACCCTCCGGCAGGGATATAAACTCCAGACATTACATCACATGAGACTGATAACAGCGTCTTATAACACTCCAGTACTTATATAATGCTCCGGCACTGATATTACACTCCAGTATGATCTGGGATTCCGGGCACTCCGTGCAGCAGGTTCAGGGGTGGCTCCCCGCTCAGAACATCTGGGTAATCAGCGGCGTTGGCAGCGACATTACTGACAATGATTAATTCTGAGCTGCACAAACACCAAAACAGGAGGATTTGGGCCAATTCCCTCATTCTAGAATTCCTCTGTCGCCATGGAAACCAGTTATGTGAGCCATGTGACTACACCGGGATAATGGCCGATCTGCGGCAGACGGAAGCGCAATTATTATCTGCGTGCCTGCAGGAACAGCATCCCGAGATATACTGCTCACAGCTGAGGGATCGTTACAATACTCTGTACCGGGACAGATAAGGGATGCGGTGTATCAGAACCGGGAGCGCAGCGCAGAACAGAGAGGAGCCACGTCAGACAACAGCACCAGCTGGAGCCCGCCATGGACCCACCGCAGCGCTGCCCACACAATGACTGCCGAGACCCAGGGAGGATGCGTCACCGTCACGAGCGAGTACACAATCCGGCTGCATATCCCTCCGCAGGTGTCCTGTGTGCCCTCCATGGATAGAGGAGCTCTGAGCCCTGGAGATAAATCACCACCTCGATCTCCCACCATAGTCTACTGACCGAGGAGCCGCAGTGAAGGGAGCGCTGCACGGTTAGGGAGGAGGAACGCCTCACAGGCCAGCAGACCATCGTCCCGCCTCACTGCAAATCTTTTCCCATCCTCTGGCATCCTGACACCGGCCGCCCACATGATGGAGACCGCGCCACCTCCGTCCATGGCTCTGCTCCTAATGCCCATTGTAGTCAGTCACCCCGAGACCAGGCGAATACCGGGGAACACACCACAACACCCGCCGTTCTGCAGACGCCCCGTCCTCTGGAAATCAGTTGCCCGCCGTTCACAATTACTTTTGCTTATTTTATTAATGTTAACAGATTCAATGTAGATCTGGAAAAGCTGAGTAACTGACGAGGATGCGATAACACCACAGCAGCACCACACAGAGAGGACTGGCGGGAGACCGTAATGGCGGCCATGATGGAGGTCATCCAGCCCTCCCAGTGACAGACTGAACCAGAAGACTGCGTTCAGGTGACGGCTGGCCTCGGGAATCTGCAGCCGGACTTCTCCAGGGCTCGCGCTGCCATGGTCCCCCAAATCAGACAAGATGTCCTGTGACTCCTCCCTCGTTACCACAACGAGCCGGTGACCTATGATCCCACGCCATTCTGTGCTGCGCACCGATAACAATGTGGCTCCAAAAGGAGCATTACCCCAATGACCTAATGTGAATGGGAGGGGGAAGGGCAGTAATGTGACACCACCACTTTAAGAGACCCTCAATGAGCGGCCTCACAATGCAGCAACAACCAATGATGACTTTTAACCCCTAGGATTCCGTCCGCTAAGTATTCATTATAGGTTATTATCTACTGAGCAGTGCTGAGCGAGCATATCCGGGTGTTATCGAATATCATGGCCGTGCTCAGATAATGTGCTCATGTCCGCCCAGCTGTGAGACCAGCGACTGTTAGACGACCCCTGCATGTATGCCGGCCGGGTAACAGGCTGCGGGGGGGGGGGGGTGGGGCCCGAAAATATTACCCGAGCACTCTCACTCATCACTACTTACATCTCCACCCTGCCGCCACACCACTGGTCACCCAGCTTTCCAAGACGCTGATCCCACCATTCCAGACACAGGACAGCAGAATGTAGTGAAATGGGAGCGACGTCAGCGCGACTACACTGAGGGCAGAAAAATATTTAGAATTGAGAGTCCTCAGTGGTTGATACCTTTTAATGGCTAACGTGCCACACCAGAGAGGCAACGGGAGATTAGGGAGGTTAATAAGTGGCTCAAGAATTGGTGTAGGAAGGAGGGGTTTGGGTTCCTGGAGAACTGGGCCAACTTCTCAGTTGGCTACAGGTTCTATGCTAGGGATGGGCTGCACCTCAATGGGGAGGGTGCAGCTGTGCTGGGGGAGAAAATGGCTAGAAGGTTGGAGGAGTCTTTAAACTAGGGACTGGGGGGGAGGGTATTCATTTTATAGGAGGGGAAGGCAGTACAGATAGAGACCTGGGCACAAATAATGAAATTGGGGGTGGGGGTGGCATGGGGGGTGGGGTTAGAACAGTTAATAATTTAAGAAAGAATAGAGGTTCAGAGAGATACATAAAGTGCATGTATACTAAAGGTACTGCCACACTTAGTGATCTCGTTAGCGATCTCAATAACGACGCAAGCTAATGAGATCGTTTGTTAGGTCGCTAGTAGCTGCCAAACAGGAGATCTCATAAACGACTCATCAGCGGTCAGCGATCTCTTTAACGACTTTGGCGGTCGTTAGGATGTCATTAGCATGTACTGAGCGCTTCTGATTCATAGGAATTTCCAGCATCGCTCCTGCTCTCTGCGTCCTGCTAGCCTGCTTTGCAACTGCTGCGATCCTCTCTGTGACGCAAAAGAGAACTTACAGATATTGCGATCCATTCCGTGACGCTAAACCCATATGCGTCACAAACGAGGTCGTTCGCAAAAGGTGCCAAACACAGCGATATAGGCTCACCAGCAGGACGGTCCAGAACTCTAGTGAACGATCAACGAGATCACAGCAGGGGCCACATAGTTGCTACATGCCACACACAGCTAAGTCGCTAACGAGATCGCAAAATAGTGACGTTTTAGTGATCTCGTTTGCGATCTCGTTTAGTGTGGCATACCCTTTATGCTAGAAGCCTCACCAACAAAATGGCGCAATTAGAATTAATTTTGTTGGAACATAATTATGACATGGTGGGGATATCTGAGACTTGGCTGGATGAGAGCCACGACTGGGCGGTTAATTTACAGGGTTATAGTCTGTTTAGAAATGACCGTAAAAATAAGCGAGGTGGGGGTGTGTGTTTATATGTAAAATCATCCTTAAAACCCATCCTGCGTGATATCTGTGAATCTAATGAAGATGTAGAGTCTCTGTGGGTGGAGATTAGGGGAGGGGGGAAAAAATAATAAATTACTGATAGGGGTTTGTTATAAGTCTCCTAAAATAATGGAAGCAACAGAGAATATCCTCGTAAAGCAAATGGATGAAGCAGCGACTCAAGGAGAAGTCATTATGGGGGACTTCAACTACCCTGAAATACATTGGGGAACAGAAACCTGCAGTTCCAGCAAAGGTAATAAGTTTTTGGCAACTATGAGAGACAATTACCTTTCACAACTAGTTCAGGACCCAACAAGAGGGGGGGCACTGCTAGACCTAATATTATCCAACAGGCCAGACCGCATATCAAATATAAGGGTTGGGGGTCACTTGGGTAATAGTGATCACAAAATAATAAGCTTTCATGTATCCTTTAATAAGATGTGTAGTCGAGGGGTTACAAGGACACTAAACTTCAGGAAGGCAAATTTCCAACGGATGAGAGATGATCTTGGTGCAATAAACTGGGACGATATCCTGAGACATAAAAATACACAAAGAAAATGGGAGACGTTTATTAGTATCCTGAATAGGACCTGTGCACAGTATATACCCTATGGGAATAAACATGCTAGAATTAGGAGGAAACCACTATGGCTAAATAGAGCTGTAAGGGGCGCAATAAGGGACAAAAAGAAAGCGTTTAGGGAATTAAAGCAAGTAGGTAGTGAAGAGGCATTAAATAAATACAGAAGACTGAATAAATTCTGTAAAAAGCAAATCAAGACAGCAAAGATTGAGGCAGAGAGACTCATTGCCAGAGAAAGTAAAAATAATCCCAAAATATTCTTTAACTACATAAATAGCAAGAAACTAAAAAATGATAGTGTTGGTCCCCTTAAAAATAGTCTGGGTGAAATGGTGGATGAGGATGAGGAAAAAGCCAATATGCTAAATGACTTTTTTTCAACTGTATTTACACAAGAAAATCCCATGACAGATAACATGATCAGAGATAAAAAAAATTTCTCCATTAAATGTCACATGCTTAACCCAGCAGGAAGTACGGCGGCGTCTAAAAATCACTAAAGTTGACAAATCCCCGGGTCCGGATGGGATACACCCCCGAGTACTGCAGGAATTAAGTACAGTTATAGATAGACCATTATTTTTAATCTTTAAAGATTCCATAATAACTGGGTCTGTACCACAGGACTGGCGTATAGCAAATGTGGTGCCAATATTCAAAAAGGGGGCAAAAACTGAACCTGGAAATTATAGGCCAGTGAGCTTAACATCTACTGTGGGTAAAATCCTGGAGGGTTTTTTAAGGGATACTATATTGGAGTATCTGAAGCTGAATAACCTCATGACACAGTATCAGCATGGGTTTACGAGGGACCGTTCTTGTCAGACTAATCTGATAAGCTTTTATGAAGGAGTAAGTTCAGGACTGGACCAAGGGAATGCAGTGGACGTGGTGTTCATGGACTTCTCAAAAGCTTTTGATACAGTGCCACACAAAAGGTTGATACATAAAATGAGAACAATGGGGATAGGGGAAAATATGTGTAAGTGGGTTAAGAACTGGCTCATGGATAGGAAACAAAGGGTGGTTATTAATGGAGCACACTCGGACTGGGTCACGGTTAGCAGTGGGGTACCACAGGGGTCAGTATTGGGGCCGCTTCTCTTTAACATATTTATTAATGACCTTGTAGGGGGCATACAGAGTAGTATTTCAATATTTGCAGATGACACTAAACTCTGCAGGGTAATAAATACAGAGGAGGATAATTTTATATTACAGGAGGATTTATGTAAACTAGAAGCTTGGGCTGATAAATGGCAAATGAGCTTTAATGGGGATAAATGTAAGGTCATGCACTTGGGTAGAACAAATAAGATGTATAATTATGTGCTTAATTGTAAAACACTGGGCAAAACTGTCACTGAAAAAGACTTGGGTGTATGGGTGGACGACAAACTCACATTTAGTGGCCAATGTCAGGCAGCTGCTGCCAAGGCAAATAAAATAATGGGATGCATTAGACGAGGCATAGATGCTCATGAGGAGAACATAATTTTACCTCTATACAAGTCACTGGTGCGACCACACTTAGAATACTGTGTGCAGTTCTGGTCTCTGGTGTATAAGAAAGACATAGCTGAACTGGAGCGGGTGCAGAGAAGAGCGACCAAGGTTATTAGAGAACTGGGGGGTCTGCAATACCAAGACAGGTTATTACACTTGGGGTTATTTAGTTTGGAAAAACGAAGGCTTAGGGGTGATCTTATTACAATGTACAAATATATGAGGGGACAGTACAAAGACCTTTCTAATGATCTTTTTACTCTTAGACCTGTGACGGGGACGAGGGGGCATCCTCTACGTCTGGAGGAAAGAAGGTTTAGCCATAATCACAGATGCAGATTCTTTACTGTAAGAGCAGTGAGACTATGGAACTCTCTGCCGTCTAATGTTGTAACGAGTGATTCCTTACTAAAATTTAAGAGGGGACTGGATGCCTTTCTTGAAAAGTATAATATTACAGGCTATATTCACTAGTTTCCTAGATACAGCGTTGATCCAGGGAGCTAGTCTGATTGCCGTATGTGGAGTCGGGAAGGAATTTTTTTCCCCAATGTGAAGCTTACTGTTTGCCACTTGGGTTTTTTTTTGCCTTCCTCTGGATCAACATGTTAGGGCAGGTTAGGATAGGATATGGGTTGAACTAGATGGACTTAAAGTCTTCCTTCAACCTTAATAACTATGTTACTATGTAACTGAACAGATGGTAACAAATTGCAAGCTTTCGAGACTACTCAGGTCTCTTCATCTGGCAAAGACTAATACAACATCTGAAGAATCACATTTATACACAACATGACACAGAAACAATGCAATAGATAAGACAAGTGACGTGAATCAGAACTATCATTATGGGAAAGTGATAGTTATGGCCATAAATATTGGAACAGTTCATAGATAAGGAGTGAAAGTCTTATTGTCCTCTGATTAGGGTCTGGTAATGTGTTGTGATGCAGAAATATCAGCTGTACATATCTCTGATGATCATGGTATTATTGATCGCCCAGAAGGTGAATAAATCCGAATATAAGAAGTCACAGCGCGGTTCTGTCTCTGGAGAATTTATCTGTACACAATTATTGGCAACTAATGAGAAACTGGAAATTTCCATAATTTGTTTCTTTCCATCTATTATAGCGATAAGAATGAAACATCAACGTACGAAATCCATTTCTAATATTAACACAGATCTCAACATTTATAGTAATATGGCCGCTCGTCCCCAGTGTGAAATAGTAATGTACATAATATGGTCGCCCCTCTCCTCAGTGTGATATACAGTACAGACCAAAACTATGAATTAACACATGTGGAATTATATGCTTAACAAAAAAGTGTGAAACTACTGAAAATATGTCTTATATTCTAGGTTCTTCAAAGTAGCCACCTTTTGCTTTGATTACTGCTTTGCACACTCTTGGCATTCTCTTGATGAGCTTCAAGAGGTAGTCACCGGAAATGGTTTTCACTTCACAGGTGTGCCCTGTCAGGTTTAATAAGTGTGATTTCTTGCCTTATAAATGGGGTTGGGACCATCAGTTGTGTTGTGCACCTTCAAGAGGTAGTCACTGGAAATGGTCTTCCAACAATTTTGAAGGAGTTCCCAGAGATGCTTAGCACTTGTTGGCCCTTTTGCCTTCACTCTGCGGTCCAGCTCACCGCAAACCATCTTGATTGGGTTCGGGTCTGGTGACTGTGGAGGCCAGGTCATCTGGCGTAGCACCCCCTCACTCTCCTCCTTGGTCAAATAGCCCTTACACAGCCTGGAGGTGTGTTTGGGGTCATTGTCCTGTTGAAAAATTAATGATGGTCCAACTAAACGCAAACCGGATGGAATAGCATGCCGCTGCAAGATGCTGTGGTAGCCATGCTGGTTCAGTATGCCTTTAATTTTGAATAAATCCCCAACAGTGTCACCAGCAAAGCACCCCCACACAATCACACCTCCTCCTCCATGCTTCACGGTGGGAACCAGGCATGTAGAGTCCATCCGTTCACCTTTACTGTGTTGCACAAAGACACGGTGGTTGGAACCAAAGATCTCAAATTTGGACTCATCAGACCAAAGCACAGATTTCCACTGGTCTAATGTCCATTCCTTGTGTTCTTTAGCCCAAACAAGTCTCTTCTGCTTGTTGCCTGTCTTTAGCAATGGTTTCCTAGCAGCTATTTTACCATGAAAGCCTGCTGCACAAAGTCTCCTCTTAAGAGTTGTTGTAGAGATGTGTCTGCTGCTAGATCTATGTGTGGCATTGACCTAGTCTCTAATCTGAGCTGCTGTAAACCTGCGATTTCTGAGGCTGGTGACTCGGATAAACTTATCCTCAGAAGCAGAGGTGACTCTTGGTCTTCCTTTCCTGGGGCAGTCCTCATGTGAGCCAGTTTCTTTGTAGCGCTTGATGGTTTTTGCAACTGCACTTGGGGACACTTTCAAAGTTTTCCCAATTTTTCAGACTGACTGACCTTCATTTCTTAAAGTAATGATGGCCGCTCGTTTTTCTTTACTTAGCTGCTTTTTTCATGCCATAATACAAATTAACAGTTTATTCAGTAGGACTATCAGCTGTGTACCCACCAGACTTCTGCACAACACAACTGATGGTCCCAACCCCATTTATAAGGTCGGGATCACACATGCGACGAAATTGTCCGACGCTCGCATGTGAAATCCCAGCTCTGGAGCCGGCACTCGGGAGTGGAGCGAGCAGCTGCATGTATTTCTATGCAGCCGCTCGCTCCACTCCCGAGTGCCGGCGCTAGAGCTGGGATTTTACATGCGAGCGTCGGACGATTTCTCCGCATGTGTGATCCCAGCCTAAGGCCAGAAATCCCACTTATTAAACCTGACAGGGCACACCTGTGAAGTGAAAACCATTTCCATTGACTACCTCTTGAATCTCATCAAGAGAATGCCAAGAGTGTGCAAAGCAGTCATCAAAGCAAAAGGTGGCTACTTTGAAGAACCTAGAATATAAGACATATTGTCAGTTGTTTCACAGTTTTTTGTTAAGTATATAATTCCACGTGTTAATTCATAGTTTTGATGCCTTCAGAGTGAATGTACAATTTCCATAGTCATGAAAATACAGAAAAATCTTTAAATAAGAAGGTGTGTCCAAACTTTTGGTCTGTACTGTAGTAACATGTATAGTAAAATGGCCATCCTTCTCAGTGATATAGTAGGTCATATAGTAATATATCCGCTCTTGGCTTCAGTGATAATTTAGTATATATATATATATATATATATATATATATATATATATATATATATATATATATATATATTAACATGGCCGCCCTTCTACTCAGTGTGATATAGTTATATATATACAGGTCCTTCTCAAAAAAATAGCATATAGTGCTAAATTTCATTATTTTCCATAATGTAATGATTACAATTAAACTTTCATATATTTTAGATTCATTACACACCAACTGAAATTTGTCAGGTCTTTTATTGTTTTAATACTGATGATTTTGGCATACAACTCCTGATAACCCAAAAAACCTGTCTCAAAAAATTAACATATTTCAACCATCCAATAAAATAAGTGTTTTTAAAACAAACAAAAAAAACATCAAATAATAAAGTTCAGTTATGCACTCAATACTTGGTCGGGAATCCTTTTGCAGAAATGACTGCTTCAATGCGGCGTGGCATGGAAGCAATCAGCCTGTGACACTGCTGAGGTGTTATGGAGGCCCAGGATGCTTCGATAGCGGCCTTAAGCTCATCCAGAGTGTTGGGTCTTGCGTCTCTCAACTTTCTCTTCACAATATCCCACAGATTCTCTATGGGGTTCAGGTCAGGAGAGTTGGCAGGCCAATTGAGCACAGTAATACCATGGTCAGTAAACCATTTACCAGTGGTTTTGGCACTGTGAGCAGGTGCCAGGCCGTGCTGAAAAATGAAATCTTCATCTCCATAAAGCATTTCAGCCGATGGAAGCATGAAGTGCTCCAAAATCTCCTGATAGCTAGCTGCATTGACCCTGCCCTTGATGAAACACAGTGGACCAACACCAGCAGCTGACATGGCACCGCACACCATCACTGACTGTGGGTACTTGACACTGGACTTCAGGCATTTTGGCATTTCCTTCTCCCCAGTCTTCCTCCAGACTCTGGCACATTGATTTCCGAATGACATGCAAAATTTGCTTTCATCAGAAAAAAGTACTTGGGACCACTTAGCAACAGTCCAGTGCTGCTTCTCTGTAGCCCAGGTCAGGCGCTTCTGCCGCTGTTTATGGTTCAAAAGTGGCTTTACCTGGGGAATGCGGCACCTGTAGCCCATTTCCTGCACACGCCTGTGCACGGTGGCTCTGGATGTTTCTACACCAGACTCAGTCCACTGCTTCCTCAGGTCCCCCAAGGTCTGGAATCGGTCCTTCTCCACAATCTTCCTCAGGGTCCGGTCACCTTCTCGTACAGCGTTTTCTGCCACATTGTTTCCTTCCAACAGACTTCCCATTGAGGTGCCTTGATACAGCACTCTGGGAACAGCCTATTTGTTGAGAAATTTCTTTCTGGGTCTTACCCTCTTGCTTGAGGGTGTCAATGATGGCCTTCTTGACATCAGTCAGGTCGCTAGTCTTACCCATGATGGGGGTTTTGAGTAATGAACCAGGCAGGAAGTTTTTAAAAGCCTCAGGAATCTTTTGCATGTGTTTAGAGTTAATTAGTTGATTCAGAAGATTAGGGTAATAGGTCGTTTAGAGAACCTTTTCTTGATATGCTAATTTTTTGAGACAGGTTTTTTGGGTTATCAGGAGTTGTATGCCAAAATCATCAGTATTAAAACAATAAAAGACCTGACAAATTTCAGTTGGTGTGTAATGAATCTAAAATATATGAAAGTTTAATTGTAATCATTACATTATGGAAAATAATGAAATTTAGCACTATATGCTAATTTTTTGAGGACATGTATATATATATATATATATATATATATATATATATATATAAAGTAATATACAGTTCTGCTTCACATCACTTGTCTTATCTATTGCATTGCTTCTGTGCTGTGTTGTGTATAAATATGTGATTCCTCAGATTTTGTATTAGTCTGTGCCTGATGAAGAGACAAAATTGGAGGCATACTGAACCAGCATGGCTACCACAGCATCTTGCAGTGGCATGCTATTCCATCTGGTTTGCGTTTAGTTGGACCATCATTTTTTTTTCAACAGGACAATGACCCCAAACACACCTCCAGGCTGTGTAAGGGCTATTTGACCAAGAAGGAGAGTGATGGGGTGCTACGCCTAGATGACCTGGCCTCCACAGTCACCAGACCTTAACCCAATCGAGATGGTTTGGGGTGAGCTGGACTGCAGAGTGAAGGCAAAAGGGGCAACAAGTGCTAAGCATCTCTGGGAGCTCCTTCAAGACTGTTGGAAGACCATTCCCGGTGACTACCTCTTGAAGCTCATCAAGAGAATGCCAAGAGTGTGCAAAGCACTCATCAAAGCAAAAGGTGGCTACTTTGAAGAACCTAGAATATAAGACATATTTTTAGTTGTTTCACACTTTTTTGTTAAGTATATAATTCCACATGTGTTAATTCATAGTTTTGATGCCTTCAGTGTAAATTTACAATTTTCATAGTCATGAAACTACAGAAAAATCTTTAAATGAGGTGTGTCCAAACTTTTGGTCTGTACTGTATATACATATACATACACACATACATACACACACACATATACACACAGATAAGCAGGTGTTGGCCAACCAATCAGACATTGTCATAGTAGACAAGGATCAGAAGAAAGCAATGATAATAGATATGGCAGTGCCAAGTGACAGCAACATCAGAAAGAAGGAATATGAGAAGCTGGAGAAATTCCAGGGCCTCAAAGGAAAACTGGAGAAGATGTGGAAGGTGAAGGCAACAGTGATTCCAGTGGTGATAGGAGCACTTGGAGCAGTGTCCCCTAAGTTTGAAGAATGGCTACAACAGATCCCATGAGCAACATCTGAGCTCTCTGTCCAGAAAAACAAAATGCTGAGAACAGCTAAGATCCTGCGCAGAACCCTTAAACTCCCAGCTCTCTGGTAGAGGACCCGAGAATGAGAAAGGACAACAAAGACCACCCTCAGTGGGGGTGAGAAGGAAGTTTTTTTTTTATACACCCCCTGGCAAAAATTATGGAATCACAGGCCTTGGAGGATGTTCATTCAGTTGTTTTATTTTGTTGAAAAAAAAAAGCAGATCACAGACATGGCACAAAACTGAAGTAATTTCAAATGGCAACTTTCTGGCTTTAAGAAACACTAAAAGAAATCAAGAACAAATATAGTGGGGGGGGGGGTGTGATCTAGCTCTTGCCATGTGAGGAAGCAGGAGACTGGAGCTCCCACAAGACTTCCCAGAAAAGTGACTATAAAGCGGACTTTGAGGTTCCACACTATCCCCTTTTACTGTGGGACTATTGCTACTTGCCCCAGGATCATCTGGGGACCTAAATCAGACCTTTAGGACTAAGCAAACTGAAGTTTTCCATCATAGAAAGTAACAGGATTACATTGCTTCCCTATCCAAGATGTCTGCCATGCTGTCTTTGATATAGGAAAGATGTATATCTTAGTACCGTGTTAGCCAGTAGATAGAAAAATATTTAGACTTGAGAGTCCTCAGTGGTTGATACCTTTTAATGGCTAACTGAAAAGATGGTAACAAATTGCAAGCTTTCGAGACTACTCAGGTCTCTTCATCAGGCAAAGACTAATACAAAATCTGAAGAATCACATATTTATACACAGCACAGCACAGAAATAATGCAATAGGTAAAGGGTATGCCACACTAAACAATATCGCTAACGGGATCGCTAAAAAACGTCACTATTTAGCGATCCCGTTAGCGATATTGTTCAGTGCGGCAGCTTCCAGCGACGAGCTTCCTGCTGTGATCTCGCTCGTCGCTGGAATCGTTCCGGACCCTATTTTCTCGTCGGCGCTCCCGCTGGGTAAGTATCTAATCGCTGTGTGGCACCTTTTCTTAGCGATTTAGCGGTACTTTTGTACCGCTAAAGTCGTTAAGAAGATCGCTAACGGCGATAGCGTCGTTAACTATATCGCTAAATGCGGCAGCATTTAGCGATATAGAAACAATCCTGCTAGCGATCTCATTAGTATGCAACGCTAACGAGATCGCTAGCGGGATAGCTAAGTGTGGCAGTAACTTTAGACAAGTGACGTGAAGCAGAACTGTCATTATGGCAGAGGGATGAACACAAATATTGGAACAGTTCATAGATAAGGAGTGAAAGTTTTATTACCCTCTGATTGGAGTCTGCTATTGTGTTTTGATGCCCCTAGAAGGTCAGAGAAGCAGATTCCTTAATTGATGTAGAAAGACATGAAACCTTGGGATATATTCATTCCAGCACTAAGAGTGCTGTCTTTGTACAGCTAAAGCCAGGAGGAACGTCCTTCTCCCCTTATGTGGGTGAGTAGCTGAATTTGCCTATATACATCAAAGTACTTTGCATTACCTTTCTGAAGAAAGAAGATTTGCATATATAGACTTAACTTGTGGATTGAAAGCAGTCAGATAAATATTCCTGCCTAAAGGTACTGCCACACTAAGCTATCCCGCTAGCGATCTCGTTAGCGTTGCATACTAATGAGATCGCTAGCGGGATTGTTTCTATATCGCTAAATGCTGCCGCATTTAGCGATATAGTTAACGACGCTATCGCCGTTAGCGATCTTCTTAACGACTTTAGCGGTACAAAAGTACCGCTAAATCGCTAAGAAAAGGTGCCACACAGCGATAAGATACTTACCCAGCGGGAGCGCCAGCGATGAAATAGGGTCCGGAAAGATTCCAGCGACGAGCGAGATCACAGCAGGAAGCTCGTCGCTGGAAGCTGCCGCACTGAACAATATCGCTAACGGGATCGCTAAATAGTGACGTTTTTTAGCGATCCCGTTAGCGATATTGTTTAGTGTGGCATACCCTTAAGGTGAATGTGCCTCCATCTGCTTAGTTTGCATAAGGGACATGAGGAGCATTAGACTTTATTGATCTGCTTTATTTACAGCCAATCTCATATTACATAAACTATAGAGCTCACTGTGGTATATATTGTGATCTGTACTGTCAGCACGGAAGCCGCATCGGCAGGGAGCCCCAACTTGTGACCTGAGGCATAACTTCTAAGGCTCTGGATCACAGCTCTCCCCTCTGTTTCTGCTTCGGAGACCCTGTACAACCCTCTGCTTTCCCTCCGGCAGCCATTACAGCAGAACTGCTTCACACAGGAGCCAGCAGAGGACTCTGCAGGGCTGACAGCCTTCCTACCAGCACACAGGATTCAAGTCTGGATCTCCAAAAAAGCTAAAAGCCACATCTCTAACTTTTTTTTTTTTTCTTGGTATAAGGTGACATATTATAACCCAGGACTTGTCATACTTTATATAATAAGATAGAGACTTGGCTTTCTTTTTTGTGAACTTTATATTTTACACAACTGGAGCATCCTTCATTATTGTGACTCTGGTTCCAACTAGTGGCGATACCTGGAATAGTAGTAAATTTTGATAATTATTTTATTTATTTTTTCCATTGACTTTCTCCATTATCATTACTTATCTCTTATATATCCCTATCATCGCAGTTTATTTTTTGGAGAGGATTGCAGTTTTACAGCTATAGAGACATTGGATCAAATTACTCTAAAGTCACGCTGACATCTGATGGACAGTTTCAGTATACCATATACACCACTTAAACAGAGCTGCTCCTGCTATCTATATATGCACCACTTTGATCGGTGCATACACCCTCCAAGCCATATCACCTCACAGACACTTAGTCTAGAAGGGGCTTGCAGATGAAGGGCCTAGTCGGTTAGACTGGTCAGCCTACCCCATGCTCTCTCAAAGTGTCATTATTGAAGAATAACCGCAGCCATTTATGGGCAAATCTAGACGGGTCATAGAGAAGAACACAAACTCATTTAGAGGAGACTCATCGGAGGAGATGAAGCGTTACTTAAATTCCACCCCACAAGCCAGAAACACAAGATCTGCAACATCCCAAATGGCCACTCGAGAAATTTCCCCTACTGGAGGGACAACAATAACAGACTGCTCTCCCACAAACGTACCAGATGATTATGATGGAGAAGACACAGTTACTGAAGAAATGAGCTTTGCAGAGCTCAGTAAATACATTAAAGCCCTCCCTACAAAGAATGACCTTGAAGGTTTTGCATGCAGGTTGGAAAAATCCTATAAACAAGAAATTCACAACTTGCAGAAAGAATTCACTACTCGAATAGAAGATGTAGAGAAGTCCCAGGAAGATTTACTCCAAGAACTACAGGCTCACAGAGATATCATAACAGATCATACGCTTAAACTAGAGGACCTTTCATATGGCCTGGAAGACCTGGAAAACCGTAACAGACGGAACAACATACGCATACGGGGCCTACCAGAATCTATCAGTCCCTCTGAGCTAGATCATACTGTGCAGAAGATCTTCTTGGACATTTTAGATGATATTGAAGGAAATACTATTGAATTTGATAGAATTCACAGATCACTTGGTCCCAGACCCAACTCCGATACTCGTCCCCGAGACGTCATTTGCAGAGTTCACTTTTACAAAATTAAAGAAGCCATAATGACAGCCTCAAGGAAAAAGGGGTCGATTACCTATGATGGGTATTCAATTCTAATCTTATCTGACCTGTCCAGGCACACACTATTATTGCGTAGAGCCCTAAAACCACTGCTTTCTGTACTCAAAGAAAAAGATATTCCATATAGGTGGGGATATCCCTTCCAGCTAACAGCATTTAAGGGCGGCAAATCGGCGTCCTTCAGAAGGATCAGCGACCTGACCAACTTTCTGGGAACTTTTGAACTTCCATTAATAGGTCTCCCAGATTGGCCCACGAGTCCTATGCTTCCAATTACTCCGCCAAGGTGGCTCAAAGTTAAACAGCCTAACAAGAGGAACAGTGGTGGAGACTCATCTAGCAAAACATGAAGTTTCTTCTTTATCCTTTATTTGAAATATTTGTCAGACCCGATCTATTATAGTTGTCCCTTCCGACTGATGTTTTCAGTTGGTCCAGAAATATCTAACAATGTTTGCTGGTTCATATAACATGTTCTCCCCCCTTTTCTTTTTTTCCTTTCTTTTTCTCTTTCCTTACGGAACAGGTTGATTCGTCGGTATTTACAGTTATTTAGTTCACCGTATATGAATACGTTTAAATGGATAAGGATTTATTATTTTGCATTTCCAGATTACTTACTACTAATCTAGAATAGGGATCATTTCTCAGGTGCTGTTGGAATATACCTGGCAAGTTTATTATAGATGGTACTTGACCAACTGGGGCATAATACAAGTATCAAGAATGACTTAGTTGATAATTTTGCTCTCAACACTGAATCATCTCTATTTTTATTGCCTGCTCTGATGTTGTGTTTTTCACTCCCCACCCCTCTTCTCCTCCCCCCCCTCTTTTTTTTTTATTGATGATTATTGTTGTTCTTCATCCTTCTTTTATATATGGGCATGGGGGAGAGGCGAGACGCCTATCTGAGCTTCCTTTCCTTTGGCAGAGTGTCTAGGTAGAATGCTACCGAAATCTATGTTAGCAACGCAAGGTTCTTGGAGCTATCGCTTCAATATAACCTTCACGGTCTTTGAACTTTTTCCTTCCTTTTATGCGATTTTCTTGATCACCTGCATCCAATCCTTTCTTTTGTCTCTTTTTCTCTTAAGGCTGGGTCTCACGTAGCGATACACCAGCGATCCCGACAACGATCAGGATCGCTGGTGTATCGCTACATTATCGCTGCTGAGCTGCTAGACAGGCAGCTCAGGCAGCGATCAGCACAGCGACACTGCAGGTAACATCGCTTAGTTACCCGCAGTGTACCTTGGATACCAGCGCCCTGATGCAGGGAGCTGGTAACCAAGTAACACATCGGGTTTCCAGGCGCTGCACGGTGCCTGGAAACCCGCTGTGTACCTTGGTTACCAGCTCCCTGCTTCAGGGAGCTGGTATCCAAGGTACACAGCGGGTTTCTAGGCACAGCCCCGCGCCTGCAAACCCGCTGTGTACCTTGGTTACCAGCGGATCGCTGGTCTCCCGCCTGTCACATGCAGCGATGCGTGCCTGTCAGCGGGAGACCAGCGATCAAAAAAATGTCCTGGCCTTTCAGCGACGATCAGCGATACCCGGCAGGGGGGCTGATCGTCGCTGAATGTCACACACAGCGATATCGCTGGTGAGCTCGCTGCTGCATCACAAAACTAGTGACTCAGCAGCGATCTCGCTAGCGATATCGCTATGTGAGACGGGGGCTTTACCCCTCCTACGACTTATCTTTTCTTCAGTGTCTGGGACTCCCTTTCTGCGAGGCTCTCTAGAAATTAGCAATGTCAGTACCATCCTAGATAATGGATAAGATAAAATTTTGCTCCTTCAATGTGAAGGGGCTATATACCTGAAAAATGACGACAAGTTATGTTTTCAAACCATAGACAAAAAGTCGCGGTTTTGATGCTACAAGAAACACATTTCAAGACTGGTTCCATCCCACAATGCACCTCCACCCACTACCCTAAGTGGTACCACAGTTCCAATCCATACTCCAAATCCAAAGGGGTCTCGATAGCTTTCCACAAAACTTTTATGCCCGAAATCCGGGATTCCTTAGTTGATACAGAGGGCAGGTTTATTTTTCTCCGTATTTCATGGGCTGCACAAGAATTAGTTTTAGCTAACTTATATTTCCCCAATCAAGGGCAGAAGAAGTTTGGAGCGGGAGTGTAAGAGGCGCCTTGGGACCTTTGCGGGCTCCTCTCCTGTGATACTAGGCGGCGACTTCAAGATCCCTTTGGACCCTTCAGTGGATGCCTCCTCGGGTAAGACCTCATACTCCATCTACTGTTAGTCAAATAAAGAGGCAGATGCACAGCTTGAGACTGGTGGACATATGGAGAATCACACACACTGACACTAGGGATTATAGTTTCTTTTCTTCAACACAATATTTATAGCAGGATAGATTATTTCTTTATATCCCTTTTAATGGCTAACTGAAAAGATGGTAACAAATTGCAAGCTTTCGAGACTACTCCGGTCTCTTCATCAGGCTAGACTAATACAAAATCTGAAGAATCACATATTTATACACAACACAGTTTGTGTATAAATATGTGATTCTTCAGATTTTGTATTAGTCTAGCCTGATGAAGAGACCTGAGTAGTCTGGAAAGCTTGCAATTTGTTACCATCTTTTCAGTTAGCCATTAAAAGGTATCAACCACTGAGGACTCTCAATTCTAAATATTTTTCTATCTACTGGCTAACACAGTACAAAGATATACATCTTTCCTGTATTCTTTATATCCCACAACTTATAAGATTTACCTATAGAGGCTGGTGTGGGTTTGATTCTTTGGTCAGATCATGCCCCATATACCTTACAATTGCACTGTATTCAACCACCAGAACGGGCTTCTCCTGGCGTTTGAACGAAAATTTACTTCAAGACGCCATTTACAAAAATGAGGTGGAACAAACCATATCTCACTTCATATCTGACCATGGAATCGACTCAACATCCCCCTCTGTCAAGTGGGAGGCCCTAAAGAGTGTGGTGCGAGGTACATTTATTTCACATGGAGCTCGCTTAAAAAAAGAGAAAATTGCTGAGCTTGCTGCCTTGTCAGATCAATTACATAGGCTGGAAATTAAGCATAAGCGAGATCTAGATCCAAACACATTCGTGCTCCTCTCTACAGTAAGACAAAAGATGTTTTCAATACTAGATCAGAAGTCGAGGTGCTTTAGAGAGCGCCTTAGAAATCATTTTTACCAGCTTGGCAACAAAAGTGGCAAGTTACTGGCCAGAGCGATTAAGCCACGTAACCCTACCACATTCATCCCCTTTATCAAAAATAAGGAGGGAAGGAAAGTTTACAGCACTAAAGATATTCTTTCGGGATTTAGCGATTATTACAAAACACTATACAATATAGAGAGCCATTACAAAGACATGCCGGTCTCCTCACTTCGTCATAAAATTAGTACTTATATGCAGCAAAATAAAATCCCCTCTTTATCAGAAGATGATTTGATAGAATTAGAAAAAGAATTTTCATTAGAGGAAGTGTCCGAAACCATTGGTGGTCTGAAGCAAGGGAAGAGCCCAGGCCCGGATGGGTTCTCAGTGGTTTTTACAAACAATTCTCTACTTTGCTGAGCCCGGTGTTTTTGGAAGTATGTAATTCTATCTCTTCAGGGGGAACCCTCTCTCAAACATTGACGGCCCATATCACAGTATTACCCAAAACTGGTAAGGACCCCTCGCTTTGCAGCAACTATTGTCCGATATCACTGATAAACCTAGATATTAAAATGTATGCAAAGATGATTGCGAGGAGACTGGGTCTTCTACCAAAATTAATAAATCAGGACCAAGTTGGTTTTGTTCAAGGGAGAGAGGCTAGAGACAATACCATAAGGGCCATTTCGCTGCTAGATGGGGCTGTGAGGGGGGGGATCCCATGTGTATCCTGTCGATTGATGCCAAGAAAGCCTTCGACAGGGTACACTGGGAATTCATGTTCCAAGCCTTAAGGGAGATCGGCCTGGGCGAGGTTATGCTTCAAAGGATCTCGGCTTTGTACACCTCCCTAGTGCCCGGGTTAAGGTTAATAGCTCACTCTCAGACCCTTTCCCTGTTGGAAACGGCACGAGACAGGGGTGTCCTCTCTCCCCACTCCTGTATATTATAACAATGGAATTTCTAGCTACCGCAATATACGATACGATACACTTTATTGATCCCGGGGGGAAATTACAGTATTACAGCAGCACTACAAACAGCAGTACATAAAATATTAGGACACAAATCTTGCACAGGTGTACCAACATTACAAAATAAATAAAAGTGGGTAGTTCAGGTGTATATAAGATAATGTTAATTGACATTATATGAAACAATCCCTCCATCAAAATGTATTAAGCATAATTCTGAGGAACATAAACTGGCTCTTTTCGCAGATGACGTGCTCCTGTTTGTCACTTCCCCCATAATAAGTCTACCAAATATCATGTCAGAACTCCATACCTTTGGCCTCCTAAGTAACTTCAAAATAAATACGCACATTTCCGAAATACTAAATGTATCTTTACGACCGCCCATGGTGGAACAGCTGAGTACAGCTTTTCCTTTTAAATGGCGCTCCGACTCTCTCACATATTTAGGCATTAAGCTAACAGCTAAACCTCCAATTTATATGACGCGAATTATAAATCTGTTTTACATAAAGCTGAACTAGACTTGGAAAATGGCATAATCTTAAAATATCATGGATAGGGAGAGTCAACGTGATCAAAAGACGGATTTTGGTAAGACCTTACCTGTAAAATCCTTTTCAGCGAAGGAAGGAAGGGAGACACAGTCATTACTAGTGGGTAGGCGGAGCCCACACAGGATAGAACACCTCAGATTAAAAAAAGAGTGTTGACCGGCCCCTCCAGCTTGGGCTCCTCCTACTCCAGCTCTCCAGTCCGTACACAAGCTAAGGAAGAGCAAAAATCACCAGCGGAACAACATAACCCCTTCTAAAGAACTTCAGAGAAAAAACAAGAAGATAGGTTATGCATATAACAGAAAAAACCACACAGTCCCAGGTACTACTCACTGAACCTGACCACTGCGATGAGCTGGCAATGCTGGAACAGAGCCTTAGCGCGCCGACCTCAGCCCAGATAATCGCTATCAGAGAAGGGTCACGCCGCATCTGAAAACACAACAACACACTTCTGCCATGGGAGGGATCTGTGTCTCCCTTCCTTCCTTCGCTGAAAAGGATTTTACAGGTAAGGTCTTACCAAAATCCGTCTTTCAGCAGCAGATGGAAGGAAGGGAGACACAGTCATTACTAGTGGGACGTCCCAAAGCAGTCCAGAAATTAAGGGTGGCCAAAAAACCAACAGAGGCAGATTCCCAACAACTTAAATAAATGCGCAACTAGCGCTAAATACAAGTTCACAAGAACTTTAAACTACAGCCGCCTGCAGGACCCTACGTCCTAAGGCCGCATCAGCGGAAGCACTGACGTCCACCTTATAAAATTTCGTAAATGTGTGGACGGAACGCCAGGTCGCCGCCCAGCAGAGCTGAGCTGCCGAAGCCCCTTGATGAAAGGCCCACGATGAACCCACAGCCCTTGTGGAGTGAGCTCGAATCTTAATCGGGCAAGGTTCGCCCTTAAGTCGGTAAGCCTCTAAAATGGCCGACCGAATCCAACGAGCTATAGAATCCTTGGAAGCTCGTTGCCCACGTCGACGACCTGCTGGAATCACAAACAGAGAATCCGACTTCCGAAAACTTTGAGTAATAGACAAATAGAACTTCAAAGCCCGCACTAAATCCAATGTGTGCAAGGCCCGTTCCTTCGCATTCCTCGGCTCCGGACAAAGCGAGGGCAACACAATATCCTGGTTAACATGAAATTGTGACACCACCTTAGGTAGAAAGTCGCCCCGTGTGCGAAGCACTACGCGATCCGGGTGAAACTCCAGAAAAGGAGGCGAACAAGAAAGAGCCGCCAACTCAGAAACCCTTCTCAAAGAAGTGACCGCCACTAGGAAGGCAACCTTCCAAGAGAGCAAAGAAAGGCTAACAGAGTCCATAGGCTCAAAAGGCCCATGTTGAAGAGCCTCCAAGACAAGATTGAGCCGCCAAGGAGACACAAGCGCCTTCCGCGGCGGAAACTGACGGGTTACCCCGCGAAAAAAGGAACGTACGTCCCTACGCGAGGCGATAGCCTTCCGAAACAGCAAGGACAGAGCAGAAACCTGCCCCTTCAGAGTGCTAACTGCCAAACCCTTGTCCAGCCCGTACTGCAAAAAGGCCAACAAATTGGGAATGGAAAAAATCCTCGGGTTCCTAGAAGAACCCGAACACCACGAAAAGAAGGCTTCCCAAGTCTTGTGATAAATCCTAGTAGTAGCCGGACCTCTGGCAGCTCGCAGAGTGGCAATGACTTCGGCTGAAAAACCTTGACGGATCAAGATTTCGGTCTCAAGAGCCACGCCGTCAAACGCAGAGACTTCATGTCCGGGTGACGAACGGGCCCTTGGGTTAACAGGTCCGGGCGAAGAGGGAGTGGAAGTGGAGGCGCTGCCAGAAGCGACACCAGTGTCGAGAACCACGTCCTCCTTGGCCAATCTGGGGCTATTAACATAGCAGGGACTCTCTCCAGTCTGATCCGACGCAACACCAGAGGAAGTAAGGATATCGGCGGGAACACATAGATTAGCTCGAATTGGTCCCAAGGAGCCACCAGAGCATCCACCGCCACAGCCTTCGGGTCCTTGTACCTGGACGTCGGTAACTTGGTATTGAACCTGGATGCCATCAAATCCACTTGGGGAGTCCCCCAACGGGAGCACAGCAGTGCAAAAATTTCCGGATGAAGACTCCATTCTCCGGGATCCATCTTTTCGCGACTGAGGAAGTCCGCTGTGATATTCTGAACTCCTGGAATGTGAGATGGCTGGCACCCTGGCCTCGGCCCATACCAGGATCCGAGACACCTCCATCATGAGCCTGAAGCTCCTCATCCCATCTTGATGGTTGATATACGCAACCGCCGTCGCGTTGTCTGTCTGCACTCGGACTGGTAGACCGCTTAAAATGACCGTCCAGTGTTGAGGCAAAGGAAAATTGCCCTCAATTCCAGGATGTTGATCGGCAGGACAGACTCTTCAGACGACCATACTCCCTGAATCCAGAGATCGTTCCAGACACCCCCCCAGCCCGTCAGGCTGGCATCGGTGGTTATGATCGACCACCTCGGAGGGAGGAAGGACTTCCCCAGGGATAACACTTCCGGACGTAACCACCATCCTAGAGACTCTCGCACCCTGTGGGAGATGATGACACTGCAATCCAGTGAAAACTGCGATCGATCCCAACGGTTCAAGATGAGCATTTGGAGAGCCCTGGAATGAAATTGGGCAAACGGAATTGCCTCCATCGACGCCACCATCAAACCCAGAAGGCGCATACACCTTCGAAGGGACATTGCTGTCGAAGACTTCATAACCTGTACATGTCGAAGAAGACTCGCTTGCTTGTCTGGAGGCAGAGACACCACTGCTCGTACCGTGTCGAAATGCATTCCCAAAAACAGGATTGACTGCGACGGTTCCAGAGACGACTTCTCCCAATTGACCAGCCACCCGAAGTCCTCCAGGAGCTGAAGGGATAGATTGCGAGCAGTCACCGCCTCCTCCTTTGAGGACGCCACAATCAAAAGGTCGTCCAGATAGGGAAGAATCGTAACCCCCTGTCTTTGCAGAATCGCCATGAGAGGTGCCAGAATTTTCGTAAAAACTCTGGGTGCTGAGGCCAACCCGAATGGCAGGGCCACAAACTGGTAATGGTCCTGACCTATGGCAAAACGAAGGAAGCGTTGGTGAGCCCTTCCGACGGGAACAGGCAAATAAGTGTCACGAATGTCGATTGACACCAAAAAATCGTTCTGCGACAGGGCCGCCACAACGGAGCGAAGTGACTCCATGCGGAATTTCCGGGTGCGGACATGCCGATTCAATCTTTTTAGATCCAGAATGGGGCGAAATTTGTCCTCCTTTTTGGGGACCACAAAGAGGTTGGAATAAAACCCTCTTCCCCGGTCCTCCGGCGGAACCGGTACCACCACACCCTTCTGCAGAAGGGAATCGACCTCCCGCAGCAGAGCGGCAAATAGCTCGGGCTCTGACGGAATGCGAGATTGGCAAAAACTGTCTGGGGGTCGAGAAAGAAACTCTATGAAGTAGCCTGCCGACACAACCCGCGTCACCCAGGCGTCCGACACGCGGGAAGCCCAAGTCGGTTCGAATTGGAGCAGGCGACCTACCCACTCGAGAGCCCTCGAGTGAGACCCTGGCGTCAGTCCGCCTTAGCGGGCTTTTTGTCAGCTTCCCGCTTGTTTTGGCGGAAGCTCTGTTTCCAGTGAGTGCGGGATTTCTGAGCGTTCTTTTTTTTCCTGAAAAAGAGGGACGACCCGATCCCCAAGAGGGCTGACCGAACCGTCCCCTGGACCGAAAGGACCGCCGATTACTACCGGCACTATGCCTGCCAGACGCAGAAGTCACAGCTCTTCGCTGTGGTAAAGCCGTTTCTTTTGCCTTTGCCTTGGCAATCAGCTCCGTGAGGTCAGATCCAAATAGCTGACCACCCTTGTAAGCTAAAGATAGCAAACCTTGCTTGGAAACCGCGTCTCCGGTCCACTGTCTAAGCCACAGTGCTCTCCTGACTGTGACCGCCGAGGATTGCGCCCTGGACAGCAGTGACGCAGTATCCAAACCTGCATCACTGCCATATCGGGCTGCATCCTCCAACAACTTGAAAAGCCCATCTACCTCGGATAGTGGGGATCCATCTTGCCACGCCGTCCGTAGACGGTCTAACCAGCTCAGGGAAGCTTTACAAGCACACATGGATCCTAGTATCGCTCTGAATCCATGACCCGCGGCCTCGTAGATGGATTTCGCCGCCATCAACGTTTTTCTGTCCAGCGGATCCTGCAGACTCGCCTTCCCTTTAACAGGAAGTAATGAGGATTTGCTAAGCTGGGATAAAGGGACATCCACTTCAGGAGAAGGAATCCAATTATCAATCAACTCCATCGTACACGGATACAGCGTCTCAAAAAACTGTGTCCCCTGAAAACGTTTATCTGGACACAGGCGTTCCTTCTCCACTGCCCCATTAAGCTCATCCAGAGATGGTAATGCTGATCGCGACCTATGCGACTCCTGAAACATCCGGGCCGACTTACCAGGACGTCTAGTTACCTCCTCCGGTCACTGTAACGCCTCCCTCATGGCTCCAATAAAAGTCTCTGTACGTGCTAAAAGAGGCAGAGTGTCCCTGCCGATCCTCCTTATCTGAATCGAACATCTCCCCATCCGAGCTTGAAGGGGAACCCTCCATGCCCGAGATCTCCGAGTCGCTACGCGGGAAGGATGGCACCGGCCTGTGTCGCTTCCTACCATGAGAGGATCTAGCTGACACCCAATAACCTAGAAGGTCAGAAAGGCCATCAATAGAACGAGCGAGGGCCTCCATTTTGACATCACTGACACCTCCGACCGCTGCGCTTGACGCCGTCGAGGTCTGCGTGTCAGATACGCGAGACTGATCATGTAGTGGATCTGGGAGACGGTCCGCACCTCCTGGACCCTGATCTGACATGCCCTCACACAGTATATGGCAGGTTAAACCTGTCAGCAACTAGAACAGTGTGGTTTCTTAAAGGCAAAACGAACGCTGAAGGGTTAAAGCTCTTGAAGAAAGAGCTACCCCAGCTGTCCCCCAATTTAAGGGTTAACCGCCTAAGAAGGGGTTAATGTAGCAGACTCCCCACAACCCCTGTTAATGAAAAGGGTGTGCGAGCCCCATGTGCCTTTATGAGGTAGCAGCTGCAGGACAGTGCCTCAAGGGTATGCCACACTAAACAAGAACGCCAACGAGATCGCTAACATATTGCGCTGATTTTACATCGCAATGACCGCCAAAGTCGTTAAGGAGATCACTAACCACTTATGCGTCGTTAATGAGAACGTCCACAGTGGCAGCTACTAGCGACATTAAAAACGATCACAAAAACAATCGCATTAGTATGCGTCGTTATCGTGATCGTTAGCGGGAGCGTTCAGTGTGGCAGTCCTTCAGAAAAAGTGCCCTGCGCTGGGGGGGTGAGGGGGTTAAGCTTCTGCCCTGACAGGCAGAAGCGACTCACCCAGCTGGCCGCGGTGCAGTGTCCTTTGGTCGGTCGGGGAGAGCGGAGAGTGAGGAGCCCGAGGAAGCTGTCAGTAATGGCCGCCGCGCTAGAGGAGAGAAGCCGGAAGAGGAAAAACAGGGTAAAGCGTGCGCTCAGAGCGCTTCCTGCCCGCAAAAAAACGGGAAAGTGCGAAGCCACGCCCCCCCGCCGGCTTAAAAAAAAAGCGCGCGACTCACTCTGCTCTCCGCTCCTGCCCCACTCCCATGTCCTGCAGGCATCCACCTGCGGACAAAAGTACACAATCAGCACACTGAACACATGTAGCAGCGGCTGCCGCAGCAGCCGCTGAAGCACTCAAACACATATTAAAATGTTGAGTACTCACCCAGCTGAGCGCCACAGGGACCCCCAGGGATTTGTGGCGCTGTGCCCGTAGCTTCCCCCCAGGGCGGGGAACGCAGTGACCCCAGAAGCGCGGTTTGCGTCCCCGCCAGGGAAGCAATCCTCATCCCCCAGGGCCGGCAGGGTTCTGCAGGGACCTCCTTAAAGGGTAATATGGATCCGCCAAGGGAGAGGTGGGGGTCCAGCAGCGCTGAGACCCCTGAGACCTCTAGACCACAGGGGTCCAAGTCTCTGTCCAATAAAAATAACAAAATTTTCTGAGGAGCTGCTTCCAGCAGCGACTATCCTCTGTGACCTCAAATTTTAGACTGGAGAGCTGGAGTAGGAGGAGCCCAAGCTGGAGGGGCCGGTCAACACTTTTTTTTAATCTGAGGTGTTCTATCCTGTGTGGGCTCCACCTACCCACTAGTAATGACTGTGTCTCCCTTCCTTCCATCTGCTGCTGAAATGGATCTCTTACCACATATCCTATACTATTTTCAAACAATCCCTATGCTTCTCCCAGCCTCTTTTTTCTCCCGTCTCAAGAGGGCAATTACTTGATTTGTTTGGTCACACACACGGGCACGCTTTTCATATTTATTACTCAGTTGTTCCAAACGGAGTGGGGGACTTGGACTACCAGACTTCTTAGTGTACAGCTGTGCGGCGATTGGTAACTGTATTCTAGACCTTTACCATAACAGAAACTACAAGAAATGGGTAAAACTAGAAAGTGATCTCGTCGGTCATGATCCGCAAATAATCTCATGGTCGGCCAAAGGGAGGGTGGGGGGTCTTGGGAACCTATTCTTAACCAGAAACATGGTCTCATTCATTAGGCGAAGGGGGGGGGGGGGGGTCTTCAAGTCTCTACAGCACCTGGACCATTAACTCCAGTTTATGATAACCCTGACTTTCCAGCAGGCTTACAACGGGAGTTATTCTTAAATAAATGCAGAAGCATGCGACCTATCATATACAATTACATAAATCAGTCTAATATAAAATCACTAGCTGAAATATATCAGGCTGAGGACCCACCCGCAGGGGCCTGGTTTTTCCATGAACAATTAAAAAGTTTCATCAGTACAGCTTCCAAACAAGTAGACCTCTTTAGACCATTAACTCCCTTTGAGAAGCTTTGTGTCGGGGGGGATCCTCCTGTCCACACGGTCTCATTGCTGTATAATTTGTTTCAAACAACTCAACTACTGACACGAGGCTTCCCAATATTCTTCGCTAAGTGGGGGTGTGATCTGGGGAGATCTCTAGACCAAGAGGAAAGAGACAAAATCCTTGTATTCACGTTTAAGGCGTCTCTGAATGCGGTGTCGCAGGAGAGGAGCTACAAGGTTCTCTCAAGGTGGTACAGGTGCCCGTCCATGATACACACTATGTTTCCGGTGATTCCAGATACATGGAGATGTCTGAAAGATAAAGGATCGTATACACACATATGGTGGAGCTGTCCACCTATAAAGAATTTTTGGCTATCTATTTTTGATCTATATAACAGACTATCTCTGCACAAAATTAGACCTACCATGGAATTAGCTCTCTTGTCATTATGTGACATGTCAATCTCTAGGTTCAAGAAGAACCTACTAAGACATTTCCTCACAGCTTCTAGGAATTTAATACCTAGATACTGGAAACATGTAAAATCCCCTACCAGGGCAGAGTTTGTAGCAGAACTTAATGATATATATCGTATGGAACAGTTGATACAACAATCCACAGGAGACTCTGATAAAATATATAATACTTGGATTCCGTGGCTGGCTTTTAGGGAGTCTCTAGAGTTGGAGGCCTGGATCTCCGGACCTTAAATAACCTTTGAAGTAGCCCTTGATAATTTTGAAACGAATAGTGGGCTCCCGGAAAGACTTGTCGTCAAACTTACAACCAAGCTCAGTCATCCATTTTTCATATGTTTTCCTCTCTGTTTCAGAGGGGGGGACTGGAGTGCCCCCGGGGGGTCTCGGACATCGATATCTCTCTCTACCTCTTTTCTATCTCCCTATCTCCCCTTCCATCTTTCTCCTTACTTTTCCTCTCACTTCCATCACTTAAGCTCTTCCTCTTGTTGTATTTTTCTCTCTTACTCCCATCATTGACCCTAAACCCTTGGATCATATAATACCACGAGTTTTTTTATAAGTGTTATTGCCTTCATGAGGTCTACGAACGAAATGCATTAACAGAGATAACATTTGAGTATTTAATAAGTAGAAACGACATGTCTGTTTATTGTTATATTGTTTCTTGTAAGCTTTTTGGATCACATACTTATTCAGAGTCATGATTGTCTTTTTGATTCTTACTCAGCTATTCAATAAACCTTGATTTACACAAAGAACAAATAATGTGGTAGTCAGTAAGGGTTATTTTTTAACCAAGCATAGGGAAAAAATTATGGATTCACCCTGTAAATTTTCATTCCCAAAACTAACACCTGCATCAAATTAGATCTGCTCATTAGTCTGCATCTAAAAAGGAGTGATCACACCTTGGAGAGCTGTTGCACCAAATGGACTGACATGAATCATGGCTCCAACACGAGAGATGTCCATTGAAACAAAGGAGAGGATTATCAAACTCTTAAGAGGGTAAATCATCACACAATGTTGCAAAAGATGTTGGTTGTTCACAGTCAGCTGTGTCTAAAATCTGGACCAAATACAAACAACATGGGAAGGTTGTTAAAGGCAAACATACTGGTAGACCAAGGAAGACATCAAAGCGTCAAGACCGGAAACTTAAGGCAATATGTCTCCAAAAAAGGAAATGCACAACAAAACAAATGAGGAACGAATGGGTGGAAACTGGAGTCAACGTCTGATCGAACTGTAAGAAACCGCCTAAAGGAAATGGGATTAACATACAGAAAAGCTAAACGAAAGCCATCATTAACACCTAAAAAGAAAAAAAAACAAGGCTACAATGGGCTAAGGAAAAGCAATCATGGACTGTGGATGATTGGATGAAAGTCATATTCAGTGATGAATTGCAAATCTGCATTGGGCAAGGTGATGATGCTGTAACTTTTGTTTGGTGCCGTTCCAATGAGATTTATAAAGATGACTGCCTGAAGAGAACATGCAAATTTCCACAGTCATTGATGATATGGGGCTGCATGTCAGGTAAATGCACTGGGGAGATGGCTGTCATTACATCTTCAATAAATGCACAAGTTTAGGTTGATATTTTGGACACTTCTTATCCCATCAATTGAAAGGATGTTTGAGGATGATGAAATCATGTTTCAAAATAATGCATCCTGCCATAAAGCAAAAACTGAAAACAATCCTTGAAAAAAAAAGACACAAAGTCAATGTCAATGTCATGGCCTGCAAATAGTCCAGTTCTCAATCCAATTGAAAATCTTTGGTGGAAGTTGAAGAAAATGGTCCATAGCAAGGCTCCAACCTGCAAAGCGGATCTGGCTACAGCAAGAGAAAGTTGGAGCCAGATTGATGAAGAGTAGAGATGAGCGACTTTCCCTTTTTTAGGGTCGAGTCGGGTTTCATGAAACCCGACTTTCTCAAAAGTCGGGTCGAACGAAATAGGCTGACTATCGGGAAAAGTCAAGGGTCCAACTGAAACACGAAACCCAATGCAAGTCAATAGGGAGGCAAAGTAGTCAGGGAGTGGAAGACAGTAAGCACACCTACAGTGCCCATTTCAATGCCAACAACAAATTCTTATTACTTAAGCTTGGCAACCTTAATTAACTTTATAATAATAGTTACGCATTGAAAAGTCTTAGTTACTTACCGTTAACGGTATTTTTAGAAGTCCATGACAGCACTACAGAGAGAGGGGATCCGCCCCCTTAGGAACAGGAAACCTACAGATACAAAAGGGCGGCACCTCTCCCACGCCTCAGTTGGATTACAGAGCATAAGAGGACTATCAAGGTTAAATCGTATACAGCAAAAAATGTATGCATCACACAGTAACAATAATCAATTGTTTATTACATGTGGACTATATAAGAGGAAGAAGTGCACATAGAACATGGGTGGGAATGTAAGGGTGCTGTCATGGACTTCGAAAAATACCGTTAACGGTAAGTAACTAAGACTTTATTCGAACGTCCATGACAGCACTACAGAGAGAATTACAGAGAGTAATAACCACTCAGGGAGGGACTACAGCCTGCAGCACCCTTAATCCGAAAGAAAGGTCTGAGGAAGCACCCAAATCTAACCTATAATGAGTAAAACGTGTGTGGAGAAGACCACGTAGCTGCCTTACATATCTGGTCAATGGAGACTTCTGCCCTCTCTGCCCATGAAGTCGCCACAGCTCGGGTGGAATGCGCCCTTAGCCTCTCATGTGCCGGCTTGCCCTTCGAGGTGTATGCCAGAGAAATTGCTTCCCTAATCCATCTGGCCAATGAGCTTTTTGTTATTCTACAGCCTTTGTTAATTCCCTGAAAAGAGACAAACAATGCATTGTCCCTTTTCCAGGGATCAGTGACTGCCAAATATTGCAGGAGACATCTTCTAACATCTAGAGTATGGAGTTTTATCTCTTTTTGATTAGATGGATTAGGGATGAATGAAGGGAGAACAATCTCCTGTGTTCTGTGGAAAACGGAAGACACCTTAGGTAGGTATGCCGGATCAGGTCTAAGTATTATTCTGTCATTCAGGACCCGAGTGTAAGGAGACAGTCTGGATAGTGCCTGGATGTCACTTACCCTCCTAGCCGAAGTTAATGCTATCAGGAATGCGGTTTTAAGGGAAAGAATTTTTATTGATGCTGCTGATATAGGTTCAAAAGGGGGCTCTGTTAAAGCAGTGAGAACAAGGTTCAAATCCCATGGCATGATTCTGTTCCTTACTATGGGTCTCGACCTACCCGCAGCTTTAATAAATCTACTGACCCAGTAATTATTGGCGATGTTGCAACTGAAGAGTGCCCCCAAAGCTGAAACTTGCACCTTAAGGGTGCTTGTGGAGAGACCTAAGTCCAGACCCTTTTGTAGGAATTCTAGAATCTGGGTTATCGGTGTTGGGTCCCCTGCTATCACCCCCGAACTCTGGAGAAATTTTCTCCAAGTCCTAGCGTAGATTCTAGTTGTAACCTCTTTTCTGCTCTTAAGAAGAGTATTAATTACATTAGCAGAAAACCCCTTATCCCTCAGCAGCAACCGTTCAAAATCCACGCCGTGGAGGCCCGCTACTCGAGGATGGTAGACTGGACCCTGGGAGAGCAGATCAGGAATATCCGGCAGGACCCACGGGTCGGCTATCGACATGTTCCTGAGACATGAAAACCATGCCCTCCTGGGCCAGAAGGGAGCGACTACTATTACTCTCGCTCTGTCTTTCCTGACCTTCCTCAATACTAGGGGGAGTAAGGACAAGGGAGGGAAGGCGTATGCTAGATTGAAATCCCACTTTAATAAAAGAGCGTCCACTGCCAGAGGGAGTTCTTTGGGATTTAGAGAGCAGAACCGTCTCACTTTCCTGTTGCTTTTGGTAGCAAAGAGATCTATGTCCAGTTGACCCCATTTCTGTACAATTAGGTCGAAGATGGAAGTCTTTAATGACCACTCTCCTTGGCTCAGGAGATTGCGGCTTAAGAAGTCCGCCTTGGTATTTTCTTCTCCCCTTATATGTAGAGCCGTTAGAGAAAGAAAGTGTCGTTCTGCTATCTGGAGTGGGCGCCTTGCCACTTCCATGAGAGGACCGGAACGAGTACCACCCTGGTGGTTGATGTAAGCGACTGTGACACGATTGTCGGAGAGCACTCGAACGTGGTGACCCTGTAGATAGACAAGGAGCTTTTTAATCGCTAGCTCTACCGCCGTTAACTCCTTCATATTAGAAGACATTTGAATCTGATCCAGCTCCCATGAGCCCTGAACCATAATGTTCCCCATATGAGCCCCCTACCCAGAGGGGCTTGCATCTGTCGTGACTATTCGGGATATTTCATATTCCCAGGGAACCCCCTTAGACAGGTTCGTCTCCTCCTTCCACCAATCCAGGGATCTTATAGTAGTCTGGGACAAGGATAGCTGGCCTTCTAGGAAACCACCTAGAAAATGTTGATACAACAAGACTTCAGCTTGCAGCGTCCTTGTGTGAAATTGAGCCCACTGAACCGCGGGGATACAGGACGAGAGGGAGCCCAAAAGAGACATGGCCTTCCTAAGAGACATGGAGGGGTTATTGGAAGCGTTTAGGACCTGGTACCGTAAGTGAATCAACTTGTCTGACGGTAAACTACAGATCTGATTCCGTGAATCCAGAATTAGCCCTAGAAACTGCTTGACCCCCATCGGAATCAAACGAGACTTTTTAGTATTTATTAGCCATCCCAGCCGCTCTAAGGTAGATATTGCCCTTTGCAGTTGCTCTAGGCAATGCTCTGCCGTCTTTCCAATGATAAGAAAGTCGTCGAGGTAGGGGACTATAAGCATATTGGATTCACGTAAGTGGGCCATGACCTCCGACATAACTTTAGTGAACACTCGTGGGGCAACCGCCAAGCCAAAAGGAAGGGCACTATATTGAAAATGTCGCAGCGATTCCCCATCTGGATTGCTACTCTGAGGAAACGCTGATGCTCCACATGGATCGGTACGTGGTAATAAGCGTCTTTCAGATCTAACACCACCATAAAGCAATTTTCAAACAGAAGCTTTATTGCTGAGCTGACCGTTTCCATTTTAAATGGGTGAATAACCAGGAACTTATTGAGGGCTTTCAAATTAATAATTGTTCTAAAAGAACCGTCCGGTTTACGGATCAAAAACAGAGGGGAGTAAAACCCTTTACCCCGCTCTGCTTCCGGCACCTCCACTAAGACTTTCTTAGCGCAAAGCTCCTGAACTTCCAACTCCAGAGCGGCCTGCTCCGATGGGGAAGTCCTGAGGGGGGTAATTTTAAAGTTATCCTGAGGTACCGAGGAGAATTCTAATCGCAGCCCTGTAGCTATGAGGTTAAGGATCCAGCTACTGCTTGAGATTTCCGACCAGGCCGGGAAGAAGGCCCTCAATCTGCCTCCTACCGGCATCGCTAGTCATTGCGAGGGTTTTTTTGTTTCTCTAGGTGGACCCCTAAACATAAACCCTGTACCTCTTCGCCTCTTTTCATCCCATTTGGCTCGCTCCCTGGACGACCTTCTGCGGCTGAACCTCCTTCTGCTGAAAGGTCTTTTATAGAAAGGGGTTGATAGACTGGGAAACTTTTTCTTGTCGTCCCCTGCCTTTTCCAAAAGTTCGTCCAGGACCGGGCCAAAAAGATATTCGCCGTCACACGGAATGGAGCAGAGGCGAGATCTGGCTTGAATATCGCCCGGCCAACATTTCAGCCATAACGCCCTTCGTGCTGCATTAGACAGCCCTGCCGCTCTGGCAGCCATTCTTACTGAGTCCGCTGAGGAATCAGCCAGGAAAGCCGCCGCGTTCTGAATTACCGGCAAGGTCTTTCGAATTGACCCCCTAGAGGTTCCATCTGCTAACTGGGATGCTAACTGGTCTAGCCAGACCATCATTGATCTGGCTGCACAAGTGGCTGCAACCGCTGGTCTCAGGGCACCTGCCGACATCTCCCATGTCCCTTTCAAGAAGGAGTCTGCCTTCTTGTCTAGTGGATCTTTCAAAGACCCCATATCATCGAATGGGGTGGAGGATTTTTTAGAAGCCTTCGCCACTGCTGCATCCAGCTTCGGGGCCTTATCCCATCTACCTGTCAAGGGATCTTCAAAGGGATATCTCCGCTTAAACGCTAGGGGTAAGGAGCCTCTTTTTTCAGGCTTCTTCCACTCTCTGTCTATAAGGCCTTGGATGCTACTGTTTAGAGGAAAGGATCTCCGTTTTTTTGGATCTAGACCACCGAACATCAGATCCTGTACTGAGAGTTCTGGTCTCGCCTCCTCTACCCCCATGGTGGACCTAACTGATTTGACAAATTTGTCCATCTGGTCCAAGGGAAAACAAAATCGGGTAGCGTCTTCCGTAGAAGAAGAGGAAGAAGCCGAAGAGGAAGGCGAGGAGGGTCCTGACACAACTTCACCCTTGTCATGGGTGGCAGGTGAATCTGAATCAGATAAAACTGGTACAGTTCTACGCCTGGAAGATTCTCCGTGTCTTGAGGACGCTTTCATCTCTGCTCTTATTATCTCCTTCAGGCTTTCGGTGAAATCTGGAGTCTCCTCCGCTATCTAAAAAGGGAAGGGGCGTAGGGGGAGGGTTACTATCTCATCCCAGGCCCCTGCCCTTCCCCCTTAAATGCCCTACCGTCCGTTGCATGCACGGCTGGCATAACCTTTTAGGGCAAGCGTCAGGAAGAGGGCAAGCACAAAAGGCACATTCCCTGTGCTTGCTTTTCACCGAACACTTCTTCCCCTAGTAATGGAACACAGAATGGGGGGAAAACTGCATTACTGGGTATTCTAGGTTTGACGATCTCTTACCCAGTCCATACAGCAGTAGGTACCGGATCACGGGAGGGGTCTTTTTCCCAGCTGCGGAACTTCTGCGGCTGGCGCCCCTGGCCATTGAAGAGGAGCGCTCTGTCTGCTGCTGCTGCTGGCTCTCCTGATGCACCGAGGGAGCTTCTGCAGTGTCCATTGTCAGAAAATGGGGCAGAAGCGCTTTACCTCCTTCCCAGGCTCATTATATTCTCCCCCGGATATCCGGGTCAGCAGGTGTGGCCAGGGGTCCACCTCCTCCTGCTCCCTGCTCCCCGCCCCACAGCCCCCCTGCACCTCCCCGCCGTCCCCACAGCAGGCGCCGCCTCACGTATGGTGCAGCCGCCAAAACTTTCAAAAATGCCGGCCGGTGTCTCACTTCCGGCGGTGGAGACTCCGCCCCCTTCCTCAGCGCTCCCACCGGAGATCCAGCCGCACCGACGCAGGCAAGTAAAGCCTCCCGCCGCATCGCCCCCCCAGCAGGGATGCGAGCGGGAGATGTCAAAAAGCCCCAGCCACGCTGCCGCAGCGGCGCGCGGCGAAAATTTAAAAAACACCCGCCGCGCCGTCCATAGCAGCGACGCGCGGCGGAGAATTCAAAAAACCCCCGCCGCGCCGTCCATAGCAGCGACGCGCGGCGGGAAATTCAAAAAAAAACCCCGCGCGGCGGGAAATTCAAAAAAAAATTTTATTTTTTTTTTACGGCTGCCCCACCAGCAGGCCCCCACCATGACAGGACCACAGGAGAGGACAGGAAGCAGGCACCGGGACCAGGGAGAGGGGGGAATACTTACCAACCGGCGCTGGCTGGGAGACAGGGATCCTCTGGATACTGCTCCACCTGCTCCGCACACTGTCGTGGAGTCCTACCCGGACCCAACGTGGCGCTTCCAGGAGTTCCGCACCGGTCGAGGTAGGAGATCCCCCCCGCTACCTGGGTCGACCGGCCGGCCTGGGTCCTCCTGAAGATCTTCATCCGTAGGAAACCCGTCCTTTAGGAACAGGAAACCAACTGAGGCGTGGGAGAGGTGCCGCCCTTTTGTATCTGTAGGTTTCCTGTTCCTAAGGGGGCGGATCCCCTCTCTCTGTAGTGCTGTCATGGACGTTCAAATAAACTGGGGGTTATTTGGCTAAACTTGTGGGGGGGGGGTGGGAGTAGAGATGGCTCACGGGTTTTCGTGTGCCCCGGGCCAAAGAGTGTCAGTGGGCCCCTTTAACACAACACAATTCATGATGCTCCGATACGGCAGAGAAATATAGGTATAGTATATTGCCAAATACTTCACTTCTTACATGACGTGACTGATATCTATGTTAAAATCTACAATAGCTCAAAAACCAGACACTATATTCCTCCATACAGTATTATGGCCACCACAGTGCGCCATACATAAGCCCCATATATTGCTCCATACATAATTGGTCCCATATACTGTTCCATACAGTATATGATGAGCTCCACATAATGCTCCAGTATATGATGGTCCCCATATAATGTGCCATACAGTATAGGACGGTCCACATAAGTAGAATGAGCCCCACATACAGTATAATGAGTCGCATATAAAGCTCCATACAGTATATGATGGGCCCCATATATTGCTCCATACAGAATGGGCTCCATATAATGCTCCATAAAGAATAGGCCCCATATGTGCTCCATACCCTATATGATACCCCATAAATAATGAACCCCATATGATGCTCCAGTATATGATGGGCCCCATGGATGATGCTCCAGTGTATGATGGGCCTATATAATGCTCCATATATAATGGGCCCCATTTGATGCTGCAGTATATGATGGGCCCCATGGCTGATGCTCCAGTGTCTGATCTGCCCCATTTACAATGCTCCTGTATTATTTGGGCCCCATGGATGATGCTCCAGTGTCTTACGGGCCATAATCATGCACCAAATATATTGGGCCCCATTATTAATGATCTAGTGTATAATGTGCCCCGTAAATGCTGCTCCAGTGTCTGCTGTCCCCCATTTACAATGCTTCAGTATATTATGGGCCCCATGGATGCTGCTCCAGTGTCTGATCTGCCCCATTTACAATGCTCCTGTATTATTTGGGCCCCATGGATGATGCTCCAGTGTCTTATGGGCCAAAATCATGCACCAAATATATTGGACCCCATTATTAATGATCCAGTGTATAATGGGCCCCGTAAATGCTGCTCCAGTGTCTGCTGTCCCCCATTTACAATGCTCCTGCATTATTTGTGCCCCATGGATGATGCTCCAGTGTCTTATGGGCCAAAATCACGCACCAAATATATTGGGCCCCATTATTAACGATCCAGTGTATAATGGGCCCCGTAAATGCTGCTCCAGTGTCTGCTGTCCCCCATTGACAATGCTCCAGTATATGATGGGCCCCATGGATGCTGCTCCAGTGTCTGATCTGCCCCATTTACAATGCTCCTGTATTATTTGGGCCCCATGGATGATGCTCCAGTGTCTTATGGGCCAAAATCATGCACCAAATATATTGGTCCCCATTATTAATGATCCAGTGTATAATGGGCTCCGTAAATGCTGCTCCAGTGTCTGCTGTCCCCCATTTACAATGCTCCAGTATATGAAGGCCCCATAGATAATGCTCCAGTGTCTTATGGGCCAAAATCATGCTCCATATATAATGGGCCCCATTAATAATGATCCAGTGTATAATGGGCCCCGTAAATGCTGCTCCAGTGTCTGCTGTCCCCCATTTACAATGCTCCAGAATATGATGGGTCCCATGGATGCTGCTCCAGTGTCTGCTGTCCCCCATTTACAATGCTCCAGTATATGATGGGCCCCATGGATGCTGCTCCAGTGTCTGATCTGCCCCATTTACAATGCTCCTGCAATATTTGGGCCCCATGGATGATGCTCCAGGGTCTTATGGGCCAAAATCATGCACCAAATATATTGGGCCCCATTATTAATGATCCAGTGTATAATGGGCCCCGTAAATGCTGCTCCAGTGTCTGCTGTCCCCCATTTACAATGCTCCAGTATATGATGGGCCCCATGGATATATATTCTAAATCTCCGTATGTATTTCAGGAGGCAGACAATGACGCTCTCAGGCTCAGTATGTATTACACAATAATATAAAAAGGGTACTGTTTCACCAGATACAAGGTATATATAGTATAGTCAAAACATTCTAAACCTCTGTATATATTTCAGGAGGCAGACTATGACGCTCACAGGCTCAGTCTGGATTACACAAGAATATAATAAGAAAAAGGGGTACTGTATCCAGATACCAGGTATATATAGTATAGTCAAAATGTTCTAAATCTCCGTATATATTTCAGGAGTCAGACAATGACGCTCTCAGGCTCAGTATGGATTACACAACAATATAAAAAGTTGGGGGGTGGAGGAGGAGGGGGGGGAAGCCCAGATAGGGAGGTTGCAAAAATGGTATATGTTAAGGTGTATAATGGACGTAAAGCAGCTGCAAATGGATGAATTGGACAAGTCCGAGGAAGTGGAGGACAAAAAAGGGGTACTGTATCAGCAGATACCAGGTATATATAGTATAGTGAAAATATTCTAAATCTGCGTATATATTTCAGGAGGCAGACAATGACGCTCTCAGGCTCAGCATGGATTACACCAGAATATGAAAAGTAGAAAAAGGGTAATATATTACAAGCGTAGAGCTGGATACAGTGTTGGGGTAAATTTTAAATCTCCGGATATATTTCCGGAGTAACAGACAGACGTTCACAGGCTCAGTATGGATTACACCACAATATAAAAAGCTGATAAAGGGTACTGTATCAGCAAATACCAGGTATATATAGTATAGTGAAAATATTAGAAATCTCCGTATATATTTCAGGAGGCAGACACTGACGCTCTCAGGCTCAGTATGGATTAGACAAGAATATAATAGGAAGAAAAAGGGGTACTGTATCACCAGATACCAGGTATATATAGTCTAGGTAAAATATTGGAAATCACCGTATATATTTCAGGAGTCACACGATGACGGCCACAGGCTTAGTATGGATTACACAGGAATATAAAAAGATCCGCAAGAAATAATCACACATGTGGGCCAATGTTCCAGGTGTCAATGATGCACTTACAGTTGGAGGGAGGGGGTGGGGGGGAGGAGTACGACTTTCTGCAAAAAAGGGTACTGTATCCCAAGCGTACAGATGTATACAGTCTAGGGGTTATTGTAAATCTGTATTTATTTCCGGAGTAACAGCCAGACGCTCACAGGCTCAGTATGGATTACACCAGAATATAAAAACTAGAAAAAGGGTAATGTATTACAAGTGGACAGCTGTATACAGGGTTGGGGAAATAGTAAATCTCCGTATATTTTGCCAGAGTCAGAAACTGGCTCTCACAGGCTCAGTATGGACTACACCAGAATATAAAAACTAGAAAAAGGGTAATGTATTACAAGTGGACAGCTGTATACAGGGTTGGGGAAATAGTAAATCTCCGTATATTTTTCCAGAGTCAGACACTGGCTCTCACAGGCTCAGTATTGTTTACACCAGAATATAAAAACTAGAAAAAGGGTAATGGATTACAAGCGGACAGCTGTATACAGGGTTGGGGAAAAAGAAAATCTCCGTATATTTTGCCAGAGTCAGACACTGGCTCTCACAGGCTCAGTATGGATAACAACAGAATATAAAAACTAGAAAAAGGGTAATGTATTTCAAGCGTACAGCTGTATACAGGGTTGGGGAAATAGTAAATCTCCGTATATTTTGCCAGAGTCAGACACTGGCTCTCACAGGCTCAGTATGGATAACACCAGAATATAAAAAGTTAAGGGGTGGAACAGCCCAGATCGGGAGGTGGCAAAAATGGCATATGTTGAGGTGTATAATGGACGTAAAGCAGCTTCAAATGGAGGAATTTGAGAAGTCTGAGGAAGAGGAGGACAAAGCGAGCCATTTTTCTGGCAACCTATGTGTTATCAGGGGAAGGTGGTACAAAATCCTTTGCAATCCATGCATGGTTCATTTTAATGAAGGTTAGATCATCAAGATTTTGCGTTGACAGACGGGTCCTTCTTTCTGTCAGGATTGATCCTGCAGCACTGAAGACTTTCAGATAGCATACTACCAGCAGGGCAAGCGAGCTCCTGTAAGGCATATTGTGCAAATTCAGGCCAGGTGTCCAGTTTACAGGCCCAGTAGTCAAAGGGGAATGACCGGTGAGGGAGAACATCGATAGGGGAGGTTAAGTAATTTGTAACCATAGTTGACAACTGCTGTCTCCTGTCTGTTACTATAGATTCCTGATTACCAGGCGTGTGAGCTGTCCTGGAGAAATCAGTCCACAACATGGTAATGAAACTCCTGTCTCCAACGCCACTTCGGATGTGTGCACTACGAACACCTCTTCCATTTGGCCCAGTACGGCTCGTGGTAGAACCTGCACCGCTGCTGTTTGCTGGGAATGCCTCTAACAAAAGGTTTACGAGAGTTGCTTGTTTGTTGGACATTAGCTCTAGGTTCTCCTGTGGCATTATGTTCTGTAATTTGCCTTTATAGCGTGGATCGAGGATGCTGGCCAACCAGTAGTCGTCATCCTTCATTATTTTGGCAATTCGGGGGTCCCTTTTTAGGATCCGCAAGGCATAATCACACATGTGGGCCAATGTTCCAGGTGTCAGTGATGCACTGCAGTGGTGGGTTGGGCAGCACTTTCTGCCAAATCCACATCCCTCCAGTCACACACAATCTCTGGACCTGAACTTGGCAAGCCAACATTTTCTCTTGTCCCCTGAGAAGCATCCTCCTCCCCCAAAATAATCATCCCCCTCCTCCTCCTCTTCTTCCTCCACTTCGTCCAGGACAGTTCCCTGAGCAGACAATGGCTGATTGTCAAGGCTTCCCTCTTCCTCCTCCGCTGCAGACGCCTGATCCGTAATGTGAGTCAAAGTTTGCATGAGCAGACGCATAAGTAGGTTGCTCATGCTTATGATGGCTTCGTCTGCGCTTACCAGCCGTGTGCATTCCTCAAAACACTGAAGGACTTTACAAAGGTCTTTCAGCTTTGATCACTGCACACCCGACAACTCCATGTCTGCCCTCAAACTGCCTGCCCGTGCATCCTCCCATAAATGCATTACAGCCTGCCTCTGTTCGCACAGCCTCTCAACCATGTGCATGGTGGAGTTCCACCTTGTTGCAACGTCTATGATTAGGCGGTGCTTGGGGAGGTGGAGCGATCGCTGCAGCCTCTGCATGCGACTGTAGTCTACGGGCAAGCGACGGATGTGTGAGCACAGTCTTCGCACTTTATGGAGCAGGGCTGTTAACTTAGGATAGTTATTTAAGAAGCACTGCACCACCAGGTTCAAGGTGTGAGCCAGGCAAGGTATGCGTCTGAGTTTTGCCAGGGCTATGGCCGCCACAAAATTACGGCCGTTATCACTGACTACCTTGCCTGGCTCAATATGTAGACTGCCCAGCCATGACTCAGTTTCTTGCTGCAAGAAGTCAGCCAGTACCTCCGCGGTGTGTCTGTTGTCGCCCAAAGACATCAACTTTAAAACAGCCTGCTGACGCTTACCACTAGCTGTTCGATAGTGGGACACCTCGTGTGCAACACTGGTAGTTGCGGATGGAGTGCTCGTGCGACTGCGCTCTGTTGACGAGCTTTCGCTTCTGGAGGAGGAGGGTCGAACGCCTACAGCCAACTGTTGCCTATACCGTGAACGAGGCAGCACTGTCCCACTGCCGCTGTCCCGTGGACCCTGCATCCACCACATTAACCCAGTGCACAGTGATGGACACGTAACGGCCCAGGCCATGCCTACTGGCCCATGCATCTGTTGTGAGGTGCACCTTTCCACTCACTGATTGAGTGCATGGACAATGCGGTCTTTCACATGCATGTGGAGGGCAGGGATGGCTTTTCTAGAAAAGAAGTGTCGACTGGGTAGGTCATAGCGTGGGACAGGGTAGGCCATGAGCTCTCAGAACGCTGCGCTTTCAACCAAACGGAAGGGCATCATCTCTAATGGGATCAGTTTGGCAATGTAGGTGTTCAAACCCAGTGTACGCGGATGAGAGAATGAGTACTTTCTTGTCCTACTCAGAGTGTCTGGTAGGGTGAGCTGGACTTGAGAGCTGCATATGGGGGAACTATCGGTGCACATGACGGACTGAGAGGGGGTTGGTGATGGTGGTGATGGCCTAGATTCAGTCTTTCGTTGCAAAAACATTGTGATTCCCTGACTGCTTTGGCCTTGTGATGACACCTCAACATTTCTTGCTGGTCATGTGCCAACCGGTGGGCTTACAGTGGGGGAAGCGATGGAGCGTTGTTGGCTAACTTCAGTCGGAGCCAGTGCACATGTGCTACCTGAGGTTTTGTAGTCCGTCCACGCTTGCAAGTGCATGTTTATTAAATGTCTAAGCATGCAACTGGTATTCAAATTTCTGAGATTTTTCCCTCGGCTAAAAGGTCCTTCGGCATTTCTTACAGATAAATCCTACTGATGAGGCAAAGGTTTGGTCAAAAAAGTGCCACACTGGACTCTTCCTACTATGGTATAAATTTTCAGGGCTTGCACGCTGTGCTAATTTGACCGTCTGGACAAGCTGTCCTGCAACTTTTTGTTTTGTTAACACCTTTTTGGACTGCTACGGGCCTGCCAGATAACCCCAGCTGCGATGTCGATACCTGCTGCGGATCCTTCTCCTCTTCTGAGCTATTGCCAGCGGCACCCTCTTCCTCCACTGGATGCCAATCCGGGTCAACAACTGGGTCATCCATCACCTCCTCTTCAATTTCATCTGCACCTTCCTCTGTGTCACCGTGTAAGGGGGTATAGCATGCGGGAAGGAGCACCTCAGTTTCATCAGGGTCACATTCTGGCTCAGTACACTGCGAGGGCAATGTAATGCTCTGGTTGAATGTACCAGCACAATCATCTAGCAGTGGCTGGGCATCAGTGCACTCCATGTCAGATTCATCTTGGACTGGGGAATTCAGGATTTTACTTGATAACCCATGCATGGTATGTGAAAAGAGCTCCATGGAGTAATCTGAAGTGTGGCCTGCCACATCCTTCATTTTTGGTGGGGGTAAAAGACACAAGGAAAGGGGTTGTTCCTGACCAGAAGCCTGCACTGACGACTCAGTGCTTGGAGCTTTTGAAACTTCAGAAGAGGAGGAGATAGAGCTAGAGGCTGTTTCGGCAATGTAAGCCAAAACCTGTTCCTGATGCTCCGGCTTTAAGAGCGGGTTACGTAATCCCAGAAAAGGGAGCCTTCCAGGCCTTCTGGAGCCAGACGATGACACAGGCTCAACACCTCCTGCCTTAGGTGCTATTGTGCTTTTGGCACTACCAGCAGATGCACCACCACCATCAGTACCAGGTGGCCCCCCACAACCGCAGCCTCTTCCACCATACTTCCTCATGTTTGTGGAAATGGACCCAAAATAACAGCAGATATATGGTACTGTATCAGAAGCGTACAGCTGTATACGGTAAAGGTGAAAAATTTTAATCTACGTATATATTTGCGGAGTAAAAGACACAGACTCTCACAAGCTCCGTATGGATTACACAAGAATATAAAAAGCAAAAAAAGTGTACTGTATCCGAAGCGTACAGCTGTATACAGTGCTGGGTAAATATTAAATCTCCATATATATTTCAGACGTATCACACGGTCACAGGCCCAGTATGGATAACACCAGAATATGAAAATCAGAAAAAGTGTACTCTATCAGTAGCGTACAGCTGTATAGAGTCTTGGCGGAATTTTAAATCTCCGTATATATTTCAGGAGTAACACACACACACACACTCTCCGTATGGTTTTGACTAATACAGAAGGCAGAAAAACAATACTGTATCAGAAGATACCAGCTGTATACGGTTTTGGGGAAAAATTAAATCTACATATATATTTCTGTAGTCACACACAGATAGTCAACATGTATTTGTCCATGATACCAGCCGGTCCACGGTAGTGTGAGGAGCGTACAGCTCTATACGGTGTGGGAAAAAATGAACGCTCTAACTGTGCAGAAAAAAAATTCAAGTATTAGTGCTGTGTAGGTGCTGTGTTAAAATGCAGTCTGCACATCAGGGTACACACAGCAATAGATAGCAGGCAGCCTAATAATCAACTCTGCTGCTGCACACAAAAAATTCCTTCCCTCTCATTGGCAGGCAGCCTAATAATCAGCTCTGCTGCTCCACACAAGCAATTCCTCCCCTGTCACTGGCAGGCAGCCTAAGAACCAGCACTGCTGCACACAAGCAATTCCTCCACTGTCACTGCACACTAAGTGTACAGATAATCGCTATGAGCACAAGCACAGAATTAGTGTTGTTTGCCTGCCTAACGCTCTCCCTGCTGAGATCCAGTGTCAGCAACCTCTCCCTACAATAAGATCGGCAGAAGTAAAATGGCAGTGAGGGCTTTTATAGGCATTGTGACACCACACAAAGCAAGCCAATCACTACAATGCCCTTCTCTAAGATGGTGCTGGCCGCTGCCCATGTCATCGCGTTGCCCACAGTCTGCATCCTTGCTCATTGGCTGAGAAAATGCCCTGGAAGCATTATGGAAAACCGACTTTGGCGCTATGGTCGCCGAACACGTGGCCGACCTCAAGCTATGGTCAGGTTTCGCTCAACGAAACCTGACTTTGGCAAATGTCAGGTTTTTTTTTTTAAAATTGACCGACCTGTTTCGCTCAACTCTAATGAAGAGTACTGTTTGACACTCATTAAGTCCATGCCTCAGAGACTGCAAGCTGTTGTAAAAGCCAGAGGTGGTGCAACAAAATACTAGTGATGTGTTGGAGTGTTTGTTTGTTTTTCATGATTCCATAATTTTTTCCCCTATGCTTAGTTAAAAAAAAAAAAAAATAACCATTACTGACTACCACATTATTTGTTCTTGATTTCTTTTAGTGTTTCTTAAAGCCAGAAAGTTGCCATTTGAAATTACATCAGTTTTGTGCCATGTCTGTGATCTGCTTTTTTTCAACAAAATAAGGCCGGCGTCACACTGGCGACAAAATCGGACGACTGCAATGCGATAAAATATCGCATTGCAGTCGGACCTATGTTAATCTATGGAGCAGCTCCCAGTATCAGATTTTTTGTGGTCCGTTTTAAACGTCCGTGTACAATCGCAGCATGCTGCGATTGTCACCGATTGTGGGTCGACTATCGCCAATGCAAGTCTATGGGAGCGATGAAAAATCTGATTACAAACGGACCACACTGTGTGACTTGCGATGAAATCGCATCGGTGTCCTTTAGAAAAGCCGGCAATTCATCCCCGGCTATACTGTAAAATCACACTGACAGCTTTAATAAAGAATAGAAAGAATAGATATATACACATAGAACACATATAATATATATATATATATATATATATTATATATATATATATATATATATATTATATATATATATATATACACACACACATGTCATTGTGACATGTACATATATTTATAGTTCCTAGACTTCTACATACTGTAATAGCCGCTAATTCAATTGCCGGGTTTTGTGAAATCACAGAAGCCGACATGAAATGATACATTGTTTCCACACATTTAACCATGTCATTTCCTGTATTTTGATATTTGTTTAGAACTTACAATTACATGAGTGTATTTGTGCAAAATTTCAGACATGTAGGGGTTAATTAAAGGTGTAATTTCGTTGAAAAAAAATGCGTGGGCTCCCGCTGTATTTTCTCCACCAGACAGACAAAGCAAAGCGAGTGGGGGCAGATAATAGCCCAGGGAGGGTGCATTTTTTTGTGCCCCCCCTGGCTACTAACATCTGCCCCCAGACACCCCAGAAAGGGCAAATCTATAATTAGATTCGCCCTTTCTGGCACTTTGCCCGTCTATTCCCATTGCCCTGTAGCGGTGGCGAATGGGTTAATCTCACCTTACTTGCAATTGAAAGGTGACCTTAAGGCAGGTTAATGATTGATAGCTGTCAATTAGACAACTATCAATTATTAATCCTATTGTAGTAAATAAAAAAACACACACACTTTAAGAATAAATAATTTTAATGAAATAAAAACACATTTTTTTTACCATATTTTATTTTACACTTAATCCGTGCGAAGCCATTGATCTCCTAAAATAAAGAAAAAGAAATAAAACATTATTCTTACCTATTCCGCCGATCTGTCACGTCCCACGCTGTAATCCTTCACAAAGGGTTAACTAGCTTTGAGCCAAGCAGTGCAAGTAATCCTGCATGCTCAGCTCAAAGCTCCTGAATGAAAAAGTTCCTCTCCTGGCGACAGGAGAGGATGTGTTTCATGAATGAAGCTTAATTGATTGTGTCCACTTTCCCTTTAGGTCAGGTCACTACAGTTAAATTGGCAATAAATCAATTAAGCTCCATTCATGAATCTATTCCTCTACTTTCCCTGGGAGAGGAAGTTATTCATTCAGGGGAATACAGGTCTGAGACAGCATTATTAGCTCTCTGCGACCTGTAACCTGTTAACCCTTTCTGATGGATTACACCGTGGGACCTGACTGTACATCGGATTGGTAAGTATAATTTTGCTTTTTTATTTTATTTTTATTACAGGAAATGGTTTTAGCAGGAAAATAAAATATGGTCAAAAACTGTGTGATTATTTAATTAAACTTATTTTTTATTAAACTGTGTGTGTTTGATTTTTCTTTCATACAATAGGATTAATAATTGATAGTTGTCTAATTGACAGCTATCAATTATTAACCTGGCTTAAAGTGACCTTTCAATTGCAAGGTCATTTTAACCCCTTATTAACCCATTCGCCACCGCTACAGGGCAATGGGAATAGACGGGCAAAGTGCCAGAAAGGGCGAATCTAATTATAGATTTGCCCTTTCTGGGGTGTCTGGGGGCAGATGTTAGTAGCCAGGGGGGGCACAAAAAAAATGTACCCTCCCTAGGCTATTATTATCTGCCCCCACTCGCTTGCTTTGTCTGTCTGGTGGAGAAAATACAGCGGGAGCCCACGCATTTTTTTTCAACGAATTTACACCTTTAATTAACCCCTACATGTCTGAAATTTAGCACACATATACTCATGTAATTGTATGTTTCAAACATATATAAAAATACATGAAATTACATGGTTAAATGTGTGGAAACAATGTATCATTTCATGTCGGCTTCTGTGATTTCACTGAAGCCGGCAATTGAATTAGCGGCTATAACAGTATGTAGAAGTGTAAGAACTATAAATATATGTATATATATACATGTCACAATGACATATATATATATATATATATATATATATATATATATATATATATATATATATATATATGTGCTCTATGTGTATATATCTATTCTTTCTTTTGGCATTTAAATACTATTCTTTTGGATCCATTATATGTCAGTTTTGCAAGCCTGCGAGAAAATCTCGCAAGTCGGATGAAAATCGGATGTTACAAGGTACACACACATGCGATTAAATCGCATCTTTGAAGGAAAATCGGATGCCAGAAGGATGTGTGATGTTTTTATTTCGATCCGATTGTCGACCGTCTAAAACGGACCGATTTTTTGTGGTTGTGTGTGACTCCAGCCTAAAACTGAATGAACATCCTCCAAGGCCGGTGATTCCATAATTTTTGCCAGGTGTTGTAATAATATGGCCGCCCTTCTCCTCAGTGTGATATAGTAATATATTCAGCTGTGCTCAAAAGTTTACATACCTCGGCAGAATTTTTGCTTTCCTCAGTTTCCTGGGCTTTTTTCCCCAGAGAATATGAATGATAACACCAAAACTTTCTCTCCACTCATGGTTAGTGGTTGGGTGAAGCCAGTTATTGTCAAACTACTGTGTTTTCTCTTTCTAAATCAATAAAGACAACCCAAATCATCAAAAGTTCACATACTCCATTTGTTAACACCGTGTATTGCCCCTCTAACATCAATGACAGCTTGAACTCTTTTGTGATAGTTGTGGATGAGGTTCTTTATTTACTCAGATAGTAAAGCTGCCCACTGTTCTGGGCAAAAAGCCTCCAGTTCCTGTAAATTCCTGGGTTGTCTAGCATGAACTGCGCGCTTGAGATCTCCCCAGAGTGGCTCAATAATATTGAGGTCAGGAGACAGAGATAGCCACCCCAGAACCTTTGCTTTGTTCTGTTGTAGCCAAAGACAGGTCGACTTGGCCTTGTGTTTTGGATCATTGTCATGTTGGAACATTCAAGTACGTCCCATGCACGTCCCATGATGATTGCAAATTTGCCTCCAGTATTTAGTGTTAACGTGCTGCATTAATCTTTCCTTCAACTTTGACCAAGTTCCTGTGCCTTTGTAGCTCACACATCCCCCAAACATCAGTGATCTACCTCCGTGCTTTACAGTAGGAATGGTATTCATTTCATCATAGGCCTTGTTGACCTCTCACCAAATGTAACATTTATGGTTGTGGCCAAAAAGTTCAATTTTGGCCTCATCACTCCAAATTACCTTGTTCCAGAAGTTTTGAGGCTTGTCTGTGCTGTTTTGCGTATTGTAGGCCAGATACTTTGTGACATTTGCGCAGTAATGGCTTTCTTCCAGCGACTCGACCATGCAGCCCATTTTTCTTCAAGTGCCTCCTTATTGTGCATCTTGAAACAGCCACACTGCTAGTTTTCAGTGTCTCCAGTATTTCAGCTGATGTTATTTGTGGGTTTTCCTGACAGTTGTGGACGAATTTTTTGTTGGTCTACCTGACCGTGGTTTTGTTTTTACAGAGCACCTAATTTTCCATTTGTTAACCCCTCTCTGACATCAGACGTACTATCCCGTCCATGAAACCCGTGCCAATTTGACCATGGACAGGATAGTACGTCATAGGCGATCAGCTGCGCTCCCGGGGGGAGCGCAGCTTATCGCCGCCAGGTGTCAGCTGATTATCACAGCTGACACCCGGGGACTGTGTGTCAGGAGCGGTCACGGACCGCTCCCGGCACATTAACCCCTGGCACACCGCGATCAAATATGATCGCGGTGTACCAGGGGCACAGGTGAGCATCGCGCAGGGAGGGGGCTCCCTGCACGCTCCCCTGAGACCCTCAGAACAGCGCGATGTGATCGCGCTGTTCTGAGGCCTTCCTCCCTCCAAGGACCCAGATCCAAGATGGCCGCCGGGTCCTGCAGGGAGGCGGCTTCCTCAGTGCCTGCTGAGAGCAGGCACTGAGAAGCCTGCAGAAGTTCCAGAGCGATCGCTGGTGTGACAGAGTGCTGTGCACACTGTCACACCAGCGATCTGACATTTTACAGTGATGTCCCACCCTGGGACAAAGTAAAAAAGTGAAAAAAATAAAAAGTGGTAAAAAAAATCATAAAAAAATAAATAAAAAAAAATATTCCCCAATAAATTCATTTCTTCCTGTAAATAAAAAAAACAAAATAAAAGTACACATATTTGGTATCGCCGCGTCCGTAACGAACCCCCTATAAAACTGTCCCACTAGTTAACCCCTTTAGTGAACCCCTTAAAAAAAAAAAAACAAAGCAAAAAATCAATGCTTTATCATCATACCACCGAACAAAAAGTGGAATAACACGCGATCAAAAAGACCAATATAAATAAACATGGTACCGGTGAAAACGTCATCTTGTCCCGCAAAAAACGAACCGCCATACAGCATCATCAGCGAAAAAATAAAAAAGTTATAGCTCGCAGAATAAAGCGATGCAAAAATAATTTTTTATATAAAATTGTTTTTATTCTATAAAAGCACCAAAACATAAAAAAAGTGATATAAATGAGGTATCGCCATAATCGTACTGACCCGAAGAATAAAACTGCTTTATCAATTTTACCACACGCAGAACGGTATAAAACGCCTCCCCCAAAAGAAATTCATGAATTGCTAATTTTTGTTCATTCTAACCTCCCAAAAAACGAAATAAAAAGCGATCAAAAAATGTCACGTGCTCAAAAATGGTACCAATAAAAACGTCAACTCGTACCGCAAAAAATAAGACCTCACATGACTCTGTGGGCCAAAATATGCAAAAATTAAAGCTCTCAAAATGTGGTGATGCAAAAACTATTTTTTGCAATAAAAAGCGTATTTTAGCGTGACAGCTGCCAATCATAAAAACCCGCTATAAATAGTAAATCAAACCCCCCTTTATCACCCCCTTAGTTAGGGAAAATAATAAAATTAAAAAAATGTATTTATTTCCATTTTCCCATTAGGGTTAGGGTTGCGGCTAAAGTTAGGGTTAGGGTTGGCGCTAAAGTTAGGATTAGGGTTAGGGTTGGGATTAGGGGTGTGTTAGGGTTAGGTTTGTGGTTAGGGTTGGGACTAGGGTTAGGGGTGTGTTGGGGTTAGGGTTGGAGTTAGAATTGGGGGGTTTCCGCTGTTTAGGCACATCAGGGGCTCTCCAAATGTGACATGGCGTCTGATCTCAATTCCAGCCAATTCTGCGTTGAAAAAGTCAAACGGTGCTCCTTCACTTCTGAGCTCTGCCATGCGTCCAAACAGTAGTTTATCCCCACATATGGGGTATCAGCGTACTCTGGACCCCAAGAGTTATTGTGCAATTTGTCCTATTTCTTCTGTTACCCTTGGGAAAATAAAAAACTGGAGGCGAAAATATCATTTTTGTAAAAAAAAAAAAAAAAAAATGATTTTTTTGTTTTTACAGCTGTACGTTATAAACTTCTGTGAAGCACTTGGGGCTTCATAGCGCTCACCACACATCTAGATAAGTTCCTTGTGGGGTCTATTTTCCAAAATAGGGTCACATGTGGGGGGTTTCCACCGTTTAGGTGCATCAGGGGCTCTCCAAATGCGTCATGACGCCCCCAGACCATTCCATCAAAGTCTGCAATCCAAAACGTCACTACTTCCCTTCCGAGCCCTGACGTGCGCCCATACAGTAGTTTTCTCCCACATATTGGGTATCAGCGTACTCAGGACAAATTGGACAACAACTTTTGGGGTCCAATTTCCTTGGGAAAAATCAAAAATTTGGGACTAAAAAATCATTTTTGTGGAAAATTGTTTTGTTTTTTTTCACACTCAGGCATTATAAACTTTTGTGAAACACTTAGGGGTTCAAAGTGCTCACAACAGATCTAGATAAGTTCCTTAGGGGGTCTAGTTTCCAAAATGGTGTCACTTGTGGGGGGTTTCCACTGTTTAGGCGCATCAGGGGCTCTCCAAACGCGACATGGCGTCCAATCTCAATACCAGCCAATTTTAGTTTGAAAATGTCAAACGGCGCTCCTTCCCTTACGAGCTCTGCCGTGTGCCCAAACAGTGGTTATCCCCCACATATGGGGTATTGGCGTACTCAGGAGAAATTGTACAACAACTTAATCTGTCAATTTTCTCCTTTTACCCTTGTGAAAATAAAAAAAAAGTTTGTAAAAGATCATTTTTGTGGCTAAAAAGTTAAATATTCATTTTTTCCTTCCACATTGCTTCAGCTCCTGCGAAGCAACTGAAGGGTTAATAAAATTCTTGAATGTGGTTTTGAGTACCTTGAGGGGTGCAGTTTTTAGAATGGTTTCACTTTTGGGTATTTTCTGCTATACAGACCCCTCAAAGTGACTTCAAATATGAGGTGGTCCCTAAAAAAAATGGCTTTGTAAATTTTGTTGTAAAAATGAGAAATCGCTGGTCAACTTTTATTCCTTTTAATTTCCTAACAAAAAAAAAATTTTGGTTCCAAAATTGTGCTGATGTAAAGTAGACATGTGGGAAATGTTATTTCTTAACTATTTTGTGTGACATATTTCTCTGTTTTAAGGGAATAAAACTTCAAAGTTTGAAAATTGCAAAATTTTCGCCATATTTGCGTTTTTTTCAAAAATAAACGCAAGTTATATCGAAGAAATTTTACCACTAACGTGAAGTACAAT
>JARQOD010000003.1:401374211-401435666 GCA_033576555.1 Oophaga sylvatica | reverse complement strand
TAAAAGGGCCCCCTTTAAGGCAACAGTATTCCATAAGCCTTCCACTTTACGGAGATGCCCCCAAAACAGGGGAGACAGTAGGCCCAACTCCAAAAAAGGGGTTTTTTGTACCCCTTGCCAGCCTTGTGACCCCCACGACTTGTCCGAGGGCCCTTTGGGAAAAGCCCCTTTGTCTTCCATGTGCCCATGATGGTGCTGTTCACAAGTTTGGGGGGGGTTTTAAAATATCAGAAAAGGCTGGCAAAAGAAAAAATAAACCAAACCAGGAAGCTAAATTAATCTTGGTACCTGAATACTTTTAATACTTTAGGGGACCAACAAATCCTTTGGGTTTGGGGGGTTGAATAAAAAGGGCCTCAAATTTAAAACTTTTAACTTTTAAAAAAAAAAAAAAAAATTAAAAAAAAATTTTTTTGCTGCAGGTTTTTTCCCATTTCCAGGCTGACTACAGTAAAAAAGTCCAATGCCATTTAATTTCGCACGTGCAACCACTAAATCTGCAGAGGTTGAATAAAACTTGTAGGCACGTAAATACCTGAAAAAGCGGGGGGCCCCGCCTCATACACCACACCATATATACCTGTAAGCTGGGGAGCACCCGCCTTTTTAAACACACCAGTAATACCTGTAATGCTGGGACACCCCCTTATATACACCCAGTATATACCTGTAAGGGGGGGAGCACCCGCCTTATATACACACCAGTATATCCTGTAATGCGGGGGCACCCCCTTTATATACACACCAGTAAACCGTAATGCTGGGGAGCCCCCCCCCTTAAAACACACCATAATCCTGAATGCGGGGAGCACCCCCCTTATATACACACCATAAAAACCCTGTAATGCTGGGAGCACCCCCATATACACACCAGTATAACCAAATGCGGGGAGCACCCGCCTTATATACACACCAGTATATACCTTAAGCTGGGGAGCCCCGCCTTATAACACCCCAGTAAAACCTTTAAGCGGGGGAAAACCCCCCTTTAAATATACACACCAAATATACCTGTAATGCGGGGAGCACCCCCCTTTAATACACCCATATATACCTGTAAGCTGGGACACCCCCTTATAACACACCAGTATATACCGTAATGCTGGGGAGCACCCCCTTATATACACACACCAGTATATACCTGTAATGCTGGGAGCACCCGCCTTATTTTAACACACACCATAATACCTGTAATGCTGGGGAGCACCCGCCTTAAAAAACACACCATATATACCGAATGCGGGGAGCACCCGCCTTATAACACACCAGTATAACCTGAATGCTGGGGAGCACCCCCTTATATACACACCAGTAATACCTGTAAGCTGGGGACACCCGCTTATAAACCACCAGATATACCTGTAATGCTGGGAGCACCCGCCTTATATACGCACCAGTATATACCTGAATGCTGGGGACACCCGCCTTATATACACACACCAGTATATACCTGTAATGCTGGGGAGCACCCGCCATAATACACACACCAGTATATACCTGTAATGCTGGGAGCACCCGCCTTATATACACACCAGTATATACCTGTAATGCTGGGAGCACCCGCCTTATATACACACCAGTATATACCTGTAATGCGGGACACCCCGCCATATACACACACCAGTATATACCTGTAATGCTGGGGGGCACCCGCCTTATAACACACACCAGTATATACCTGTAATGCTGGGAGCACCCCGCCTTATACACACACCAGTATATACCTGTAATGCTGGGACACCCGCCTTATACACACACCAGTATATACCTGTAATGCTGGGGAGCACCCCCTTATATACACCAGTATATACCTGTAATGCTGGGAGCACCCGCCTTATAATACACCAGTATATACCTGTAATGCTGGGGAGCACCCGCCTTATACACCCCAGTATATACCTGTAATGCTGGGGAGCACCTGCCTTATACACACACACCAGTATATACCTGCAATGCTGGGGAGCACCTGCCTTATACACACACACCAGTATATACCTGTAATGCTGGGGAGCACCTGCCTTATACACACCAGTATATAACTGTAATGCTGGGGAGCACCCGCCTTATACACACACCAGTATATACCTGTAATGCTGGGGAGCACCTGCCTTATACACCCCAGTATATACCTGTAATGCTGGGGAGCACCTGCCTTATACACACCAGTATATACCTGCAATGCTGGGGAGCACCTGCCTTATACACACCAGTATATACCTGTAATGCTGGGGAGCACCTGCCTTATACACCCCAGTATATACCTGTAATGCTGGGGAGCACCTGCCTTATACACCCCAGTATATACCTGTAATGCTGGGGAGCACCCGCCTTATACACCCCAGTATATACCTGCAATGCTGGGGAGCACCTGCCTTATACACACACCAGTATATACCTGTAATGCTGGGGAGCACCTGCCTTATACACACCAGTATATAACTGTAATGCTGGGGAGCACCCGCCTTATACACACACCAGTATATACCTGTAATGCTGGGGAGCACCTGCCTTATACACCCCAGTATATACCTGTAATGCTGGGGAGCACCTGCCTTATACACCCCAGTATATACCTGTAATGCTGGGGAGCACCCGCCTTATACACCCCAGTATATACCTGCAATGCTGGGAGCACCTGCCTTATACACCAGTATATACCTGTAATGCTGGGGAGCACCTGCCTTATACACACCAGTATATACCTGCAATGCTGGGGAGCACCTGCCTTATACACACCAGTATATACCTGTAATGCTGGGGAGCACCTGCCTTATACACACCAGTATATACCTGCAATGCTGGGGAGCACCTGCCTTATACACACCAGTATATACCTGTAATGCTGGGGAGCACCTGCCTTATACACCCCAGTATATACCTGTAATGCTGGGGAGCACCTGCCTTATACACCCCAGTATATACCTGTAATGCTGGGGAGCACCCGCCTTATACACCCCAGTATATACCTGCAATGCTGGGGAGCACCTGCCTTATACACACACCAGTATATACCTGCAATGCTGGGGAGCACCTGCCTTATACACACACACCAGTATATACCTGTAATGCTGGGGAGCACCTGCCTTATACACACACCAGTATATACCTGTAATGCTGGGGAGCACCTGCCTTATACACACCAGTATATAACTGTAATGCTGGGAGCACCCGCCTTATACACACACCAGTATATACCTGCAATGCTGGGGAGCACCTGCCTTATACACACACACCAGTATATACCTGTAATGCTGGGGAGCACCTGCCTTATACACACACACCAGTATATACCTGTAATGCTGGGGAGCACCTGCCTTATACACACACCAGTATATACCTGCAATGCTGGGGAGCACCTGCCTTATACACACACCAGTATATACCTGCAATGCTGGGGAGCACCTGCCTTATACACACACACCAGTATATACCTGTAATGCTGGGGAGCACCTGCCTTATACACACACACCAGTATATACCTGTAATGCTGGGGAGCACCTGCCTTATACACACACACCAGTATATACCTGTAATGCTGGGGAGCACCTGCCTTATACACACCAGTATATAACTGTAATGCTGGGGAGCACCCGCCTTATACACACACCAGTATATACCTGTACACACGTACTACGCAGTCGCATGTAACAGCCGCCTCCAGAACTACTACTGCCATTTTCCACCCTATGCCTCCCGTTCCCAGGCGCCTCCGTCCCCGCATTATATAACAGGAGCCGCGGGTGCAGTGTGAGAGCAGAGCGGGGAGGGGGACCCACGGCCACAATGTATCAGCAGCCCCGTGAGGAGGGGCAGACCGGGCGCTGCGGGTGTCCCCAGGAACCTCCTCCGCCCCGCTCAGGGTGACAGGCAGCTCTTACCTCTATATATCCGGCCAGACCAGGCACGACGACTGTAGCCAGGACCGCGCACAGCGCAGGGAATACAGCCATAATGGAAGCTCCTCTCTGTACAACCTCCAGCTCCGGACTGAGGAGGAGACCGCCCCGCAGACTAGGAGCCAGCCCAACCGGATTTGACGTCACAATGCCCCGCCTTCTACTCGTCCGCCGACCAGCCGTTATTCCTATCATAGCTCAAGGATGGTGTAAACCACACCCACATTTCTCCCTGCACAGGTAAAATCGTTCTATAACCACGCCTCTTCAGTTGCGGCTGTCTATTAGACCTCAGAGAACCACGCCCCTCAAAGAGCTATGAGCACGCCCACCAAGGATGCAGAGAAGATGCTGCGTCCGAGGACACAGGACAAGAAGCAGAGACGTGTGTGACGTCATCATCACCATTATCACCACCATCATCCATCAGCTGCATCATCATCCATCAGCTGCATCATCATCCATCACCGCCATCATCATCCACCATTATCACCATAATCATCCATCACAGCCATCATCATCCACCATTATCACCATAATCATCCATCACCATCATCATCCATCACAGCCATCATCATCCACCTTCATCACCATCACCGCCATCATCATCACCACCATCTCCATCATCATCCATCACCTACATCATCAGCATCACAATCCATCACCATCCACCTTCATCACCTCCAACATCACCATCATCATCTTCATCACCATCATCATCCATCACCACCATCATCATGCATCACCATCATTATCCCCTCCGTCATCACCGCCATCATCATCACCACCATTATCTTCATCCATCAATCATCCATCCCCATCATCACCATAATCATCATTCATTACCATCATCACCATCAATCATAACCATCATCATTCTTCATAATTATCACCATCATTGGCAGCACAGTGGCTCACTAGTTAGCAACATATTGAGGCTGAGTGATTAGCACAGTGCGATGGCTAAGTGGTTAGGATTGTATAGTGGCTCAGTGGTTAGCACTGCAGCCTTGCAGCGCTGGAGTCCTGAGTTCAAATCCCACCAAGGACAACATCTGCAGTGAGTTTGTATGTTCTTCCCGTGTTTTGTGGGTTTACTCCTATGTTCCAAAGACTGATAGGGAATGTAGACTGTGAGCCCCATCGGGGACCAGGGCCAGCGTTAGGGGCAGGCAGCCCAGGCAGCTGCCAAGCAGTGGCGTAGCAACTGTTTGTGGCGCCTGGGGTGGCAAATTTTAGGCCACACCCCTAGCCACACCCATTTCACTGGTCACACCCATATCCACGCCCTGACCACACCCACTTAGCACTGCTGATCACACTGTTTCATAAACAATAATTATAAACACATACCTCTCAACCGTCCCGGTTTCAGCGGGACAGTCCCGATTTCGGGACCCTGTCCGCTGTCCCGGCCAGGCGGTTTACTTTCCGCATTAGAATCGTACATACGGAAACCCCGGGGACCTCCCACACATTCTGGCAGCCACAAGTCATGTTCCATCGCTGACCTCATTTCCCAGGATGTGGGGATCTCACCAGCTATGAGGCGCTCCATTCAATACCCGGCTCTCACTGAGCGAGACAGGCAGGATCTGGGGATCTCTTCATCTGTTGAACAGATCCCATGTTGAGATCCCTACATCCTGCTTGTCTCGCTCAGTGAGAGTCGGGTATTGTATGCAGCGGTCCGTACAATACCCGGCTCTCACTCCAACAGATCCAGCGGCTTGATGCGTCGCCGTTCTGAAGACTCTCCCGAGAACGAGTTACAGTACCTGCTGCAGTAAGCGGACCGCCGGAAATGAGGTCAGCGGTCATTTCAAGCGTTCAGCTGACTTACAGCACGTCACCTCCGGTGGAACGTGACATGTGGCTGCCAGAACGTGTGGGAGGTCCCCGGGTTTCCGCATGTACGATTCTAATGCGGGAAAGTAAACCTCCCGGCCAGGACAGCGGGACAGGGACCCAGCCCTACACAGATAACAGCATTCGCTCCGTCCCCACGCAGACCCATGCACATAATGGCACCCCTCCTTCCCTCCTGCAGCCCCCAAGCACACAGCTCCTGCAAGTAACAGGACCCTTGTACATGCGCGGCTCCGCTCTTTGTGGCCCTGTACACATACGGCTCCGCTCCACACACCTCACACGCACAAGGCTCCGCTCCGTACACCTCGTACACACACGGCTTTGGTCCGTACACCTCGTACACACACGGCTCCGCTCCGTACACCTCGTACACACGGCTCCGCTCCGTACACCTCGTAGACACACGGCTTTGCTCCGTACACCTCGTACACACACGGCTCCGCTCCGTACACCTCCGCTCCGTACACCTCGTACACACACGGCTTTGCTTCGTACACCTCGTACACACACGGCTCCGCTCCGTACACCTCCGCTCCGTACACCTTGTACACACACGGCTTTGCTCCGTACACCTCGTACACACACGGCTCCGCTCCGTACACCTCATACACACACGGCTTCGCTCCGTACACCTCGTACACACACGGCTTCGCTCCGTACACCTCGTACACACGGCTCCGCTCCGTACACCTCGTACACACGGCTCCGCTCCGTACACCTCGTACACACACGGCTTCGCTCCGTACACCTCGTACACACACGGCTTCGCTCCGTACACCTCTTACACGGCTCCGCTCCGTACACCTCGTACACACGGCTCCGCTCCGTACACCTCGTACACACGGCTCCGCTCCGTACACCTCATGCACACACAGCTCAGCTACATCCACACTGTAAACCCCTTATGATCCCACATATAAACTTACCATCATCCAGCACCATGACGATGATGACGACCAGTACAGCAGCAGCTTCCTGCACACAGGGGCCTGATCATGTGACACCTAACTCCTCCCCTCCTGTGACCTCATCACAGGTCCTGCTAGCATCTTTACAAAGCACAGCACAGCAATGGTAAATGCTGGCTGTGCGAAGTTGGGAAGCCAAGGAAGGGTGCGCCGCCCCCACACACAGGTGCCGCCCCCACACACAGGTACCGCCTGGGGCGGACCGCCCCCCCCACGCTACGCCACTGCTGCCAAGGGCCCCCGCTTCCCCAGGGGCCCCTAGCAAGCGGCACATCATGCAGCCACTATGGGGCCCCTGTGAGGCAGGGGGGCCCGCCTGCCCCCAGCGCCGACTCCTCCCTGCCACCGCATTGAACTGTACCGGCGTTATAGACGCCGTACTGTTCATAGCAATGATGGAGGAGAGAGCGTCATTATTGCTGACGCTCCCTCTCCCATCATTCCCCGCTCTGCCTCTAACACGCAGCGGTGCGCGATAACGTCATCGCGCACTCACTATGTACCAGGGAGAGCAGGAACCGGGAGCAGCCAGCAGCGCGGGCACGAGGAGAGGTAAGGAGTGTTGTTTTTTTTTTTATTGTAACAGTGCTGGACTGTGTGGCCATTCTCTGGGGTGGGGGAGATGCGGGCTGTGCTGTATACCATGGGCCTGTGCTGTATATCATGTGGGACTGTGCTGTATACCATGGGCCTGTGCTGTATACCATGTGGGGCTGTGCTGTATACCATGGGCCTATACTGTATACCATGTGGGGCTGTGCTGTATACCATGGTGCTGTGCTGTACGCCATAAGGTGCTGTGCTGTCTACCAATGGGGGCTGTGCTGTATACCATGTGGGGCTGTGCTGTATACCATGGTGCTGTGCTGTATACCATGGGCCTGTGCTGTATACCATGTGGAGCTGTGCTGTCTACTAATTGGGGGGCCTGTGCTGTATACCATGGACCTGCGCGGTATACCATGTGAGGCTGTGCTGTATACCATGGTGCTGTGTTGTACACCATATGGTTCTGTGCTGTATACCAATGGGGGCTGTGCGGTATACCATGGGCCTGTGCTGTATACCATGTGGGGCTGTGCTGTATACCATATGGAGCTGTGCTGTATACTAATGGGGGCCTGTGCTGTATACCATGGGCCTGTGCTGTATACCATGTGGGGCTGTACTGTATACCATGGTGCTGTGCTGTATACCATGGACCTGTGCTGTATATCATGTGGGGCTGTGCTGTATACCATGGTGCTGTGCTGTATATCATATGGGGCTGTGTTATATACTATGTGGGGCTGTGATATATACTATGAGGGCTGTGTAATATACTATGTAGGCTGTTATATACTATATGAGGCTGTGTTATATACTATGTAGGCTGTGTTATATACTTTGTGGCTGTGCAATATACTATGTGGCTGTGTTATTTACCCTGGGGGGTACATTATACATTATATTCTGTGGGGGAGGCTGTTATATAATATGGGGGCTACATTATATTCTGTGGGGAGGTGGACTGTATTATATTCTTTTCGGTGCTACATAATATTCTATGGGGGGCTGTATTATATTTATTTTATTCTATGGGTTAATCGCATCATACTTTATGGGGGGCTACATTATACTATATGAGAAGGCTACATTGTATTCTATGGGGGGCTGCATTATATTCTATGGGGGCTAGATTATATTGTATGGGGGATTTATTATACTTTATGAGGGGGCTACATTATATTCTTATTGGTGCTGCATTATACTATATGAGGAGGGCTATATTGTATTCTATGGAGCGGCTACATTATACTATATAAGGGGCTGCCATATATTCTATGGAGTAGCTGCATTATACTATATGAGGGGGGCTGCATTATATTCTATGGGGGGTTACATTATATTCTGTGGGGTGGCTGCCTTATACAATAAGAGGGGGGCTGCATTATATTCTATGGGGGTTACATTATATTGTATGGCGGGGCTGCATTATACTCTGTGGGGTGACTGCATTATGCTCTATGGGGTGGCTGCATTATACTATATGTGGGCTGCATTATACTGTATCGAGGACTATGGGGAAAACATTATACTATATGAAGAAATATGGGGTGCATTATACTATGGGAAGTGAATTGTACTACATGGATGACTGGGGGTGTATTATATTATATGGAGCACTATGAGGAGTGTATTATACTATATGGACTACTGAGCAGTGTATTTTAATATATGTAGTGTATTATATTATATGGAGGACTGAGTGTATTTTAATATACGGAGGGCTATGAGGAGTGTATTATACTATATGGACTATGGGGTGTGTATTATACTATATGGAGGACTATGGGGAGTGTATTATACTATATGGAGGACTATGGGGAGTGTGTCATACTATAAAGGACTATGGGGCACATTATACTATATGGAGGACTATGCGGTGTAAACTGCAGATATGCTGCTGATAACATGATACTGTATGGGGACAGACTGATCTAATAGTGATTGTTCTGTCCCCATCATTCTTTCTCAGATGGTGTAAAGACGCCGGGAAACAAGTGTTGAACGACTTCAATATTGTTGCTCACACTCATTTAGCGGCCTGAACTCAGCGCATGTGAATACAATCAAAATGATTCTGTGTGATGTGCAATATGTTAGCATTTGGGGCCCCATTTTAAACCTTGCCTAGGGCCCCACTTTGCCTAAAACCGGCCCTGTCGGGACAGTGATGATAATGTCTGTAAAGCGCTGCGGAATATGTTAGTTATATAAGCATTATCAATCATCCTCCGTGTGTGACCTCACCCCCTGGCCTGCAATAACATCATCAGGAGCTCATTAGGCGGAGGGGACTGAGCATGTGTGTCCTCCAGCACTCAGCTCAATAAGTGGAGGGGACTGAGCATGTGTCTTACATACTAGGCTTATTAGGTGGAGGTGACTGAGCGTGTGTCCTCCAGCACTCAGCTCATTAGGTGGAGGTGACTGACATTATGTGTGTCCTCCAGTCCTCGACTCATTAGGTGGAGGAGATTGAGTGTGTGTCCTCCAGCACTCAGCTCATTAGGTGTAGGTGACTGAGCGTGTGTGTGTCCTCCAGTACTCGGCTCATTAGGTGGAGGTGATTGAGTGTGTGTGTCCTCGGCTCATTAGGCGGAGGTGACTGAGCGTGTGTGTCCTCCAGCACTCAGCTCATTAGGTGGAGGTGACTGAGCGTGTGTCCTCCAGCACTCAGCTCATTAGGCGGAGGTGACTGAGCGTGTGTGTCCTCCAGCACTCAGCTCATTAGGTGGAGGTGACTGAGCGTGTGTGTCCTCCAGCACTCAGCTCATTAGGCGGAGGTGACTGAGCGTGTGTGTCCTCCAGCACTCGGCTCATTAGGTGGAGGTGACTGAGCGTGTGTCCTTCAGTCCTCGGCTCTTTAGGTGGAGGTGACTGAGTGTGTGTGTCCTCCAGATTAGGCACATTAGATGGAACCACACATTAGTATATACTTTGAACTTGTGTGGCGCCATAGTATATGAGAGTGAATATCTAGGACTAGGGTTAAGAATATGACTAGGGTTACAGGATAGTGCTGGGGTTAGCACTAAGGTTAAGATAGGACTAGGGTTATGGATATGGATAGTGCTGGAGTTAGGACTGAGGGTATATGCACACGTTGAGTCATTTCTTGCAGAAATTTCTACAAGGTTTCTGCATCTCTTGGAAGCAAAAATGCTGCGGTAAATTGCGGTCCTTTTTGGCCTGCATTTTTTTCCTGTGCATTCAATGAGTCAAAAACGCACAAAGAATTGACATGCTGTGGATTTAAACACACAGCAATTCCTGAAAGGAAAAATACTGATCATTTGCACAGCACTTCAGGATTCTCATTGACTTTGCTGGTATAAGGATTCCATAATAATTCCGCGCAGAAAAAAACGCATCAAAAACTTATTGAGTGTACACAGCCTTAGGCCCCTTTCACACAGCCAGTGTCTCTGGTATGTGTGGTGACAGTTTTCACACGTACAGGAGACACATACTCTTGTAGACCCATTGAAATGAATGAGTCTGGGCACATGTCAGTGTGTTTACAAGGACCGTGTGTCCGTGGGCAAAACATACTGACATGTCTGTTTTGTTGCCGTCGCCACGGACTGCAAAACATCCCGCACACGTGCACTTGGAGAACACACATTGATGTCCTTCTTGTGCACAGACGGCCGCTGGGGAAGAAGTGCTACTGTAAGCGCTGTTCCCCGACGGCAGGTGCTGAACGCGGCTTTCATCCATTCTCTCCTGCTCTGCGAGCAGGGGAGAATGAATGAATGAAAAACCCGACGTGGGTTCCCCCTATGTTTTTGAACTAACCCGGCAAAACTCACAGGTGCGGGCTGCTATTCTCAGGCTGGTAAGGGGCCATGGTTATGGGTCCCCCCAGCCTAAAAACAGCAGCCCGCAGCTGACCAGAAAAGGCGCATCTATTAGATGCATCAATTCTGGAGCTTTGCACCGCTCTTCCCACTTGCCCTGTAGTGGTGGCAAGTGGGGTTAATGTTTGTGTGGTTAATGTCACCTTTCTATTGTAAAGTGACATCAAGCCCACGGGTTAGTAATGGAGAGGTGTCAATAAGACACCTCTCCATTACTAATCCTATAGTTGGTAAGGGTTTAAACAAACACACAACCAGAATAAAGTATTTTAATGAAATCAAACACCACACAGTTTTGCCATCTTTATTGTACTGCTAATCCAAGCAACGCCCTCGATCTTCTGTAATAAAAATAAAATAATAAAGCAACAATATACCATACCTACAGTCATGGCCAAAAGTTTTGAGAATGACACAAATATTATATTTTCACATGATCTGCTGCCCTCTGGTTTTTATGTGTGTTTGACAGATGTTTTTATCACAGACAGAAATATAATAATTGCAAACATATGAGTAACAGAAACTTATATTGACAGTTAGAATGAGTTAATGCAGCAAGTCAATATTTGCAGTGTTGACCCTTCTTCTTCAGGACCTCTGCAATTCTCCCTGGCATGCTCTCAATCAACTTCTGGACCAAATCCTGACTGATAGCAGTCCATTCTTGCACAATCAATGCTTTCATTTTGTCAGAATTTTTAGGTTTTTGTTTGTCCACCCGTCTCTTGATGATTGACCACAAGTTCTCAATGGGATTAAGATCTGGGGAGTTTCCAGGCCATGGACCCAAAATCTCTATGTTTTGTTCCCTGAGCCATTTAGTTATCATATCACCTTTGCTTTATGGCAAGGTGCTCCATCATGCTGGAAAAGGCATTGTTGATCGCCAAACTGCTCTTGGAGGGTTGGGAGAAGTTTCTCTTGGAGGATATTCTGGTACCATTCTTTATTCATGGCTGTGTTTTTAGGCAAGACTGTGAGAGAGCCAATTCCCTTGGCTGAGAAGCAACCTCACACATGAATGGTTTCAGGATGCTTAACAGTTGGCATGAGACAAGACTGGTGGTAGCGCTCACCTTGTCTTCTCCGAATGAGGCGTTTTCCTGATGTCCCAAACAATCGAAAAGGGATTCATCAGAGAAAATAACTTTACCCCAGTCCTCAGCAGTCCACTGCCTGTACCTTTTGCAGAATATCAGTCTGTCCATGATGTTTTTTCTGGAGAGAAGTGGCTTCTTTGCTGCCCTCCTTGAGACCAGGCCTTGCTCCAAGAGTCTCCGCCTCACAGTGCGTGCAGATGCACTCACACCTGCCTGCTGCCATTCCTGAGCAAGCTTTGCACTGCTGGTAGCCCGATCCCGCAGCTGAAACACTTTTAAGAGATGGTCCTGGCGCTTGCTGGTCTTTCTTGGGTGCCCTGGAGCCTTTTTGGCAACAATGGGACCTCTCTCCTTGAAGTTCTTGATGATGCGATAGATTGTCGACTGAGGTGCAATCTTTCTAGCTGCGATACTCTTCCCTGTTAGGCCATTTTTGTGCATTGCAATGATGACTGCACATGTTTCTTTAGAGATAACCATGGTTAACAGAAGAGAAACAATGATGCCAAGCACCAGCCTCCTTTTAAAGTGTCCAGTGGTGTCATTCTTACTTAATCATGAGAGATTGATCTCCAGCCATGTCCTCATCAACACCCACACCTGTGTTAATGGAGCAATCACTGAAAAGAGGTTAGCTGGTCCTTTTAAGGCAGGGCTGCAATGATGTTGAAATGTGTTTTGGGGGATAAAGTTCATTTTCTAGCCGAATGTTGACTTTGCAAGTAATTGCTGTTAAGCTGATCACTCTTTATAACATTCTGGAGTATATGCAAATTGCCATTAGAAAAAGTGAAGCAGTAGACTTTGTAAAAATTAATATTTGTGTCATTCTCAAAACTTTTGGCCATGACTGTACATAGTAACATAGTTAGCAAGGCCGAAATAAGACATTTGTCCATCCAGTTCAGCCTACCGTATATACTTGTGTATAAGCCGACCCGTGTATAAGCCGACCCCCCCTAATTTTGCCACAAAAAAACTGGGAAAACTTATTGACTCGTGTATAAGCCGGGTGTATAAACTGCCCTCCTGCTCTGTGCTGCCCCCGTCCTGCTCCTTGCTCCCCCATCCAGCTCTGTGCTCCCCCATTCTCCTCTGTACTCCCCCCTCCTGCTCCGTCCTCCGCTGTGCTCCCCCATTCCTTCTCCGTCCTCCTGTGCCCCCCCGTCCTGCTCCGTGCTCCTCTGTGCCCTCCATCCTCTCCCCCCGTCCTGCTCCATGCTCCTCTGTGCCCTCCATCCTCCCCCCGTCCTGCTCCGTGCTCATTGTCCTCCTCCATGCTTCCCCCGTCCTCCGTTCTCCCCCCGTCCTCCTCCATGCTGCCCCCGTCCACCGTTCTCCCCCGTCCTGCTCCATGCTTCCCCCATCCTCCGTTCTCCCCCGTCCTCCTCCATGCTTCCCCCGTCCTCCGTTCTCCCCCCGTCCTCCTCCATGCTTCCCCCGTCCACCGTTCTCCCCCCCGTCCTGCTCCATGCTTCCCCCGTCCACCGTTCTCCCCCCCCGTCCTGCTCCGTGCTCCTTGTCCTCTCCTCCATCATACTCACCCCTCCCCGTGCCATCGCTGAACGTCCCTGCAATCCTGCGTTCTCCCCGGCTTCCTGCAGCTCTCCAGCGCTGAGTGGTGACGTAATACCGCTCATTAAGGCCATGAATATGAACGCCACGCCTATGGGAGTGGCGTCGCGTCCATATTACATGACCTTAATGAGCAGGTATTACGTCACCGCTCAGCGCTGGAGAGCTGCAGGAAGCCGGGGAGAACGCAGGATTGCAGGGACGTTCAGCGATGGCATGGGGAGGGGTGAGTATGATGTCCCAGCCACCGGCTCCTGCCGCGGCATCCCCTCCCCCGCTGGTTTCTGCCCTATGACTCGTGTATAAGCCGAGGGGGCATTTTCAGCATGAAAAAAGGTGCTGAAAATCTCGGCTTATACACGAGTATATCCGGTATATTTAATCAGAATAAATCCCCAGATCTACGTCCTTCTAAAGAACCTAATAACTGAGATACAATATTGTTATGCTCCAGAAAGACATTCAGGCCTCTCTTGAACCCCTCGACTGAGTTTGCCATCACCACCTCCTCAGGCAAGGAATTACAGATTCTCACTGCCCTAACAGTAAAGAATCCTCTTCTATGTTGGTGGAAAAACCTTCTCTCTTGCAGACGCAGAGAATGCCCCCTTGTGACCGTCACCTTCCTTGGTATAAACAGATCCTCGGAGAGATATTTGTATTGTCCCCTTATATACTTATACATGGTTATTGGATCGCCCCTCAGTTGTCTTTTTTCTAGACTAAATAATCCTAATTTTGCTAATCTCTCTGGGTATTGTAGTTCCCCCATCCCATTTATTAATCTTGTTGCCTGCCTTTGACCTCGCTCTAGTTCTATTATATCCGTCCTGAGCACCGGTGCCCAAAACTGTACACAGTACTCCATGTGCGGTCTAACCAGGGATTTGTACAGAGGCAGTATAATGCTCTCATCATGTGTATCCAGACCTCTTTTAATGCACCCCATGATCCTGTTTACCTTGGCAGCCGCTGCCTGGCACTGGCTGCTCCAGGTAAGTTTATCATTACCGTCCCTTGAGAAAGAGGGTTTGACCCGCGAAACGTACATCGGGACTGGACTGCCGCACTGGTGGCGGGGGCATTTCTCATCTGTTTCTGGTAAGACCTTAAGCCAACATTAATCATTTATCATCCACTTTGTTTGCTGACTTCAGCTGTGATGAGTGTTATGATTTGGTAGCTGAGGAGTGCAGGTAAAAAAAGGCAATACACCAGAGCAGTTGGAAACTATGAGATTGCAGTACCCTGACTAACCACCACAACTAGAGGCAGCCGTGGAGCGTTCCTACGTTGGTCCTAGACGCCTCGTCACAGCCTGAGAAACTAACTACACCTAAAGATAGATATAGGAAAGCTATCTGCCCCGGAGCAGAACCCCAAAGACAATAGAAAGCCCCCAAACATGTAATGGCGGTTAGACAAGATGAAATACTGACACAGAAAGAAAATAGTATGAGCAAACGCTGGGGCCCAAACTAACTAAATAGAAAAGGATAGGAAGGGTACTTACTGCAATCCCAGAAAACCCTGAAAAGCACCAACACCACTAATTTCAAAAACACCTGAGATCACACGACCTCCACCACCTAAATTAGTTCTCTGGTGTAACAGAATCAAAACAGCAGCCACTGAAAAAACTGGAAAAAGCAATAGTACATACATAAGTGGCTGAACTAAACTGAGAGGGCAAAAGCCCCCGGAGGGGACCCTGAAGGCCCCCACAGAAGTGCAGGACAAAAATGCAAAAATATAGCACAAAAACAAAAAGAAGAAAATGTCTTATCTGTTAGCAGGAGATGCAGACACGACAAAGCAGGCTACAAGGGAAACAGGAATGAAGGATTCAGACCAGAACAATTGATCACCGGCAACCCTGATGGAAGGTGACTCCCTTATATAAGACCAGTCAGTAACACCTGATTCCCAGTCCTCACAATCTTCACTGGACAGACCAGCACCGCTTGTAACCACCAGAGGAAGCCTCTGCTCAGAACTCATCTCAAACCCATTCACAACAGTACCCCCCCCTTGAGGGGGGGTCACCGAACCCTCATTTGAGCAACCAGGTCGGTCAGGATGAGTTCTATGATACGCACGGATAAGTCTCCTAGCATGGATGTCCGAAGCAAACACCCAAGAATTGTCTTCCTGACCATAACCTCTCCATTTAACCAAATACTGGAGTTTCCGTCTAGAAAAACGATTGTCTAATATTTTCTCAACCACATACTCCAGATTGCCCTCAACCAAAACAGGGTCAGGAGGCACAGCAGTAGGAACCACTGGCTCAACAAACCTCTTCAACAAGGACTTGTGGAACACGTTATGGATCTTAAATGTCCCTAGAAGAAGCAAACGAAAAGAAACAGGATTAATAATCTCCATGATCTTATAAGGTCCAATGAACCTAGGCTTAAATTTAGGAGATGCCACTCTCATAGGAATATTCTTTGAGGACAACCAGACCAAGTCCCCCACTTTAAACCGAGGACCATCAGTCCTATGCCGGTTAGCAAACCGCTGGGCCTTCTCCTGAGAGAGGGACAACCTCTCCACTACCTGGTCCCAAATCTGTTGCATACGCTCCACAACAGAGTCAACACCTGGGCAGACAGAAGCCTCCGTCTGTCCTGAAGAAAATCGAGGGTGAAACCCAGAATTACAGAAAAACGGAGACATCAAAGTGGCAGAGCTAGCCCTATTATTAAGAGCAAACTCAGCCAAAGGCAAAAAAGAGACCCAGTCATCCTGATCAGCAGACACAAAGCATCTTAGATAAGTCTCCAATGTCTGGTTTGTTCTCTCAGTTTGACCATTGGTCTGAGGATGAAATGCCGAGGAGAAAGACAATTGAACACCCAGTTTAGAACAAAAAGTCCTCCAAAATCTGGAAACAAACTGGACTCCTCTGTCAGACACAATGTTCTCAGGAATGCCGTGTAAACGAACCACGTGCTGAAGGAACAACGGCACCAATTCAGAGGAGGAAGGCAACTTAGGTAATGGCACAAGATGTATCATTTTGGAAAACCTATCACAAATTACCCAGATGGTGGTCATTCTCTGAGAAACAGGAAGGTCGGAAATGAAATCCATAGAGATATGGGTCCATGGTCTCTTGGGCACAGGCAATGGCATCAACAAACCACTAGAGCGAGAGCAAGGCTTGGAGCGAGAGCAAGTCCCGCAGGACTGCACAAATTCCCTGACATCACGAGACAAGGTAGGCCACCAAAAGGACCGACTAACCAAGTCTCTGGTACCAAAAATTCCGGGATGCCCAGCCAATGCGGAACAATGAATCTCAGACATCACACTCTTTTTCCACTGATCCGGGACAAACAATTTTCCAACCGGGCAGCGCTTTCGAAACTCATGACGCTGTGCCTCAGACACCACTCTATCACACTGCATGGGTTCAGAAGCTGGTTCACAAGGCAACACCATTCCACGCATACTTCTCCGCTCACGCAAACGTCTGTCAATTTGAATCGCTAATGACATAGAATCATTGAGACCAGAGGGGACAGGGAATCCCACCATAACATCCTTTACATTATCTGACAGACCCTTCCGGAAAAGGGCTGCCAAAGCGTCGTCATTCCATTTGGTCAGGACTGCCCACCTACGGAATCTCTGACAGTACAACTCAGCGTCATCAAGCCCCTGATTTAATGCCAACAAGGCTTTTTCAGCTTGATCAGTGACATTAGGCTCATCGTACAATAACCCCAAAGCCTGAAAAAATGCATCAACATCACTCAAAACAGGATCCCCAGGTGTCAGGGAAAAAGCCCAATCCTGAGGATCACCGCGCAGGAGAGAGATGATAATTTGAACCTGCTGCGCTGCGTTCCCTGAGGACTTAGATTTTAAGGCAAAAAACAATTTACAATTATTTTTGAAATTCTGAAACTTAGCTCGATCCCCTAAAAACAAATCTGGCATGGGAATCCTAGGTTCCACAACAGGCAACCTAGCAAGATAGGTAGCAATACTCTGAACCTCAGTGGCAAGCTGATCCACACGGCCAGACAACTGTGCAAACTCCATTGAGAGAAAAGATCCTCCCCAGCACCCAGAGATACAGAGGGAAAAAAAAAAAATGCAACAAACAGAAAAATATCTCTGACAACTCTGACAACCTTTTTTTTTTTTTTTTTTTTCGCAATATTTTTCCCTTCTGTGAGTACCACACAATTATCAGTTATGGCCGGTGATACTGTTATGATTTGGTAGCTGAGGAGTGCAGGTAAAAAAAGGCAATACACCAGAGCAGTTGGAAACTATGAGATTGCAGTACCCTGACTAACCACCACAACTAGAGGCAGCCGTGGAGCGTTCCTACGTTGGTCCTAGACGCCTCGTCACAGCCTGAGAAACTAACTACACCTAAAGATAGATATAGGAAAGCTATCTGCCCCGGAGCAGAACCCCAAAGACAATAGAAAGCCCCCAAACATGTAATGGCGGTTAGACAAGATGAAATACTGACACAGAAAGAAAATAGTATGAGCAAACGCTGGGGCCCAAACTAACTAAATAGAAAAGGATAGGAAGGGTACTTACTGCAATCCCAGAAAACCCTGAAAAGCACCAACACCACTAATTTCAAAAACACCTGAGATCACACGACCTCTACCACCTAAATTAGTTCTCTGGTGTAACAGAATCAAAACAGCAGCCACTGAAAAAACTGGAAAAAGCAAAAGTACATACATAAGTGGCTGAACTAAACTGAGAGGGCAAAAGCCCCCGGAGGGGACCCTGAAGGCCCCCACAGAAGTGCAGGACAAAAATGCAAAAATATAGCACAAAAACAAAAAGAAGAAAATGTCTTATCTGTTAGCAGGAGATGCAGACACGACAAAGCAGGCTACAAGGGAAACAGGAATGAAGGATTCAGACCAGAACAATTAATCACCGGCAACCCTGATGGGAAGGTGACTCCCTTATATAAGACCAGTCAGTAACACCTGATTCCCAGTCCTCACAATCTTCACTGGACAGACCAGCACCGCTTGTAACCACCAGAGGAAGCCTCTGCTCAGAACTCATCTCATCCCATTCACAACAGATGAGCATTACTGTGGGGTGTTTTTCTATAGTTACATGGGTATGTGTTCATGGGGATTTCATCATTGTGATTAGGCAAGCTTTCACTTTGCTACTTTCATATGATTATAACATATAGCTGCTGCCTCTGATATATCCCCTTTTTCCTCCTGGGCACTACCTTTACCCCTCTATGTTTCTGTCTGGATTCACATTGCCACACTATATGCCGGGCATGTGCAATAACTTTGGACCATTATGTGAGACATCTTGTTTGTAACGGCACTTGCACTTTATGTTATACTGCCATTCTATGCCCATTACTTTGGACGTATGACACATTGGTCATTATTGCTTTACGTGTTCCTTATGTTTGGCTCGGCTTGCTCTAAAATGTGCTTTTTCATTAGAATCACGGTGCTACTTGAGATAAACATTGTGTAGCAGCGCTACTACCTGCCTTGTATGTCCTACATTATTTGACCTTATGTAGATAAATGTGTAGTTATTAATAAATAAATTTTGATATTTTCATAAACCTATGTACTCCGTTGTTTCTCCTGTCTTTCAAGTTTATCATTAACTAGGATCCCCAAGTCCTTCTCCATGTCAGATTTACCCAGTGGTTTCCCGTTCAGTGGGTAATGGTGATATTGATTCCTTCTTCCTATGTGTATAACCTTACATTTGTCATTGTTAAACCGCATCTGCCACCTTTCGGCCCAGGTTTCCAACTTATCCTGATCCATCTGTAGCAGAATGCTATCTTCTCTTGTATTGACTGCTTTACATAGTTTTGTGTCATCTGCAAATATTGATATTTTACTGTGTAAACCTTCTACCAGATCGTTAATAAATATGTTGAAGAGAATAGGTCCCAACACTGACCCCTGAGGTACCCCATTGGTCACAGCGACCCAGTTAGAGAATATACCATTATTAACCACCCTCTGCTTTCTATCACTAAGACAGTTACTTACCCATTTACACACATTTTCCCCCAGACCCAGCATTCTTATTTTGTGTACCAACCTCTTGTGTGGCTCGGTATCAAACGCTTTGGAAAAATCAAGATATACCACGTCCAATGACTCACCTTAAGGGTATGCCACACTAAACAATATCGCTAACGGGATCGCTAAAAAACGTCACTATTTAGCGATCCCGTTAGCGATATTGTTCAGTGCGGCAGCTTCCAGCGACGAGCTTCCTGCTGTGATCTCGCTCGTCGCTGGAATCGCTCCGGACCCTATTTCATCGCTGGCGCTCCCGCTGGGTAAGTATCTAATCGCTGTGTGGCACCTTTTCTTAGCGATTTAGCGGTACTTTTGTACCGCTAAAGTCGTTAAGAAGATCGCTAACGGCGATAGCGTCGTTAACTATATCGCTAAATGCGGTAGCATTTAGCGATATAGAAACAATCCCGCTAGCGATCTCATTAGTATGCAACGCTAACGAGATCGCTAGCGGGATTGCTTAGTGTGGCAGTACCTTTAGTCCAGTCTATAGCTTATCTCTTCATAAAAACTGATTAGATTGGTTTGACAGGAGTGATCCCTCATAAACCCATGCTGATATAGAGTTAAACAGTTATTCTCATTGAGATAATCCAGAATAACATCCCTCAGAAACCCTTCAAATATTTTACCAACAATAGAGGTTAGACTTACTGGCCTATAATTTCCAGGTTCACTTTTAGAGCCTTTTTTGAATATTGGTACCACATTTGCTTTGCGCCAGTCCTGTGGAACAGACCCCGTCGCTATAGAGTCCCTAAATATAGGAAATAATGGTTTGTTTATTACATTACTTAGTACTCTTAGTACTTGCGGGTGTATACCATCTGGACCCTAGAGATTTATCTATTTTAATCTTATTTACCCGGTTTCGCACCTCTTCTTGGGTTAGATTGGTGACCCTTAATATAGGGTTTTCTTTGTCTCTCGGCATTTCACCTAGAATTTCATTATCCACCGTGAATACCGTGGAGAAGGTGTTTAACCCCTTCATGACCCAGCCTATTTTGACCTAAATGACCTGGCCATTTTTTGCAATTCTGACCAGTGTCCCTTTATGAGGTAATAACTCAGGAACGCTTCAACGGATCCTAGCGATTCTGAGATTGTTTTTTCGTGACATATTGGGCTTCATGTTAGTGGTAAATTTAGGTCGATAATTTTTGCGTTTATTTGTGAAAAAAATGGAACTTTGGCCAAAATTTTGAAAATTTCGCAATTTTCAAATTTTAAATTTTTATTCTGTTAAACCAGAGAGTTATGTGACACAAAATAGTTAATAAATAACATTTCCCACATGTCTACTTTACATCAGCACAATTTTGGGAACAACATTTTTTTTGTTAGGAAGTTATAAGGGTTAAAAGTTGACCAGCGATTTCTCATTTTTACAGCAAAATTTACAAAACCATTTTTTTTAGGGACCACCTCACATTTGAAGTCACTTTGAGGGGTCTATATGGCAGAAAATACCCAAAAGTGACACCATTCTAAAAACTGCACCCCTCAAGCTACTCAAAACTACATTCAAGAAGATTATTAACCCTTCAGGTGCTTCACAGGAACTAAAGCAACGTGGAAGGAAAAAATGGACATTTTAATTTTTCCAACAAAATTTTTCTTTTAGCATCCATGTTTTCATTTTTGCATGGGCAACAGGATAAAATGGACCCTAAAATTTGTTGGGCAATTTCTCCTGAGTACACAGATACCTCATATGTGGTCATAAACCACTGTTTGGGCGCACGGCAGGGCTCAGAAGGGAAGGAGCGCCATTTGACTTTTTGAATAGAAAATATGCTGGAATATTTAGCGGTTGCCATGTCGCATTTGGAGAGTCCCTGTGTGCCTAAACATTGGAGCTCCCCCACAAGTGACCCCATTTTGGAAACTAGACCCCCCCCAAGGAACTTATCTAGATGCAGAGTGAGCACTTTGAACCCCCAGGTGCTTCACAAATTGATCCGTAAAAAAAAGAAAGTACCGTATATACCCATGTATAAGCCGAGATTTTCAGCCCATTTTTTAGGGCTGAAAGTCCCCCTCTCGGCTTATACGCGGGTCATATACGGGGGTCAGCGGGAGGAGGGGGAGCGGGGGTGTCGGATTATACTCACCTCTCCGCCGCCGCGGTCTCTGCAGCCCCCCTGCTTCTCCCACGATCTCCGGCTCCTTCCTGCAGCGGTCACATGGCACCGCTCATTAAAGTCATGAATATGCACATATTCATGACTTTAATGAGCGGTACCATGTGACCGTTGTAGGAAGGAAGCGCTGCTGAGAGCGCCGGGAGAAGAGGAGACGCTGCAGGGACCCGCGGCGGAGAGGTGAGTACAGCGATATTTACCTGTCTTCTCTCCACCGCTGTGTTGCGTCCTCGTCTGACTCCTCTGGCGGTGAATGATCAGCAGAGGGCGCGATGATGTCATTAGTGAGCGCCGCGCCCCCAGCCAGATCATTCACTGCCGAGGACCAGGAAGAGGACGCAGCGCTGCGGAGCAGAGAGGAAAGGTAAATATCACAGGTGCCGGGGTTCTGAGTGAGCGGTGACGCCGGCACCTGTCCCCCATAGCGTGCCGGTGTCACCGCCTGCTCAGGACCCCGGCACCTGGCCCCCAGCGACGAGAGGTGAGTATGTCATTTTTTTTATTTTTTTTGCAGCATATGGGGCATAATCTGGAACATATGGGGGCATAATATGGAGCATATGGGGGCATAATCTGGAACATATGGGGGCATAATATCATAATATGGAGCATATGGGGGCATAATATGGAGCATATGGGGCATAAGCTGTGGTACATATGGGGGCATAATATGGAGCATATGGGGCAAAATATGGAGCATATGGGGGCATAATATGGGGGCATAAACTGTGGAACATATGGGGGCATAATCTGGAGCATATGGGGGCAAAATATGGAGCATATGGGGGCATAATATGGAGCATATGGGGGCATAAGCTGTGGAACATATGGGGGCATAATATGGAGCGTATGGGGGCATAAGCTGTGGAACATATGGGGGCATAATATGGAGCGTATGGGGGCATAAGCTGTGGAACATATGGGGGCATAATCTGGAGCATATGGGGGCATAATCTGGAGCATATGGGGGCATAATCTGGAGCATATGGGGGCATAATATGGAGCATATGGGGGCATAAGCTGTGGAACATAACGGGCATAATCTGTGGAGCATATGGGGGCATAATCTGTGGATCATACGGAGGCATAATCTGTGGAATATATGGGGGCATAATCTGGAGCATATGGGGGCATAATCTGTGAAGCATATTGGGCATAATCTGGAGCATATGGGGGCATAATCTGGAGCATATAGGGGCATAATCTGTGCAGCATATGGGGGCATAATCTGTGGAGCATCATATGGGGGCATAATCATTTTTCACCCTAGGCTTATACGCGAGTCAATAAGTTTTCCCAGTTTTTTGTGGCAAAATTAGGGGGGTCGGTTTATACACGGGTCGGCTTATACATGAGTATATACAGTATTTTTTTTTTTCACAAAAATTTTCTTTTAGCCTCAGTTTTTTCTTTTTCACATGGGCAACAGTATAAAATGGATCCTAAAATTTGTTGGGCAATTTCTCCTGAGTACACCGATACCTCATATGTGGTCATAAACCACTGTTTGGGCGCACGGCAGGGCTCAGAAGGGAAGCAGCGCCATTTGACTTTTTGAATGGAAAATATGCTGGAATATTTAGCGGATGCCATGTCGCATTTGGAGAGTCCCTGTGTGCCTAAACATTGGAGCTCCCCACAAGTGACCCCATTTTGGAAACTAGACCCCCCAAGGAACTTATCTAGATGCAGAGTGAGCACTTTGAACCCCCAAATGCTTCTCAAATTGATCCGTAAAAAAAAGAAAGTACTTTTTTTTTTCACAAAAATGTTCTTTTAGCCTCAGTTTTTTCATTTTCACATGGGCAACAGTATAAATTGGATCCTAAAATTTGTTGGGCAATTTCTCCTGAGTACACAGATACCTCATATGTGGTCATAAACCACTGTTTGGGCGCACGGCAGGGCTCAGAAGGGAAGGAGCGCCATTTGACTTTTTGAATGGAAAATATGCTGGAATATTTAGCGGTTGCCATGTCGCATTTGGAGAGTTCCTGTGTGCCTAAACATTGGAGCTCCCCCACAAGTGACCCCATTTTGGAAAAATCATATTTTTTCCACAAACATGATCTTTTAGTCCCCAATTTTTTTATTTTCCCAAGGGTAACAGGAGAAATTAGACCTCAAAAGTTGTTGTCCAATTTGTCCTGAGTACGCTGATATCCCATATGTGGGAGAAAACTACTGTATGGGCACACTTCGGGGCTCGGAAGGGAAGTAGTGACGTTTTGAAATGCCCACTTGATGGAATGGTCTGCGGGCGTCATGTTACGTTTGCAGAGTCCCTGATGTGCCTAAACAGTATAAACTCCCCACAAGTGACCCCATTTTGGAAACTAGACCCCGCAAGGAACTTATCTAGATGTGTGGTGAGCACTTTGAACCCCCAAGTTCTTCACAGAAGTTTATAACGCAGAGCCGTGAAAATAAAAAATCATTTTTTTTCCACAAAAATAACTTTTAGTCCCCAATTTTTTTTACCCAACAGTAACAGGAGAAATTAGACCCCCAAAGTTGTTGTGCAATTTTTCCCGAGTACGCTGATACCCCATATGTGGGGGTAAACCACTGTTTGGGCACACGTCGGGGCTTGGAATAAAGGGAGCACTGTTTGACTTTTTGAACGCAAAATTTGCAGGAATCAATGGTGGCGCCATGTCGCGTATGGAGACCCCTGATGTACCTAAATAGTGGAAACCCCTCAATTCTAACTCCAACCCTAACCCCAAACCACCCCTAACCCCAACCCTAACCCTACACACCCTAACCCTAATACAACCCTAACCATAACCCTAACCCCAACACCCTAACCCTAATCCCAACTCTAACCATAAACCTAACCACAAGCCTAACCCTAATCCCAACCCTAACCCCAAAACACCCTAACGCTTATCCTAACCCTAATCCCAACCCTAACCCTAATTCCAACCCTAACCCTAATTCCAACCCTTACCCTAGTTCTAACCCTAATTCTAACCCTAAGGCTGGGTTCATATTGCGTTTTACCAGCCCGTTCAACACGTAGCGTTGACGGGCTGGTAACGGTATAGCATAACGCGACCGTGTTATGCTATACCCGCTAGTGCAGAGGAATCAGCGATGATTCATCTGTGCTAGCGGTGATGGAGCCCAGACGCTGCAGCCTGCGTCCAAGGCTCCGTCACTGAATGACGACACGTCGCGAACGCATGCCGCTTCATGGCATGCGTTGCGATGCGCACACAAATGGGGTGAATGGCACACAAATGGGGTGAACGGACTGCCATAATGCAATATGAACCCAGCCTGACCCTAAGGCCCCGTGCACACGTTGCGGATTCACTTGCGGATTTTTCTAAAATCCGCAGGTAAAACGACCTGCCTTTTACCTGCGTATTTAGCGCCGATTTGCTGCGGTTTTTCTCTGCGGTTTTACGCCTATAATGGAATAGGTGTAAAATCGCTGCGGAATCCGCACAAAGAATTGACATGCTGCGGATTTAAAACCGCAGCAAATCTGCGCTGAAAAATCTGCAGCATGTGCACAGCGTTTTTTTTTACCATTTATTTGCATTGTACTGTACATGGTTTCTGGATCAGCTGTGAATCCGCAGCGCCAAATCCGCTGCGGATCCGCAGCAAAATCAGCTGCGGATCAGCAGCGAAATCAGCTGCGGATCAGCAGCGAAATCAGCTGCGGATCAGCAGCGAAATCAGCTGCGGATCAGCAGCGAAATCAGCAGCGGATTAGACAGTTTATCACAGTGATCAAAATAAATTTTTTGACTATGCAGGGCGCACTGCGCATGCGCCGGCCGGCGGGAGCACTGCGCATGCGCCCGCCATTTTCCAAGATGGCGGCGCCCATGAAGAATCCCGGGCAGCCGCCGGGAAGGATCCAGGGACATCGGTGGACCGGGAGAGGTGAGTATGGGGGTCGGAAGTGAGGGGGGGGGATCGGAAGGTGGGGCAGCGGAGGCCAGGATGAGGGGAGCTTTTAGTGACGGCGGTGACCGACCGTTGCCATCTTTCGGTGGCGGCGGCCGATCGCCGCCGTGAATCCGTGTGGGGGGGTTAGGGCTCGGTGTCCAGCCATGGCAGATGCTATTGCAGCATCGGCCATGGCTGGATTGTAATATTTCACCAATTATATTGGTGAAATATTACAGATTGCTCTGATTGGCTGTTTCACTTTTAACAGCCAATCAGAGCGATCGTGGCCACGGGGGGGTTAAGCCAACCCCCCTGTGGTGAAGCACAAAGGGTCCTGTGCCGGCGGGTCGGGTGACCTTTCAGTGACCCCAGTCACCCGGCCCGCAGGGACGTGATCCTTTCATGACGCCACATAGGCGTCATGGGTCTGATTGGCACTGACTTTCATGACGCCTACGTGGCGTCATGGGTCGGGAAGGGGTTAATATGTTAGCTTTTTCCTCGTCATCTACAACCATTCTTTCCTCACAATTTTTTAAGGGGCCTACACTTTCACTTGTGATTCTTTTACTATGGATATAGTTGAGGAACAGTTTTGGATTAGCTTTACTCTCCTTAGCAATGTGCTTCTCTGTTTCCTTTTTGGCAGCTTTAATTAGTTTTTAGATAAAGTATTTTTCTCCCAATAGTTTTTTAGAGCTTCAGTGGTGCCATCCTGCTCTAGTAGTTTAAATGCTCTCTTTTTACTGTTAATTGCCCCTCTTACTTCTTTGTTTAGCCACATTGGGTTTTTCCTATTTCTTGTCCTTTTAATCCCACAAGGTATAAACTGCTTACAGTGCCTATTTAGGATGTTCTTAAACATTTCCCATTTATTATCTGTATTCTTATTATTGTCCCAGTCAACCAGATTAAGGGCATCTATAAGCTGGTCAAACTTTGCCTTCCTAAAGTTCAGTGTTTTTGTGACTCCCTGACAAGTCCCCCTAGCGAAAGACAAGCGAAACTGCACAATATTGTGGTCGCTATTTCCTAGATGCCCAACGACCTGCAGATTTGTTATTCTGTCAGGTCTATTAGATAGTATTAGGTCTAAAAGAGCTGCTCCTCTGGTTGGATTCTGCTCCAATTGTGAAAGATAATTTTTCTTAGTTATTAGCAGAACCTGTTGCCTTTATGGGTTTCGCAGGTCTCAGTTTCCCAGTTAATATTCGGATAGTTAAAGTCCCCCATAACAAGAACCTCATTATGGGTTGCACCTACATCTATCTGCCATAGTAGTAGACTTTCCATTATTTCTGTTGTATTTGGGGGTTTGTAACAGACTCCAATGAGAATTTTGTTATTTTTCCCTCCATGTATATCAACCCATATGGACTCGACATCCTCATTCCCTTCGCTAATATCCTCCCTTAAAGTGGACTTTAGACAAGACTTTACATTAAGATAAACCCCTCCTCCTCTCTGATTTTTACAATCCTTTCTAAACAGACTGTAACCCTGTTAGTTAACTGCCCAGTCATAGCTTTCACCTAACCATGTCTCGGTTATTCCCACTATGTCATAGTTACCTGTAGATATTTCTGCTTCTAGTTCTTCCATCTTGTTGGTCAGGCTTCTGATGTTTGCGAGCATGCAGTTTAGAGGATTTTGTTTTGTTCCAATCTCCTCCATGTGGATTGTTTTAGAAATTTTCTTACCTCCCTTCTGAGTATGTTGTCTTGGGTCTTCTTTGCTGCACCTCATATCCTTCATCAGTATATTTTCTGGCTTCATGTTCGTGTATAACATTTTTCTTCCGTCCCCTCTTCTTCTAGTTTAACGCCCTCCTGACGAGTGTAGCGAGTCTTCTGGCGAATGTGTGTTTCCCAGGTTTGTTGTAGTCCGTCTCTGGCGAGGAGTCCGTCGTACAGGTAATTCACACCGTGGTCCAGGAATCCGAATCCTTGTTGTCTGCACCATCGTCTTAGCCAGTTGTTCGCATCAAGGATCCTGTTCCATCTCCTGGTGCCATGCCCGTCTACTGGAAGGATAGAAGAAAAAACTACCTGTGCATCCAGTTCCTTTACTTTCTTCCCCAACTCTTCAAAGTCCTTGCAGATTGTCGGTAGGTCCGTTCTTGCCGTGTCATTGGTACCAACATGTATAAGAAGAAATGGGTGGACGTCCTTGGAACTGATGAGCTTTGGTATCCTATCGTTCACATCCTTGATATTTGCACCTGGGAGGTAGCATACTTCTCTTGCGGATATGTCCGGTCTGCAGATGGCTGCTTCTGTGCCTATCAGAAGTGAGTCTCTCACCACTACCACTCTTCTTTGCTTATTTGGCCGTACTTTTTGTCGCCACTTCTGGGTGTTGCTGTGTGCCATTTTCATCTTTGCTTGCTGGTAGTGCCATCTTTAGGTGTGCCATCTTCGTCCTCCAGAAGGCCTTGGTATCGGTTTCTCAGTTGTGTGGTTGGGGATGTCTCCATGGTCTTCTTGTTTCTTTTGGTCACATGCTTCCACTTGTCTGCTTTTGGAAGTTCTCTGGCACTTTCTTCACCTTCTGTGACCAGTAGAGATGCTTCTGTTCTGTCTAGGAAGTCTTCATTTTCTTTTATGAGTTTCAAAGTTGTAATTCTTTCTTCCAGACCCCGCACCTTTTCTTCTAAAAGGGTCAGTATTTACACTTCTGGCAGGTGAAGTTGCATTCTTCTTCTGGTCAATCTGTGAACATGTAGCACATGTTACAGCTCACCATGTAGGTTGTCACATCTGCCATGTTGCTCCTAGATCCTGCTGACTTGCTGTGTGTCTTCTTTCTTGTGTAATCTACTGTGTGTAACCTTCTTGTTTAATCTGCTGTGTGTTTTCTTTCATGTGTAATCTATTCAATCAGCCAAGCTTTCTTGCAATAATGTCCTAGAGGCAAAAATTCAGCGGTTTGACACTGCTTTCCAAGCAGCTGGTCCCGACTGTACCCAACGATCTTCTTGCTGAGAGATACTCTTCGATTTTCCCAGAAGGCACCTGGAATCTGCAAATTATCCTCTTCAAGCTTCAATCCCTGTCCGGCATTCTGTCCCACGGCATAATCCATATCTGGGGAATATTCAGTTTACAACCGGAGCGGTTCTAAATATGACCGCACTGGCTGTAAACTACTGCTGAATGAATGAGACGCTGCGGCTGCAGGCTCAGTGACTAGCGGTGACGTCACTGAGTCTGTGCTCACTGCCGGCATGAACTCCTGTGACCTCAGGACCATGGGAAAATGCAAGTGATGAGGTCACTGTCACAGAGCTTCAACTGCCGTGACCTCAACACTTGCATTTTCCCACGGTCCTGAGGTCACAGGAGTTCATGCCGGCGACAAGCACAGACTCAGTGACGTCATCGCTAGTCACTGAGCCTGCGGCCGCAGCGTCTCATTCATTCATTCTCCTCTGCTCGCGCTGATTACCGGCAGAGCAGAGGAGAATGGATGAAAGCCGCGTTCAGCACCTGCCACCTGGGAACAGCACTTACTGTAGTGCTTCTTCCCCAGCGGCCGTCTGTGTGGTACTGATGCGGCACACTGCAGCACATGGTTGCCACACGTGTACCGCACGTAGTACACACATGGACACGGATATCTCCGGTACCTGTTTTTCCGGCACCGGAAATATACGGACATGTGAAAGGGGCCTTAAGTTAAGGATAGGACTAGGGTTATGCAGGACCGTCGTTAGGGGCATGCAGACCAGGCAGCTGCCTAGGGTCCCCGCTCCTCCAGGGGCCCTCAGCCAGCCGCCCCCACTGTCCCTCATCAGGCATTCAACTTATCAGCATCATAGATGCCAATACAGTTGAAAGCAGTAATAGAGGAGAGAGCGTCAGATGACACTCCCTCTCCCATCACTCCCCCTCTGACTCAGAGTGTGTCAGCAGTGGAGCTGATGAGACGCTCTTCAGGAGCCAGAGCAGCGGGGGAATGAGGAGGTGAGGTAAGTATTGTGTGTGTGCATATGTGTGTGTGTGTGCACGTGCTGCATTATACCGTGTGTGGGGGATGCACTATAGTGTGTGTGAGGGGACTGCACTATACTGTGTGTAGGAGGGCTGCACTATACTGTGTGTGGGATGCTGCATTATACTGTGTGTGTAAGGGGGCTACATTATACTGTGTGTGGGGGGACTGTACTATACTGTGTGTTGGCGGCTGCACTGTACCAGGGTGGATTGATTTAAATCACGCCGATTTAAATCAACGATTTAAATCATGATTTAAATCAAATGATTTTTTTCTATTTAAATCAGATCGATTTAAATCGTGATTTTAATCATGATTTAAATCACTGATTTAAATCAAAAGATTTTTTTAATATAAATCACGATTAAAATCTAAAACTTTCAATCATTGTTCAATTAACTCCACACTTCTAGCTTGGTTTCACTTTCTGTAGCTTGGTTTCAGTTTCTTTTTCCATTCAGTTGACATGCCCAAACTTGTTGGATAGTCAGTCAGCAGTACTTGGCTGTAGTAACAATCAAACTTCAGAAGTGATCTGCGTGAGCCATGGCAGGTCGTAAGAGAGACCCTATTTGGGTTCATTTTGTTGAGATGCCAGCAGAGCTTGGAAAGAAAAGTGGGAGAGGAAAGTGCAAATACTGTCAAAAGGATATCCAAGGACTTGTTTGCCGTTTGAAATCACATTATGAAAACTGCAACCAGAAGGGAAATGAAGATGTTGATAGTGATACAACTAATGTCAATGAACCCCCACAGCTTCTTATGCACCAGGACCCTAGCACTAGTGGTAAGTCTGGCAATTACAACCTATTTTAACAGACGTTTTACTGGGATGGTTAAAGTCTATGAAAAGAAAAATTTGTAGCACTAGTTCTGGAGTATAGAATTTAAATTTATGTTAAGGCAATATTTCACAGAAGATTAACGTTAAGTAAAAATAAGAGTGTGTATACGCCTATTTTTTTTTTTTATTGTAGGCTACAATTCACTTTTGAAGTCTGCCAAATTGACCATTTTTTTAAAAAAACATTTTTAAAACTTTTGTGACATAATTTTTTTCAGTTGCTCTGATATTACTAGTATTACAGCAACTTCACCGGAAACTTGAGTAGCATAACTTTTGAGACAGCCCTTATAGGACGAGGACCATTACATTGTTCAAAAAGTTTGTTTCAAAATATTTTCGTTATATTTCTTCAAATATGCAGTCGAATTATATTTTTAATTACTGTGCTTTCAGGGTCAAATATGGCTTGTGCTGCATGTGACAATCAATATCTGGGTACAACTTCAAATAAGCAGCCCAACAAAAAACTTTGCGTGCAAAGTGTAGAAAAATTCCTCTTAAAGACTATGACGAGCCAGAAAGAACATTTTGATGAATTAATTGCTAAATTCATATTTGTAACCAATTCTTCTTTCCGACTAGTTGAACACCCATTGTTTGTACAAATGATTGAAGGAATAAGACCAGGCTACAAACCACCAAGTAGATTTGATATCTCAGGAAAACATCTTCAGGCTGTATACGACAAAGAAAGAGTGGCTTGTACAAAATATTTGAAAGACAAAGTTGTTAACATGAGCTTGGATGGTTGGAGCAACATCCACAACGACCCCATAATTTGCACTTGTGTCACAACAGAAGATGGTGAAACTTACCTTACAGACACAATCGACACATCTGGAAATTCACATACTGCTGAATATTTACTTGAAATTGCTAAGAACTCAATTCACCAATGCCAAGAACAGTTTGGATGTAAAGTAAGGAGCTTAGTTACTGATAACGCAAGCAATGTGGCAAAAATGCGAGCGGAACTGGCACATGAGGATGACACAAATGTCATTACATACGGTTGTTCTGCCCATTTGTTGCATCTTTTGGCAAAAGACCTGCATATTTCGGGTGTCAAGGAACATGTTGTAGAAATTGTTAAATATTTCCGCAATAATCATTTTGAACATGCAACCTACAAGGAAATGGGAGGACTGAAGTTGGTTCTACCACAAGATGTTAGATGGAATACCTTGGCTGAATGCTTGGAACTGTTTATTAACAACTGGTCAAAATTAGTGTCCATTTGCGAAACACATCGGGATAAAATTGATGCTAATATATGAAGCAAAGTATTAAATCTTGGTGTGAAGAGAAATGCCGAGGACCTTTTGGAAAGGTTAAAGCCAATATCTATTGCGTTGGATAAAATGCAGAAAGATACTGCAACCATAGCTGATGCCACAGAAGTTTGGAAAGATTTAGAAGGTTCGCTAGATCGCTTGAACCTCTCAAACAATGTAAAGGTTGCAATACACCACCGCAAGGACCAAGCATTAAAAGAAGAACACTATTTAGCCAATATCTTGCATCCCATCTACAGGGGGAAACTATCTGAGGCGGAAATCAACTCTGCAATGGAGTGGCTCGCCAATACTAACCATGACATTGTGGCAACTGTGCTGAAATTGAAGTGTGAATCTGCACCATTTCAAAAATACATGTTTGCAGATAACGTCGTTAATGAACTAAAACCACTGGACTGGTGGAAGTCGCAATCACTTGTTCTTCCAGCGAAGATAATAAATGTAGCTACTCAGCTACTGACTGCATCGGCTTCATCGGCAGGAGTAGAGATATTGTTTTCTTCATTTGGTTTTGTGCACACAACAGTCCGAAACCGCTTAGGAACTGCTAAAGCAGGACAACTAGTTTTCCTATTAAAAGTCCTAAATAAACAGTAGGCTTAAAGGACTGATGTATTCACTGAAGATGTTTGCTTACTTCAAACGTTAGAGATAGGCTATTGTTAAAAAGTACTTACTCTGTAGTTCAATTCTGATTGTTTAATAGTGCAAATAAAAATTATTAGGTTTCATAATCATCAACTGTTTTAATATTTTTATTTGTGTAAAATAATTTGATTTGCAAAAAGACAAAGTTTTGCTTGTGTACAACTTGATTAAAAAATCCGATTTAAATCAAAAAAATCCGATTTAAATCAAAAAAATCCGATTTTTTTGATTTTTTTAAAAAAATCATGATTTTTATCCACCCTGCACTGTACTATGTGTGTGGTGGGCTGCATTATACTTTGTGTATGGGGGAGCTGCACTATGCTGTGTGTGAGCTGCATTTTACTGTGTGTGGTGGACTGAATTATACTGTGTGTAATGGGCTGCACTATACTATGTGTGAGGGGACTGCACTATACTGTGTGTGATGCTGTATTATACTGTGTGTGTGTGGAGGAGCTGCACTATACTGTGAGTGAGGGGACTGCACTATACTGTTTGTGGGGCTGCATTATACTGTGTGTGAGGGCTGCATTATACTGTGTGTCGGGGGCTTCATTATACTGTGTGTGGGGTGCTGCACTATACTGTGTGTGAGGGGACTGCACTATACTGTATATGTTGTGGCCGCATTACGCTGTGTGCGGGGGCTGCATTATACTGTGTGTGGGGGGCTGCATTATACTGTTTGTAAGTAGGGGGCTGCATTATACTGTGTGTGGGGGGCTGAATTATACTGTGTGTGTGTGGAGGGCTGCATTATACTGTGTGTGGGGGCTGCACTATACTGTGTGTTTGTGGGGGGCTGAATTATACTGTGTGTGGGGGGCTACATTATACTGCATGTGGAGCTGCATTTTACTCTGAGGGGGCTGCATTATACTCTGAGGGGGCTGCATTCTACTCTATGAGGGGACTACATTATACTCTATGAGGGAGCTACATTATGCTGTGAGAGTGGGGGGCTACATTATACTGTGTGTGGGGAACCTGCACCATACTGTGTATGTGGGGGCTGCATTATAGTGTGTGGGGGGCTGCACTATTCTGTGTTTGTGGAGCCTGCATTATACTGTGTGAGGGGACTGCATTATACTGTGTATGTAGAGGGGGCTGCATTATATTTTGTGTGGGGCCACATTATACTGTATGGGGGCTGCACTATACTGTGTGTGTTTGTGGGGGGGCTGAATTATACTGTGTGTGGGGGTTACATTATACTGTGTGCGTGGGGCTGCATTTTACTCTGAGGGGGCTGCATTTTATGTTGAGGGGGCTACATTTTATGTTGAGGGGGCTACATTATACTGTGTGGGGGGCTGAATTATACTCTATGAGGGGGGCTGCATAATACTCTATGATGGGGCTGCATTACACTCTATGAGGGGGGCTGCATTATACTCTGAGGGGGCTGCAGTATACTCTGAGGGGACTGAAGTATTCTCTGAGGGGGCTGCAGTGTACTCTGAGGGGGCTGCATTTTATTTTGAGGAGATGCATTATATTGTGTGTGTGAAGCTGCATTATACTCTGAGGGGGCTGCATTCTGCTCTGAGGGGACTACATTATACTCTATGAGGGTGCTACATTATATTGTGTGTGGGGCTGCATCATACTCTATGAGGGAGGCTGCATTATACTCTATGAGGGTGCTGCATTATATTGTGTGTGAGGCTGCATTATACTCTGTGATGGGGCTGCATTATACACTTTGAAGGGGCTGCATTATACTCTATAAGGTGGGCTACATTATACTGTGTGTATGGGGCTGCATTATACTCCATGAGGGGGGCTGCATTATACTGTATGTGGGGGGATGCATTATGCTCTGAGTGGCTCTGCTTTATACTCTATGAGGGAGCTACATTATACTGTGTGTGAGGCTGCATTATACTCTATGAGGGGGGCTGCATTATACTCTGAGAGGGACTGCAGTAAACTCTGAGGGGTTGCAATGTAATATGGGGGGGCTCCATCAAGGACCATAGGGAGTGCATTATACTATATGTACTATATGGGACCTGCATTATACTGTATTGAGGACCATTTGTTCCATCATTCTTTGTCACCCGGTGTAACGAGGCAAGGAAACAAGTGTCGAACGACTTCAATATTGTCGATCATGTTCATTTAACGACGTGAACTCAGCACATGTAAACACAACCAAAATGTTTCTAAGTGATGAGCAATATGTGAGCATTTGGGGCCCCACTTTAAACTTTTGCCCATGACCCCACTTTGTCTAAAACTAGCCCTGGGGTTATGGTCAGGGATATTGCTGGGATTAGGACTAAGGTTAAGGATAGGACTGGGGTTATGGTCAGGGATATTGCTGGGTTAGAACTAAGGTGTTCTGATTCATTATGAGATTCATGGCAGCTCTGGTTCTGCAGTAATCTAAATGTTAATTTTTCCTTTTGGTCCAGCAAGGGTTAATGTCAGTCTCTTGCTGGCAACTGCTTTTAGGCTGGTCAGCTGATGTTGGTTGGTAACTACTCCCTCCATGCTTTAAATAGTCACATGACCCATCAGCTGATCGTCGGTAATAGAGTTATTCTATGCTGACCAGCCTGTAGTGTGGAGCTCTCCTGTGTTTGTGGTTTTGCTGCAGCTGTGGGTGTGCAGATTCCTGGTGCTGTTTTCTCTGCTGCTGTGGAGCTTAGAGCCTGAAGCTGAGTATTTTGTCCCTTTTTCTTTGCCTGTCCACAGTTTGTCTCATCCCCTGTGTTTTACCATCTGCATTTGTGAGGCTAGTGTCCTTGTAGGCTAGAGCACTAGCCAGGGAATATTGAAGTGACAATCAGGGTCTAGGCACCTGACGGCGACCGGGGGAAGGACGTTAGGGGAGCTTAGGGACAAGCACAGGTTTGTCTCAGGAGGTATCCCATCCCCGCTCCCTACCTTTAAGACCTTCCTTTCACTTTTTCCATCTCTTCCTAGTTGTATGCTGCATTGTCCGCCGGACTTACCAGTGTCCAAGCGTGAGATAAGGTTAAGGATAGCACTAGGGTTATGCTGAGGCTAGGACAAAGGTTATGGTCAGGGACAGCGGTGGGGTTAGGACTTAGGTTAAGGATGGCACTAGGGTTATGGTCAGGGATAGTGCTGGGGTTAGGACTAAGGTTAAGGATAGGACTAGGGTTATGGTCAGGAATAGTGCTGGGGTAAGGACTAAGGTTAAGGATAGGACTAGGGTTATGATCTCTCTCGGGTCTGTTCTCTCTCGGGTCTGTTCTCTCTCAGGTCTGGTCTCTCTTGGGTCTGCTCTCTCTCTGGTCTGGTCTCTCTTGGGACTGATCTCTCTTGAGTCCAGACCCGAGAGAGACCAGACCCGAGAGACCAAACCTGAGAAAGACCAGACCTGAGAAAGATCAGACCTGAGAAAGACCAGACCTGAGAGAGACCAGTCTTGAGAGAGACCAGTCTTGAGAGAGACCAGTCTTGAGAGAGACCAGACCCGAGAGAGACCAGACCCGAGAGAGACCAGACCCGAGAGAGACCAGACCTGAGAGAGATTAGACCTGAAAAAGACCAAACCTGAGAGAGACCAGACCTGAGAAAGACCAGACCTGAGAGACACCAAACCTGAGATAGACCAGACCTGAGAGAGACCAGACCGAGAGAGACCAGACCTGAGAGAGATTAGACCTGAAAAAGACCAAACCTGAGAGAGACCAGACCTGAGAAAGACCAGACCTGAGAGACACCAAACCTGAGATAGACCAGACCTGAGAGAGACCAGACTCAGAGAGACCAGACCTGAGACCAGACCCAAGAGAGACAAGACCCGAGAGAGACCAGACCCGAGAGAGACAAGACCTGAGAGAGACCAGACCTGAAAGAGACCAAACCTGAGAGAGACCAGACCCGAGAGACCAGACCCGAGAGACCAGACCCGAGAGACCAAACCTGAGAGAGACCAGACCCGAGAGAGACCAGACCCGAGAGAGACCAGACCCGAGAGAGACCAGCCCTGAGAGACCAAACCTGAAAAAGACCAGACCTGAGAAAGACCAGACCCGAGAGAGATCAAACCTGAGAGGGACCAGATCCGAGAGAGAACAGACCTGAGAGAGACTAGACCCGAGAGAGACCAGACCTGAGAGAGATCAGACCTGAAAGAGACCAAACATGAGAGAGACCGGACCTGAGAGAGACCAATCCTGAGAAAGACCAGACCCGAGAGAGACCAGACCCAAGAGAGACAAGACCCGAGAGAGACCAGCGAGAGAGACTACATGACATAACAATATAAAACATTGATGAATTATCAAGATGCCGCAAGTGACACATGCGCCACCTCCTTACAATACGGTGGTGCAGTTGCCCTCAGCAACCGGAAACATTTATGAACTGTGTTCCCCGGCTGCGATCCGGAGGATACCGTGTGCTGTACACTGCGTGAGTTTGGACAATTAAACACATTTTGCTGTGAACTTTTCCTGTGGTCCCTGTCTGTCACACTGACACAACCCCGCTGCACTACACAGGATAGAATGTAACATTATGTCACTATGCTGCTCATCTGAATTACTTTTAACAAACTCACCATATTAACGGTAGGAAAAAGGAATGTATAAAATAATCAGTATTTTTTATTTAAATTCCAAAATTCATACAATAATTAACAATAAAGATAAAAGGATGCCTCATGTCATTAGAACAGGTATAATTCCACTATCCACTAATGGTTAATTGTAAAAAGCCCAAATCAAAATTACTTATAGTTTACATAATTATCCCTTTCATTAAACATTTATTTGCAACACCACTGAAAAATACTTTACTGATAGTATATAGATATATCTTTAATAAAGTGCCTTAGTGCAAAAAGAAGTGTATCTAGAGTGGGAACCAGACAAATGTAAACAATAACTACTGGAAAAAGATCCTAGAAAGTGCCACAGTGCATGTAAACAGTATTGCAGGTTATAAATAAGCAAAAAAAAAAAAAAACACATGAAAAAAGGTACATAAGGTTATCTTTAACTCAATGGAAGGCCAACTGTCCTGTCTCCCACCCCAATGCGCGTTTCGACGTAGTCTTCTTCCGCCCCCTGATATTGTGTTTAGGGCCCCCTGTAATTGTGTTAATCAAATTTATTTTTATTTATTTATTTTACTCACCTACATATCGCCATTAATTCCACAGCTTTACAGACATTATCGAGTAAATAGTAGTTGGTTAGCACTGTAGCACTGTCTGCTCATTGTCTGCGCTGTTAAATCCGCGTACCTGTTCACACTGCTCTCATTACCTGAGCTAGAAGCCTGAAGCAAAAACGCTGATGAGCCAATGCCTGCGAAACGCCGGTGCCCATGATCCGCAGCGGCAGACGCTTTGGAAGCAGCACATGTTCGCTGCTGGCTATTGAGCGCGGGTGACTCCTCGGTGATCACTGAACCGCGCACATCCCGTGTCAGTGTCCGCGGTGATTCGCAGGCGTCTGTGGCAGCAGAGTGGACATGGGATTTTTATAAATCCCTCTTGTACTGTAACATCTGTCCGCTGCGGGTTTGATCCAACATAAATACGCAGAGTAAAACCTGCAGCGATTACTGATCGTGGGCAGCCTCACAGAAATGTACAGAATAGTATCAAAGTCACTAGGTTCTTGCATCCGCTCCCATTCCTTTCTGTGGTTCATTACATTGAGGCAATGAAGAAACCTCTGGTTCGGCAGCAGACGAGTCTGGAGTGATGGCTGAAGAAAGGACAAACACTACAAAGACCCCCTGTCTGCTGCATGAAGGGGGTCCGGGGCAACAACCTGACAATACAGGAGATATAGCGGGGTACGGGACACCAACACTTAGCAGCTGAGGTGTCGCTGCACTGGTTCTTACAATCACGCGGCATCTTTTGGATGGGAGACGACGCTCTTGTTTTCCTGCAGCGAGATCTTTTCATACTGTGCTCAGCGATGGGGAAAATGGAAAATCATTGCAGACTATCATAGAGCCGGGGAGGCGCATCCTGTGCTGTGGGAGAAATCCATCACAGCGGGGCCCAGTGCCACCCTGTATGCAGCGTAAAGCGGCACTCCGTATACAGAGCAAAGTGGCAGCCCGTATGGGGCCCATGTGCCACCCCATATCAGCGCAAAGCGGCACTCTGTATACAGTGCAAAGTGGCAGCCCATATACAGTGCAAAGCGCGCACCCCGTATACAGCACAAAGCGGCACCCGTATACAGCACAAAGCGCACCCCGTATACAGCGCAAAGTGACAGCCCGTATACAGCGTAAAGCGCAGCCCGTATACAGCGCAATGAGGCACCCCGTACATAGCACAAAGCGGCACCCCGTATACAGCGCAAAGCGGCACCCGTATACAGCGCAAAGGACGGCAACACTCATATACAGCGCAAAGTGGCATCCCATATACAGAGCACAGCGCCACCCCTTATACAGCGCACAGCGCCATCCCATATACAGAGCACAGCGCCACCCCGTATACAGAGCACAGCGCTACCCAGTATACAGTGCAGAGCGCCGTCCCATATACAGAGCACAGCGCCACCCAGTATAAAGTGCACAGCGCCACCCCGTTTACAGAGCACAGTGCCACCCAGTATACAGAGTACAGCGCTACCCTGTAGTCTGAAAAACTAAAACTGCCAGGATGGAAACCAGACATTGACCAAAGTGACTGCAGGAGCCTCATAATAGTGAATTAATTTTCGGGGCTATTTTGTTGGGATTATAATGGAAACCTGAATGCAGTCCCTGGCAGAGAGCACTGTATGTGTGAACATAACCTTACTACCGCTGGTGTTGGGACTTTGGGTGCTAATCAGGTCCCTAAAACTAGGGCACTCCAGTCTATCTCTGTCCCCCCGTAATTACTTCTGAAAGTGCAGACGCCGGGTTCTTGTGCCTTGTTTTGTCCCCTCTGCTACCCAAGGTAGTAGGAAGCTGAAGTGTATAGGATAACACTAACCAGACAAACAAGCGAAAACGGACAGTAATAAATGAAAATACCAACCATATAAAATACACTCACCAAACAACAGAGTGATACACAGAGGAGTTAAAGGAAGGAGAAACCAAATAGGAGAGGAGGAGGATGGGCACACATGCAAAAGAAACAATCTCCTAACACTAACTCCAACCACTAACTACACCAACAACTCCAGAACCAGGCAGTAAGAATTAACACTGGCAATTCCTATGTGCCAGAGGCGAGTATATATAGTAGAGGGGCGTGTCCAACACTGAACAGCTGCAAATCCAGGTAGGCAAGCTCTAGGAGCTTCAACTGCACAGATTAACCCTTACACTGCTAGCAAGGAAAAAAACATGAACTGTTTAATACAATGGTGACCAGGGGCGGACACTGACTGCTTGGGGCCCCTGTGCAAGAAATGTGTCTGGGCCTCCTTCCTTTTATGGCGACAAAGCTACATATATATAGCCGCACACACATACATGTATATATATTACATAGTCTCCTTTATTATGTATATTGCCGTCCCCTATTATACAGTGCCCTCTCTTGTTATGTACAGTACCGCCCCTTACATATTGGATTATATAGAGCCCTGTTTTTTATTACATACCGTCCTGTCTTGTTAGCTTTATAATGCAATGATGACTGATGGAGCATGGGAAACCTTCTTTTCTAATGGAGGAGCTGATGGACTGGTCGTCTGGTCACTGGCTCCTCCATCAGCAGTCATTTTATATCTAAAAAGAGAGGAGACTATGTGATAAAAGAGGGTGCTGTGAATAACAAAATTAACAAGAATACGCTATGTAAGAGACAGCACTGTACATAACAGCAGAGGAAGCTATATAATAAGGGACGGCACCATATATAACTAGAGAGGATGGTACGTAATTAGGGACGGTGTTATACATAATAAAAGAGGAAACTATGTAACTAAGGATGGTTTTATACAGAATTAGTGAGTACACTATATACTAAGGGACTGTGTTAGACATAATAAGTGATAATAATGTCTTCCTCTACTTCCCCCTGTTCCTAAGTCCATTATAAGTCCCCCTTCCTCCCATCCCAATCCCCACACCCCTCATTATCCTCCTCTCCTCGCATCCCATTATTGTCCTCTCCCTCACCCCATCATTGCCCTCTTCACCACTTCCATCATTGCCTTCTCCCCCACCACTATCATTGCTTTCTCCCCTGCCACCCCATCATTGCTCATTCCACCACCTCCATCATTTCCTCCTCCCCCACCACCCCATCATTGTCTCTTCCCCACCACTCCTATCATTGTCCATTCCACCACCTCCATCATTTCCTTCTCCCCCAACACCCCCATTATTGCCCTTTCCATCACCACCATCTCTGCATTCTCCCCCACCACCCCATCATCATTGCTTTTTCCGCACCACCCCATCATTGCCCTTTCCACCACCTCCATCATTGCCTTCTCCCCACCACCCTATCATTGCCCTCTCCATCACCCCCATCATTGCTCTTTCCACCACCTCCATCATTGCCTTCTCCTACACCACCTCATCATTGCCTCCTTCCCCACCACTCACATCATTGTCTTTTCCACTACCACCATCATTGCCTTCTCCCCACCCCCATCATTGCCCTTTCCACCACCTCCATCATTTCCTCCTCCCCCACATCCCCATCCTTGCCCATTCCACCACTTCCATCATTTCCTCCTCCACCACCATCCCCATCGCCTTTTCCCCATCACCCTCATCATTGCCTTTTCCCCATCACCCCATCATTGCCTCCTCCCTCATCACCCCATCATTGCCTTCTCCCCATCACCCCATCATTGCCTTGTCCCCATAATTGCCTCCCCCCCATCACCCCCATCATTGCCTTCCCATCATTGCCTTCTCCCCATCACCCTCATCATTGCCTTCTTCCCATCACCCCCATCATTGCCCTCTCTTCCACCTACACACACACAGTCACACACAGCACCATTCACCTCTCTGCACATTCCCCCGCACCGCTACGCATGCACGCACACACACACACCACCACTCATTTCTACACACACACAACACTTTTACATACAAAAAACACACAAACAGCACCTCTCACCTGTCCGCACGCTCTCCCGCAGCCGCAGCATCACAGTCGCTGGCAGCTTCCTTTCTCTGGTTTAGCCGGCCGCTGAATGATGATGTCATCCAGCGGCGCTGCTGTCTGTGTGAGAGGAAGCGCGGACTCCGGGCAGGAAGCAGGATGAATCACTGCAGCTCCGCTGCTATTTTCTCTTGTAGGCAGCGGAGCTGAAGGCATCTCTCCCTGCCCGTCGCACATGAGGGCAATCTGGCCAGGGGTACCCCGGAGCCTCGGGCCCGGAGAAACAGGCCAGATTGCCCTCATTATTAGCCGCCCTGCAGGGGCCTCCCTCCACCTCCGGGCCCCAGTGCATTGATGACGTACTTCCAACTAGTGCAGGAATGTGTGACAACAGATGCTGTAATCTTTTGGCCCCCCTCTGTCCCATTATTAATGTACACTAATACAGTTTTTATCAACTGTACACCTTGGATCCTCCACTTTCAGCTGTATACTGGGGACCCTCCACTATCAGCTATTCACTGAGGGACCTTCCACTATCACCTATACATCAGGGGACCCTCCACTATCAGTTGTACCACGGGGGACCCTCCACTATCAGCTGTACACCAGGGGACCCTCCAATATCAGCTGTTCACCAGGGTACCCTCCACTATCAGCTGTACCACAGGGACTCTCTACTATCAGCTGTACACTGGGGGACCCTCCACTATCATCTGTACACCAGGATACCCTCCACTATCAGCTGTACACTGGGGGACCTTCCACTATCAGCTGTACACCGGAGACCCTCCACTATTAGCTGTACACCGGAGGACCCTCCACTATCAGCTGTACACCGGAGGACCCTCCACTATCAGCTGTACAGCAGGGTACCCTCCACTATCAGCTGTACATCGGAGGACCCTCCACTATCAGCTGTACACCAGGGTACCCTTCACTATCAGCTGAACCACAAGGGACCCTTTACTATCAGCTGTATCACAGGGGTCCCTCCACTATCAGCTGTACACCAAGGGACCTTCCACTGTCAGATGCACCATGGGGGACCCTCCGCGATCAGCTGTACCCCAGGATACCCTCCACTGTCAGCTGTGCCACGGGGGAACCTCCACTATCAGCTGTTCACCGGGGGACCTTCCACTGTCGGCTGTACCATGGGGGACCCTACACTATCAGCTGTACACCAAAGGACCCTCCACTGTCAGCAGTACCACGGGGGGACCCTCCACTATCAGCTGTACCACAGGGGACCCTCCACTATTAGCTGTACACCAGGGTACCCTCCACTATCAGCTGTACACCGGAAGACCCTCCACTATCAGCTGTACACCTGAGGACCTTCCACTTTCAGCTGTACACCAGGGGACCTTCCACTGTCAGCTGTACCATGAGGGACCCTCCACTATCAGCTGTACACCAAGGGACCCTCCACTCTCAGCTGTACCACGAGGGACCCTCCACTATCAGCTGTACACTAGGGTACCCTCCACTATCAGCTGTACCACAGGGGACTCTCTACTATCAGCTGTACACTGGGGGACCCTCCACTATCAGCGTGTCTGGTAAGCTGACTCTCTTCTTCCCTCTTCTCCTGTTTTTGAAATACATCAGAGACCCTCCATTATAAGCTGTACACTGGGGGATGCTCCATTATCAGCTGTATACCGGAGGACCGTCTAGTATCAGTTGATCTCCAGAACACTTGCAGAGCTTAAAAACAGTAATGAATGTAAAACTTCATATAACCAGAACCCCAATATGTTAGAACCTTCTGTGATCTGGTATTACGCATCGCTCACTTCCTTGTTACCAGATATTACTGCATATCTGTACGTGTACGAGGTGACGAGGTGTGGAGGTGACGACAGGATGAAACATTTCCTGTGACATCACAGGTGACTGCTCTGTACTCCCACCAGAAGAATGTGACTTATCAGGTATCCGTCAGGTATCAGTCATAAATCAGTCCTCCACCCCCAGTATCTGCACCTCTCAGATATCCCGGCCCCTTCATCACCCCCAGTATCTGCCACTTTCAGGTATCCCAGGCTTCAATCCCTAAATCATCTCCCCTCCCAGTATCTCACCTCTCTATCCCCCCCTTCATCACCTTCCAGTATCGCCGCTCCCATTCCATCCCCCCCTACATCTGCCCTCCAGGTACCCATCCCCTTCATCACCCCCAGTATCTGCCCTTTCCAGGTATCCCGGCCCCTTCATCGCCCCCCAGTATCTGCCACTCTCAGGTACCCTGCCCCTTCATCACCTCCAGTATCTGTCCCTCCCAGGTATACTGGCCCCTTTCACCCCCCAGTATCTGCCCCCCGGTACCATGTCCTTCATCACCCCTGTATCTGTCCCTCCCAGGTACCCCGGCCCCTTCATCACCCCCCAGTATCTGTCCCTCTCAGGTATCCCGGCCCCTTCCTCACCCCCCAGTATCTGCCACTCCCAGGTATCCCGGCCCCTTCATCACCCCCCAGTATCTGCCACTCCCATGTATCCCGGCCTCTTCATAACCCCCAGTATCTGCCCCCTCAAGTACCACGTCCCCTTCATCACCCCCCAGTATCTGCCCCTCAGGTGGCTGCATTACACTCTATGAGGAGGGCTGCATTATACTCTGAGGGGGCTGCAGTATACTCTGAGGGGACTGAAGTATTCTCTGAGGGGGCTGCAGTGTACTCTGAGGGGGCTGCATTTTATTTTGAGGAGATGCATTATATTGTGTGTGTGAAGCTGCATTATACTCTGAGGGGGCTGCATTCTGCTCTGAGGGGACTACATTATACTCTATGAGGGTGCTACATTATATTGTGTGTGGGGCTGCATCATACTCTATGAGGGAGGCTGCATTATACTCTGAGTGGGGCTGCATTATACTCTATGAGGGTGCTGCATTATATTGTGTGTGGGGCTGCATTATACTCTGTGATGGGGCTGCATTATACACTTTGAAGGGGCTGCATGATACTCTGAGTGGGGCTGCATTATACTCTATGAGGTGGGCTACATTATACTGTGTGTATGGGGCTGCATTATACTCCATGAGGGGGGCTGCATTATACTGTATGTGGGGGGATGCATTATGCTCTGAGTGGCTCTGCTTTATACTCTATGAGGGGGCTACATTATACTGTGTGTGAGGCTGCATTATACTCTATGAGGGGGGCTGCATTATACTCTGAGAGGGACTGCAGTAAACTCTGAGGGGGTTGCAATATAATATGGGGGGGCTCCATCAAGGACCATAGGGAGTGCATTATACTATATGTACTATATGGGACCTGCATTATACTGTATTGAGGACCATTTGTTCCATCATTCTTTGTCACCCGGTGTAACGAGGCAAGGAAACAAGTGTCGAACAACTTCAATATTGTCGATCATGTTCATTTAACGACGTGAACTCAGCACATGTAAACACAACCAAAATGTTTCTAAGTGATGTGCAATATGTGAGCATTTGGGGCCCCACTTTAAAATTTTGCCCATGACCCCACTTTGTCTAAAACTAGCCCTGGGGTTATGGTCAGGGATATTGCTGGGATTAGGACTAAGGTTAAGGATAGGACTGGGGTTATGGTCAGGGATATTGCTGGGTTAGAACTAAGGTGTTCTGATTCATTATGAGATTCATGGCAGCTCTGGTTCTGCAGTAATCTAAATGTTAATTTTTCCTTTTGGTCCAGCAAGGGTTAATGTCAGTCTCTTGCTGGCAACTGCTTTTAGGCTGGTCAGCTGATGTTGGTTGGTAACTACTCCTGTTATGATTTGGTAGCTGAGGAGAGCAGGCAGAAAAGGAAATACACCAGAGCAGTTGGAAACTATGAGATTGCAGTACCCTGACTAACCACCACAACTAGAGGCAGCCATGGAGCGTTCCTACGTTGGTCCTAGACGCCTCGTCACAGCCTGAGAAACTAACTACACCTAAAGATAGAAAGAGGAAAGCTATCTGCCCCGGAGCAGATCCCCAAAGAACATAGAAAGCCCCCAAACATGTAATGGCGGTTAGACAAGAAGAAATACTGACACAGACAGAAAATAGTATGAGCAAACGTTGGGGCCCAAACTTACTAAATAGAAAAGGATAGGAAGGGCACTTACTGCAATCCCAAAAAACCCTGAAAAGCACCAACTCTACTAATTTCAAAAACACCTGAGATCACACGACCTCTACCACCTAAATTAGCTCTCGGTGTAACCAAAAACAAAACAGCAGCCACTGAAAAAACTGGAAAAAGCAAAAGTACAAACATCAGTGGCTGAACTGAACTGAGAGGCAAAAGCCCCCAGAGGGGACCCTGAAGGCCCCCACAGAAGTGCAGGACAAAATGCAAAAATCAAGCACAAAAACAAAAAGAAGAAAATGTCTTATCTGTTAGCAGGAGATTCAGACACGACACAGCAGGCTACCAAGGAAACAGGAATCAAGGATTGAGACCAGAACAATTGATCACCGGCAACCCTGATGGGAAGGCGACTCCCTTATATAAGACCAGTCAGTAACACCTGATTCCCAATCCTCACAATCTTCACTGGACAGTCCAGTACCGTCTGTAACCACCAGAGGGAGCTTCTGCTCAGAAATCATTTCCAGCCTATTCACAACAGTACCCCCCCCTTGAGGAGGGGTCACCGAACCCTCATTTGAGCAACCAGGTCGGTCAGGATGAGTTCTATGATACGCACAGATGAGTCTCCTAGCATGGATGTCCGAAGCAAACACCCAAGAATTGTCTTCCTGACCATAACCTCTCCATTTAACCAAATACTGGAGTTTCCGTCTAGAAAAAAGAGAATTCAATATTTTCTCAACCACATACTCCAGATTGCCCTCAACCAAAACAGGGTCAGGAGGCACAGTAGTAGGAACCACTGGCTCAACAAACCTCTTCAACAAGGACTTGTGGAACACGTTATGGATCTTAAATGTCCCAGGAAGAAGCAAACGAAAAGAAACAGGATTAAGAATCTCCATGATCTTATAAGGTCTGTTGCATACGCTCCACAACAGAGTCAACACCTGGACAGACAGAAGCCTCCGTCTGTCCTGAAGAAAATCGAGGGTGAAACCCAGAATTACAGAAAAATGGAGACATCAAAGTGGCAGAGCTAGCCCTATTATTAAGAGCAAACTCAGCCAAAGGCAAAAAAGAGACCCAGTCATCCTGATCAGCAGACACAAAGCATCTTAGATAAGTCTCCAATGTCTGGTTTGTTCTCTCAGTTTGACCATTGGTCTGAGGATGAAACGCCGAGGAGAAAGACAATTGAACACAAATTTTAGAACAAAAGGTCCTCCAAAATCTGGAAACAAACTGGACTCCTCTATCAGACACAATGTTCTCAGGAATGCCGTGTAAACGAACCACGTGCTGAAGGAACAAAGGCACCAATTCAGAGGAGGAAGGCAACTTAGGTAATGGCACAAGATGTATCATCTTGGAAAACCTATCGCAAATCACCCAGATGACGGTCATTCTCTGAGAAACAGGGAGGTCGGAAATGAAATCCATAGAGATATGGGTCCATGGTCTCTTGGGCACAGGTAATGGCATCAACAAACCACTAGTACGAGAGCAAGGCTTGGAGCGAGAGCAAGTCCCGCAGGACTGCACAAACTCCCTGACATCACGAGACAAGGTAGGCCACCAAAAGGACCGACTAACCAAGTCTCTGGTACCAAAAATTCCGGGATGACTGGCCAACGCGGAACAATGAATCTCAGACATTACACTCTTTTTCCACTGGTCCGGGACAAACAATTTCCCAACAGGGCAGCGCTCGGGCTTATCCTCCTGACACCCCTCCAGAGCCAGTCTCAAATTGGGCGAGATGGCGGAAAGAACTACACCCTCTTTCAAAATAACAGAAGGATCAGATAACTCAGGAGAGTCCGCCAGGAAACTCCTCGAGAGGGCATCCGCCTTAACATTTTTAGTGCCAGGAAGAAATGAAACCACAAAATTAAAACGTGTGAAAAACAAGGCCCACCTGGCCTGTCTAGGATTAAGTCGCTTGGCCCATTCCAGATAAACTAGATTCTTATGGTCCGTAAGGACCACCACCTGATGTTTGGCTCCCTCCAGCCAATGTCTCCACTCTTCAAAAGCCCACTTCATGGCTAATAACTCCCGATTACCCACGTCATAATTACGTTCAGTGGGAGAAAATTTTCGAGAGAAAAAGGCACAAGGGTTACTTTTAGAGGTCTCTGGATCTCTTTGGGACAAAACGGCACCTGCCCCAATTTCAGAGGCATCAACCTCCACCTGAAATGGTAGAGAAACATCAGGCTGCCGTAGAACAGGAGCAGAAGTGAATCTCTGCTTAAGTTCCTGAAATGCAGAGATTGCCTCAGGAGGCCAATTCACCACATCAGAACCCTTCTTGGTCAAATCAGTTAATGGTTTAACGATAACAGAGAAATTACCAATAAATTTACGATAAAAATTGGCAAAACCCAAGAATCTTTGAAGAGCCTTTAATGAAGTAGGTTGGACCCAATCACAGATAGCCTGAACTTTGACCGGGTCCATTTCAATAACAGATGGGGACAAAATGAATCCCAGAAATGAGATCCTCTGAACGCCAAAAAGACACTTTGATCCCTTCACATACAGAGCATTCTCTCTCAAAATCTGGAACACAGTCCGAACATGTTTTACATGAGAGTCCCAGTCATTGGAAAAAATCAAGATATCATCCAAATAAACAATCAGAAATTTATCCACAAAATCCCTGAAAATGTCATTCATGAAGGACTGGAAGACAGAAGGAGCATTAGTGAGCCCAAAGGGCATCACAAGTTACTCAAAATGCCCTTCAGGGGTATTAAATGCCGTCTTCCATTCATCCCCGTGCTTAATGCGAATAAGGTTATATGCCCCCCTGAGGTCAAGCTTGGTAAACCAAGTAGCGTTTTTCACCCTGGAAAACATATCAGAGATCAAGGGTAACGGATATTGATATTTCACAGTAATATTGTTCAAGAGACGATAATCAATACACGGCCTTAATGAACCATCCTTTTTAGCCACAAAGAAAAAAACGGCACCTAAGGGTGAAGAGGATGGTCTGATATGACCCTTCTCCAATGACTCCTTGATATAAGACCGCATAGCGTCATGTTCAGGTACAGACAAGTTAAAAAGGCGACCTTTAGGGAATTTACTACCAGGCACTAATTCAATAGCGCAGTCATAGCTCCTATGGGGAGGCAAGGATGCAGATTTACTTTCGCTAAACACATCAGAAAAATCAATCAAAAAGTCAGGAACATCCTGAGCCTGGGGGAGGCAGAAAAAACAGGAGTGTTGGTATTAACACATTGGCAGCCCCAACTGGTAACAGACACAGATTTCCAATCCAAAACAGGATTATGAGACTGTAACCAAGGGAAACCCAGTACGATAATGTCATGCAGATTATACAGAACCAAAAATTTGCAACTCTCCTGATGATCAGGTTCTACCCTCATTATCACCTGAGTAGAGAACTGAGGTTTATTCTCAGCCAAAGGGGTAGAATCGATCCCCAGTAGGGGAATAGACTTCCGTAGGGGTATCAAGGGAAACCCACAACGTTTAGCAAAATCAAAATCCATCAGGTTAATAGCTGCTCCAGAATCAACAAAAGCCTGAGCAGAAAATGAGGACAGAGAGCACATCAGGGTAACAGTTAACAAAAACTTAGTCTGAACACTACCCAAGACAACTGAGCGAGCAAAACGTCTTCCCCGCTTAGGGCAGACAGAAATAGCATGAGAGGCATCACCACAGTAGAAACATAACCCATTGCGCTTTCGAAATTCATGACGCTGTGCCCCAGAAACCACTCTATCACACTGCATGGATTCAGAAGCAGGTTCACAAGGCAACATTATTCCACGCATACCTTTCCGCTCACGCAAACGTCTGTCAATTTGAATCGCTAATGACATAGAATCATTGAGACCAGAGGGAGCAGGGAATCCCACCATAACATCCTTTACATTATCTGACAGTCCCTTCCGAAAAAGAGCTGCCAAAGCGTCGTCATTCCATTTGGTCAGGACTGCCCACCTACGGAATCTCTGACAGTATAACTCAGCGTCCTCAAGCCCCTGACTTAATGCCAACAAAGTTTTTTCAGCTTGATCAGTGACATTAGGCTCATCGTACAATAATCCCAAAGCCTGAAAAAACGCATCAACATCACTCAAAACAGGATCCCCAGGTGTCAGGGAAAAAGCTCAATCCTGAGGGTCGCAGCGCAGGAGAGAGATGACAATTTGAACCTGCTGCGCTGCGTTCCCTGAGGACTTAGATTTTAAGGCAAAAAACAATTTACAGTTATTTTTGAAATTCAGAAACTTAGCTCGATCCCCCAAAAACAAATCTGGCATGGGAATCCTAGGTTCCACAACAGGCTACCTAGCAAGATAGGTAGCAATACTCCGAACTTCAGTGGCAAGCTGATCCACACGGCCAAACAACTGTGCAAACTCCATTGAGAGAGAAAAAAAAAAATCCTCCTCAGCACCCAGAGATAGAGGGAAAAAAAAAAAGCAACAAACAGAAAAAAAAAAATCTCTGTCAACTCTGACAACTTTTTTTTTTCTTTCCACAATATTTTTCCCTTCTGTGAGTACCATACAATTTTCAGTTATGGCCGGTGATACTGTTATGATTTGGTAGCTGAGGAGAGCAGGCAAAAAAGGAAATACACCAGAGCAGTTGGAAACTATGAGATTGCAGTACCCTGACTAACCACCACAACTAGAGGCAGCCGTGGAGCGTTCCTACGTTGGTCCTAGACGCCTCGTCACAGCCTGAGAAACTAACTACACCTAAAGATAGAAAGAGGAAAGCTATCTGCCCCGGAGCAGATCCCCAAAGAACATAGAAAGCCCCCAAACATGTAATGGCGGTTAGACAAGAAGAAATACTGACACAGACAGAAAATAGTATGAGCAAACGTTGGGGCCCAAACTTACTAAATAGAAAAGGATAGGAAGGGCACTTACTGCAATCCCAAAAAACCCTGAAAAGCACCAACTCTACTAATTTCAAAAACACCTGAGATCACACGACCTCTACCACCTAAATTAGCTCTCTGGTGTAACCAAAAACAAAACAGCAGCCACTGAAAAAACTGGAAAAAGCAAAAGTACAAACATCAGTGGCTGAACTGAACTGAGAGGCAAAAGCCCCCAGAGGGGACCCTGAAGGCCCCCACAGAAGTGCAGGACAAAATGCAAAAATCAAGCACAAAAACAAAAAGAAGAAAATGTCTTATCTGTTAGCAGGAGATTCAGACACGACACAGCAAGCTACCAAGGAAACAGGAATCAAGGATTGAGACCAGAACAATTGATCACCGGCAACCCTGATGGGAAGGCGACTCCCTTATATAAGACCAGTCAGTAACACCTGATTCCCAATCCTCACAATCTTCACTGGACAGTCCAGTACCGTCTGTAACCACCAGAGGGAGCTTCTGCTCAGAACTCATTTCCAGCCTATTCACAGCATACTCCCTCCATGCTTTAAATAGTCACATGACCCATCAGCTGATCGTCGGTAATAGAGTTATTCTATGCTGACCAGCCTGTAGTGTGGAGCTCTCCTGTGTTTGTGGTTTTGCTGCAGCTGTGGGTGTGCAGATTCCTGGTGCTGTTTTCTCTGCTGCTGTGGAGCTTAGAGCCTGAAGCTGAGTATTTTGTCCCTTTTTCTTTGCCTGTCCAGAGTTTGTCTCATCCCCTGTGTTTTACCATCTGCATTTGTGAGGCTAGTGTCCTTGTAGGCTAGAGCACTAGCCAGGGAATATTGAAGTGACAATCAGGGTCTAGGCACCTGACGGCGACCGGGGGAAGGACATTAGGGGAGCTTAGGGACAAGCACAGGTTTGTCTCAGGAGGTATCCCATCCCCCGCTCCCTACCTTTAAGACCTTCCTTTCACTTTTTCCATCTCTTCCTAGTTGTATGCTGCATTGTCCGCCGGACTTACCAGTGTCCGAGAGTGAGATAAGGTTAAGGATAGCACTAGGGTTATGCTGAGGCTAGGACAAAGGTTATGGTCAGGGACAGCGGTGGGGTTAGGACTTAGGTTAAGGATGGCACTAGGGTTATGGTCAGGGATAGTGCTGGGGTTAGGACTAAGGTTAAGGATAGGACTAGGGTTATGGTCAGGAATAGTGCTGGGGTAAGGACTAAGGTTAAGGATAGGACTAGGGTTATGATCTCTCTCGGGTCTTGTCTCTCTCGGGTCTGTTCTCTCTCAGGTCTGGTCTCTCTTGGGTCTGCTCTCTCTCTGGTCTGGTCTCTCTTGGGTCTGATCTCTCTTGAGTCCAGACCCGAGAGAGACCAGACCCGAGAGACCAAACCTGAGAAAGACCAGACCTGAGAAAGATCAGACCTGAGAAAGACCAGACCTGAGAGAGACCAGTCTTGAGAGAGACCAGACCCGAGAGAGACCAGACCTGAGAGAGATTAGACCTGAAAAAGACCAAACCTGAGAGAGATCAGACCTGAGAAAGACCAGACCTGAGAGACACCAAACCTGAGATAGACCAGACCTGAGAGAGACCAGACTCAGAGAGACCAGACCTGAGAGAGACCAGACCCGAGAGAGACAAGACCTGAGAGAGACCAGACCTGAAAGAGACCAAACCTGAGAGAGACCAGACCCGAGAGACCAAACCTGAGAGAGACCAGACCCGAGAGAGACCAGCCCTGAGAGACCAAACCTGAAAAAGACCAGACCTGAGAAAGACCAGACCCGAGAGAGATCAAACCTGAGAGGGACCAGATCCGAGAGAGAACAGACCTGAGAGAGACTAGACCCGAGAGAGACCAGACCTGAGAGAGATTAGACCTGAAAAAGACCAAACCTGAGAGAGATCAGACCTGAGAAAGACCAGACCTGAGAGACACCAAACCTGAGAGAAACCAGACCTGAGAGAGACCAGACCTGAGAGAGACCAGACTCAGAGAGAGACAAGACCTGAGAGAGACCAGACCTGAAAGAGACCAAACCTGAGAGAGACCAGACCCGAGAGACCAAACCTGAGAGAGACCAGACCCGAGAGAGACCAGCCCTGAGAGACCAAACCTGAAAAAGACCAGACCTGAGAAAGACCAGACCCGAGAGAGATCAAACCTGAGAGGGACCAGATCCGAGAGAGAACAGACCTGAGAGAGACTAGACCCGAGAGAGACCAGACCTGAGAGAGATCAGACCTGAGAGAGATCAGACCTGAAAGAGACCAAACATGAGAGAGACCGGACCTGAGAGAGACCAATCCTGAGAAAGACCAGACCCGAGAGAGACCAGACCCAAGAGAGACAAGACCCGAGAGAGACCATCGAGAGAGACTACATGACATAACAATATAAAACATTGATGAATTATCAAGATGCCGCAAGTGACACATGCGCCACCTCCTTACAATACGGTGGTGCAGTTGCCCTCAGCAACCGGAAACATTTATGAACTGTGTTCCCCGGCTGCGATCCGGAGGATACCGTGTGCTGTACACTGCGTGAGTTTGGACAATTAAACACATTTTGCTGTGAACTTTTCCTGTGGTCCCTGTCTGTCACACTGACACAACCCCGCTGCACTACACAGGATAGAATGTAACATTATGTCACTATGCTGCTCATCTGAATTACTTTTAACAAACTCACCATATTAACGGTAGGAAAAAGGAATGTATAAAATAATCAGTATTTTTTATTTAAATTCCAAAATTCATACAATAATTAACAATAAAGATAAAAGGATGCCTCATGTCATTAGAACAGGTATAATTCCACTATCCACTAATGGTTAATTGTAAAAAGCCCAAATCAAAATTACTTATAGTTTACATAATTATCCCTTTCATTAAACATTTATTTGCAACACCACTGAAAAATACTTTACTGATAGTATATAGATATATCTTTAATAAAGTGCCTTAGTGCAAAAAGAAGTGTATCTAGAGTGGGAACCAGACAAATGTAAACAATAACTACTGGAAAAAGATCCTAGAAAGTGCCACAGTGCATGTAAACAGTATTGCAGGTTATAAATAAGCAAAAAAAAAAAAAACACATGAAAAAAGGTACATAAGGTTATCTTTAACTCAATGGAAGGCCAACTGTCCTGTCTCCCACCCCAATGCGCGTTTCGACGTAGTCTTCTTCCGCCCCCTGATATTGTGTTTAGGGCCCCCTGTAATTGTGTTAATCAAATTTATTTTTATTTATTTATTTTACTCACCTACATATCGCCATTAATTCCACAGCTTTACAGACATTATCGAGTAAATAGTAGTTGGTTAGCACTGTAGCACTGTCTGCTCATTGTCTGCGCTGTTAAATCCGCGTACCTGTTCACACTGCTCTCATTACCTGAGCTAGAAGCCTGAAGCAAAAACGCTGATGAGCCAATGCCTGCGAAACGCCGGTGCCCATGATCCGCAGCGGCAGACGCTTTGGAAGCAGCACATGTTCGCTGCTGGCTATTGAGCGCAGGTGACTCCTCGGTGATCACTGAACCGCGCACATCCCGTGTCAGTGTCCGCGGTGATTCGCAGGCGTCTGTGGCAGCAGAGTGGACATGGGATTTTATAAATCCCTCTTGTACTGTAACATCTGTCCGCTGCGGGTTTGATCCAACATAAATACGCAGACGTAAAACCTGCAGCGATTACTGATCGTGGGCAGCCTCACAGAAATGTACAGAATAGTATCAAAGTCACTAGGTTCTTGCATCCGCTCCCATTCCTTTCTGTGGTTCATTACATTGAGGCAATGAAGAAACCTCTGGTTCGGCAGCAGACGAGTCTGGAGTGATGGCTGAAGAAAGGACAAACACTACAAGACCCCCTGTCTGCTGCATGAAGGGGGTCCGGGGCAACAACCTGACAATACAGGAGATATAGCGGGGTACGGGACACCAACACTTAGCAGCTGAGGTGTCGCTGCACTGGTTCTTACAATCACGCGGCATCTTTTGGATGGGAGACGACGCTCTTGTTTTCCTGCAGCGAGATCTTTTCATACTGTGCTCAGCGATGGGGAAAATGGAAAATCATTGCAGACTATCATAGAGCCGGGGAGGCGCATCCTGTGCTGTGGGAGAAATCCATCACAGCGGGGCCCAGTGCCACCCTGTATGCAGCGTAAAGCGGCACTCCGTATACAGAGCAAAGTGGCAGCCCGTATGGGGCCCAGTGCCACCCCTATACAGCGCAAAGGGCACTCTGTATACAGTGCAAAGTGGCAGCCCATATACAGTGCAAAGCGGCACCCCGTATACAGCACAAAGCGGCACCCCGTATACAGCACAAAGCCGCACCCCGTATACAGCGCAAAGTGACAGCCCGTATACAGCGTAAAGCGGCAGCCCGTATACAGCGCAATGAGGCACCCCGTACATAGCACAAAGCGGCACCCCGTATACAGCGCAAAGCGGCACCCCATATACAGCGCAAAGCGGCACCCCGTATACAGCACAAAGCGGCACCCCGTATACAGCACAAAGCCGCACCCCGTATACAGCGCAAAGTGACAGCCGTATACAGCGTAAAGCGGCAGCCCGTATACAGCGCAATGAGGCACCCCGTACATAGCACAAAGCGGCACCCCGTATACAGCACAAAGCGGCACCCCATATACAGCGCAAAGCGGCACCTCATATACAGCGCAAAGCGGCACTCTGTATACAGTGCAAAGTGGCAGCCCATATACAGTGCAAAGCGGCACCCCGTATACAGCACAAAGCGGCACCCCGTATACAGCACAAAGCCGCACCCCGTATACAGCGCAAAGTGACAGCCCGTATACAGCGTAAAGCGGCAGCCCGTATACAGCGCAATGAGGCACCCCGTACATAGCACAAAGCGGCACCCCGTATACAGCGCAAAGCGGCACCCCATATACAGCGCAAAGCGGCACCCCGTATACAGCACAAAGCGGCACCCCGTATACAGCACAAAGCCGCACCCCGTATACAGCGCAAAGTGACAGCCCGTATACAGCGTAAAGCGGCAGCCCGTATACAGCGCAATGAGGCACCCCGTACATAGCACAAAGCGGCACCCCGTATACAGCACAAAGCGGCACCCCATATACAGCGCAAAGCGGCACCTCATATACAGCGCAAAGCGGCACTCTGTATACAGTGCAAAGTGGCAGCCCATATACAGTGCAAAGCGGCACCCCGTATACAGCACAAAGCGGCACCCCGTATACAGCACAAAGCCGCACCCCGTATACAGCGCAAAGTGACAGCCCGTATACAGCGTAAAGCGGCAGCCCGTATACAGCGCAATGAGGCACCCCGTACATAGCACAAAGCGGCACCCCGTATACAGCGCAAAGCGGCACCCCATATACAGCGCAAAGCGGCACCTCATATACAGCGCAAAGCGGCACTCTGTATACAGTGCAAAGTGGCAGCCCATATACAGTGCAAAGCGGCACCCCGTATACAGCACAAAGCGGCACCCCGTATACAGCACAAAGCCGCACCCCGTATACAGCGCAAAGTGACAGCCCGTATACAGCGTAAAGCGGCACCCCGTATACAGCACAAAGCGGCACCCCGTATACAGCACAAAGCGGCACTCCGTATACAGTGCAAAGTGACAGCCCGTATACAACGCAAAGCGGCAGCCCGTATACAGCGCAAAGTGACAGCCCGTATAGGGCCCAGTGCCATCCCGTATATAGCACAAAGCGGCACTCCGTATACAGTGCAAAGTGGCAGCCCGTATACAGTGCAAAGCGGACAATATACAGCACAAAGCCGCACCCCGTATACAGCGCAAAGTGAGAGCCCGTATACAGCGCAATGAGGCACGCCGTATATAGCACAAAGCGGCACCCCGTATACAGCGCAAAGCGGCACCCCATATACAGCGCAAAGCGGCACCCCGTATACAGCGCAAAGCGGCACCCCATATACAGCGCAAAGCGGCATCCCGTATACAGCGCAAAGCGGCACCTCATATACAGAGCACAGCGCCACCCCTTATACAGCGCACAGCGCCACCCCATATACAGAGCACAGCGCCACCCCGTATACAGAGCACAGCGCTACCCAGTATACAGTGCACAACGCCATCCCATATACAGAGCACAGCGCCACCCCGTATACAGAGCACAGCTCCACACAGTATACAGAGCACAGCGCTACCCTGTAGTCTGAAAAACTAAAACTGCCAGGATGGAAACCAGACATTGACCAAAGTGACTGCAGGAGCCTCATAATAGTGAATTAATTTTCGGGGCTATTTTGTTGGGATTATAATGGAAACCTGAATGCAGTCCCCTGGCAGAGAGCACTGTATGTGTGAACATAACCTTACTACCGCTGGTGTTGGGACCTAAAACTAGGGGCACTCCAGTCTATCTCTGTCCCCCCATAATTACTCCTGAAGGTGCAGACGCCGGGTTCTTGTGCCTTGTTTTGTCCCCTCTGCTACCCAAGGTAGTAGGAAGCTGAAGTGTATAGGATAACACTAACCAGACAAACAAGCAAAAACGGACAGTAATAAATGAAAATACCAACCATATAAAATACACTCACCAAACAACAGAGTGATACACTGAGGAGTTAAAGGAAGGAGAAACCAAATAGGAGAGGAGGAGGATGGGCACACATGCAAAAGAAACAATCTCCTAACACTAACTCCAACCACGAACTACACCTCCAACTCCAGAACCAGGCAGTAAGAATTAACACTGGCAATTCCTATGTGCCAGAGGCGAGTATATATAGTAGAGGGGCGTGTCCAACACTGAACAGCTGAGAATCCAGGTAGGCAAGCTCTAGGAGCTTCAACTGCACAGATTAACCCTTACACTGCTAGCAAGGAAAAAAACGTGAACTGTTTAATACAATGGTGACCAGGGGTGGACACTGACTGCTTGGGGCCCCTGTGCAAGAAATTTGTCTGGGCCTCCTTCCTTTTATGGCGACAAAGCTACATATATATAGCCGCACACACATACATGTATATATATTACATAGTCTCCTTTATTATGTATATTGCCGTCCCCTATTATACAGTGCCCTCTCTTGTTATGTACAGTACCGCCCCTTACATATTGGATTATATAGAGCCCTGTTTTTTATTACATACCGTCCTGTCTTGTTAGCTTTATAATGCAATGATGACTGATGGAGCATGGGAAACCTTCTTTTCTAATGGAGGAGCTGATGGACTGGTCGTCTGGTCACTGGCTCCTCCATCAGCAGTCATTTTATATCTAAAAAGAGAGGAGACTAGTGATAAAAGAGGGTGCTGTGAATAACAAAATTAACAAGAATACGCTATGTAAGAGACAGCACTGTACATAACAGCAGAGGAAGCTATATAATAAGGGACGGCACCATATATAACTAGAGAGGATGGTACGTAATTAGGGACGGTGTTATACATAATAAAAGAGGAAACTATGTAACTAAGGATGGTTTTATACAGAATTAGTGAGTACACTATATACTAAGGGACTGTGTTAGACATAATAAGTGATAATAATGTCTTCCTCTACTTCCCCCTGTTCCTAAGTCCATTATAAGTCCCCCTTCCTCCATCCCAATCCCCACACCCCTCATTATCCTCTCTCCTCGCATCCCATTATTGTCCTCTCCCTCACCCATCATTGCCCTCTTCACCACTTCCATCATTGCCTTCTCCCCCACCACTATCATTGCTTTCTCCCCTGCCACCCCATCATTGCTCATTCCACCACCTCCATCATTTCCTCCTCCCCCACCACCCCATCATTGTCTCTTCCCCACCACTCCTATCATTGTCCATTCCACCACCTCCATCATTTCCTTCTCCCCCAACACCCCCATTATTGCCCTTTCCATCACCACCATCTCTGCATTCTCCCCCACCACCCCATCATCATTGCTTTTTCCGCACCACCCATCATTGCCCTTTCCACACCTCCATCATTGCCTTCTCCCCACCACCCTATCATTGCCCTCTCCATCACCCCATCATTGCTCTTTCCACCACCTCCATCATTGCCTTCTCCTACACCACCTCATCATTGCCTCCTTCCCCACCACTCACATCATTGTCTTTTCCACTACCACCATCATTGCCTTCTCCCCACCCCCATCATTGCCCTTTCCACCACCTCCATCATTTCCTCCTCCCCACATCCCATCCTTGCCATTCCACCACTTCCATCATTTCCTCCTCCACCACCATCCCCATCGCCTTTTCCCCATCACCCTCATCATTGCCTTTTCCCCATCACCCCATCATTGCCTCCTCCCTCATCACCCCATCATTGCCTTCTCCCATCACCCCATCATTGCCTTGTCCCCATAATTGCCTCCCCCCATCACCCCCATCATTGCCTTCCCATCATTGCCTTCTCCCCATCACCCTCATCATTGCCTTCTTCCCATCACCCCCATCATTGCCCTCTCTTCCACCTACACACACACAGTCACACACAGCACCATTCACCTCTCTGCACATTCCCCCGCACCGCTACGCATGCACGCACACACACACACCACCACTCATTTCTACACACACACAACACTTTTACATACAAAAAACACACAAACAGCACCTCTCACCTGTCCGCACGCTCTCCCGCAGCCGCAGCATCACAGTCGCTGGCAGCTTCCTTTCTCTGGTTCAGCCGGCCGCTGAATGATGATGTCATCCAGCGGCGCTGCTGTCTGTGTGAGAGGAGCGCGGACTCCGGCAGGAAGCAGGATGAATCACTGCAGCTCCGCTGCTATTTTCTCTTGTAGGCAGCGGAGCTGAAGGCATCTCTCCCTGCCCGTCGCACATGAGGGCAATCTGGCCAGGGGTACCCCGGAGCCTCGGGCCCGGAGAAACAGGCCAGATTGCCCTCATTATTAGCCGCCCTGCAGGGGCCTCCCTCCACCTCCGGGCCCCAGTGCATTGATGACGTACTTCCAACTAGTGCAGGAATGTGTGACAACAGATGCTGTAATCTTTTGGCCCCCCTCTGTCCCATTATTAATGTACACTAATACAGTTTTTATCAACTGTACACCTTGGATCCTCCACTTTCAGCTGTATACTGGGGACCCTCCACTATCAGCTATTCACTGAGGGACCTTCCACTATCACCTATACATCAGGGGACCCTCCACTATCAGTTGTACCACGGGGGACCCTCCACTATCAGCTGTACACCAGGGGACCCTCCAATATCAGCTGTTCACCAGGGTACCCTCCACTATCAGCTGTACCACAGGGGACTCTCTACTATCAGCTGTACACTGGGGGACCCTCCACTATCATCTGTACACCAGGATACCCTCCACTATCAGCTGTACACTGGGGACCTTCCACTATCAGCTGTACACCGGAGACCCTCCACTATTAGCTGTACACCGGAGGACCCTCCACTATCAGCTGTACACCGAGGACCCTCCACTATCAGCTGTACAGCAGGGTACCCTCCACTATCAGCTGTACATCGGAGGACCCTCCACTATCAGCTGTACACCAGGGTACCCTTCACTATCAGCTGAACCACAAGGGACCCTTTACTATCAGCTGTATCACAGGGGTCCCTCCACTATCAGCTGTACACCAAGGGACCTTCCACTGTCAGATGCACCATGGGGGACCCTCCGCGATCAGCTGTACCCCAGGATACCCTCCACTGTCAGCTGTGCCACGGGGGAACCTCCACTATCAGCTGTTCACCGGGGGACCTTCCACTGTCGGCTGTACCATGGGGGACCCTACACTATCAGCTGTACACCAAAGGACCCTCCACTGTCAGCAGTACCACGGGGGGACCCTCCACTATCAGCTGTACCACAGGGGACCCTCCACTATTAGCTGTACACCAGGGTACCCTCCACTATCAGCTGTACACCGGAAGACCCTCCACTATCAGCTGTACACCTGAGGACCTTCCACTTTCAGCTGTACACCAGGGGACCTTCCACTGTCAGCTGTACCATGAGGGACCCTCCACTATCAGCTGTACACCAAGGGACCCTCCACTCTCAGCTGTACCACGAGGACCCTCCACTATCAGCTGTACACTAGGTACCCTCCACTATCAGCTGTACCACAGGGGACTCTCTACTATCAGCTGTACACTGGGGACCCTCCACTATCAGCGTGTCTGGTAAGCTGACTCTCTTCTTCCCTCTTCTCCTGTTTTTGAAATACATCAGAGACCCTCCATTATAAGCTGTACACTGGGGGATGCTCCATTATCAGCTGTATACCGGAGGACCGTCTAGTATCAGTTGATCTCCAGAACACTTGCAGAGCTTAAAAACAGTAATGAATGTAAAACTTCATATAACCAGAACCCCAATATGTTAGAACCTTCTGTGATCTGGTATTACGCATCGCTCACTTCCTTGTTACCAGATATTACTGCATATCTGTACGTGTACGAGGTGACGAGGTGTGGAGGTGACGACAGGATGAAACATTTCCTGTGACATCACAGGTGACTGCTCTGTACTCCCACCAGAAGAATGTGCACTTATCAGGTATCCGTCAGGTATCAGTCATAAATCAGTCCTCCACCCCCAGTATCTGCACCTCTCAGATATCCCGGCCCCTTCATCACCCCCCAGTATCTGCCGCTCCCAGGTATCCCAGACGCTTCAACACCCCCTACAATCTGCCCCTCCCAGGTACCCCATCCCCTTCATCACCCCC